>VXBH01000228.1:173889-261736 GCA_013400035.1 Rynchops niger
CTCTTGAATGCTTTTCTGCAGTAACTGCTGGGCTGCCCGTAACTCTCAAGCAGCTTGACATAGATGCTCTGAAATCCCACACTGGAACACTGAAGTTGAGGCGCTGGATTTCTGAAAGAGCTCCTATCCCTGCACTATCTGTGCTGCGAGCAAAAGTGCCGGGAAATTTACAGTGTACAGAGGTAAAAGCAAAATGTTCCTCTTCTAAGCCAACTGTGGGTCTCTTATCTGCAGGGAAGTTTTCCATTACCTGTTCTCAAAGTCATTCTATAGGGAAGAATCACAGTGAAGACATGCAATTTCAGTGCTCAACTACAAAGCAAAATTAATGAGAGGCTTTCAGTACAGACAGAAAATGTAGCCTTGAAAAAGATCAATGTTACTTCTGGGGTATGAGACACTTGCTGGTCTGGTAGTACTTAACAAAATATACATTTTTTTTATTTTGATGTTAGGTAGAAATACCCTGGCCAGGTGAGGAAAAGCAAAACAGATCCCTGTTATGAAGCAAACGTTCAAAAGAGGTTAAGTTCTAGAGCTGCATGGGGATAAAAAGCCAGATTTTCAGAAGGCAGGATGGCTGCGTTGTAAATATACAGTGCTTGATTAACAATCAGCCCTTGAAAACTTTTTGAAAACTGCGTGTCAAAATGTTTGGCCTAAAATCCTTTGCAATTACTAGAAAGTCTCCTGAACTCCTCAAGTTCAGTCCTGTGAGCGCACTTTAACACTGAAAATCCCTTTAATGACACTGACAGGAAGGCTGCAAAATGTGCAGGCAGATATTTCCCATCAAGTGATGTATCTCCCACTGGGGACTGGGAACCCAGCCTTACACCAGTTTCCTCCCAGCACTCTAAACATGCTGTGTGAAGCAGCGGCGTGAAACTTGGGGAAAAAAAATCAGGAGACCACATGTATTGCTCTGTATTGACTTGAAAATTTTGCTGGGATTTATGCATTACTCTGTCGGTATTATTTTTTTTTCCAATTTATTTTACGTAAGTTGTTGACTCATTTATTTGGCTTTCTAGCAGGCTGGAAGCATGGACTGAATGAATGAGCTATTTTCCTGAGTATCTCTACAGCGAGATTTAGTGACCATGATTTTGACCCTTCTGAGGTTTGTATTTCTTCTTAAAATATAGTCATGGACTATGCCACAGTAACAAGATAATTTAATGCTTTTGGATAAGTATAACAGGAAATAATTTCAGCTCTTTTTTTTAAAATAAATTATCACTGGAAGTGATGGACAGTTTCCTGGAGATTGCTCTCTTCCACCTGGTGATGGGCTGACAGCTCCCACTGTTACGCATGCAGTGTAAGCTGCTTCTTTCCACTGGACTTTGAGACCAAGAGTGTTTTCATTGTAAGTCTGTTCTGTCATGCCTTTAGTTTTTGAATATTCAAATCTATTCTGACCTCCTCACCTTTTTTAATTTTTTTTTTTTTTTCTTTTTTCCTCTCTATTAACTGAGCCATAATTCTGCGTGTGTAGAGATCTCTGTTTAGTATCTGGAGTTGTCAAGAAGCTACTTATTGATTCTCATGCTGTGGCTACTGAAGCTTCTCTGTGACCTGCTGTAATTTATGCTGGTGTCTGTAGTTCCCAGAATATGCCTTCCAGTAGTTGACTGATGCCATGTCATTGTCCTCAGGTGCATGTCAGGGCTGAGAAAATTGGCTGAAGGGGTGACCCTGGTTGACCTTTGAGAGGTCCATCCTCCCTTTGGAAATCCTGTTTGGGCACCTTTAGCTCTGATGTGGCTCAGCTATGGTCAGGTTTTGATTTAAATGTGATATACAGGAAGGTAAATTTAAATTGAGGTAATTATTTAATTCAAGTTAAAACCCTTGTGCATATTATGAAAATGCCTCATTCTTTAGTTCCTGACTATTGTAAATTACCAAGATAAAGCTTTGGTATCAAAAGAGATGTACACTCATTTCCTAGAGTTGTTAGCAGTCGGTGTGTTGGAAGAAAGACTTTATATAGGCTTTAAATTCAGAAGTGCAGCCTACTTACTATACAGCTGTTGAATTATTTTTAGATAGTTCTTCTGTTCCCCGTTTCCTATAATTAAATATTTTTAATTTGAGGTTAAGGATAAATGGTACAAAGCAGAATGTGAATTCAGGGCAAATAATAGTATAATTTAACATCTTAAGAAAAAACAATTCCAAAGGTATACGAACTGCAGAAAATCAGTGTCTCCTCTGCACTGGCTTTGGAAAGGTCACAAGGCATCCACCTCCTAACAGGTGAGCTGCCAGGCTCTCAGACATGCACCCAACACACACAGGCACTTCTGAAGAGAACTTCCACTCCAGCATGGACCTTTCTTAACAGCATGAGAAGGCACTGTCCAAATCACTGAACAAGAAAAGATAATGTGTCACAATTTATTCTAGCTCTTCTACATACTGTATGTCAGAAGATTTTGGTGAACTTTCCAGAGGGAGTGCGATCTTCCTGAGGAAGCCATTCATCTATGTATAGCCCCTTGTGTTATGGCTGGTGGGCACCAAGGCTAGCTTGAAGAAAAAGCAGTATCTTCACACCTTTGTGGTGCCAGAATTAATTACAATTAGTTTCAACACTGATTTATTAGGGTATCATTTATGATTAGCCCTAAAAGTATTTCAAAGTAGTGCTGAAATATTGTTAGAAACAGGTTATAGCCCTTTGATCTGTGAAATAACAGCTAATGATACTGACATGATTGACAAACCCACAAACAGTATAATTGCAAATCTTATCAGCTATTCATGCACTCATCCATTTGTTAAGCTGATCTCATCTGACATGGGACAGGCTGGGTGCCAAACAGACACTGCTCAGAGGGGTTTAATTTTTTCTCTGCCAAAGTACCAGCTTTGGAATGTGTTTTTGTACCTTCCTGCTCCCAGTCCACCTGTTGTACGTGTTTTCCTTTGCCATTTTTTATTATATTACTCTATGTTGGATATGATTTGGTTGTTTATTTGTAATATTCATCAAAATGCCAGTACTTGTATTTCTAGGACATATGTTCCTACAATTTTGTAGCTTTATTATTATCACCAGTGTCATTTGATCTGCTCAGTAATTTCATAGCAAAAATTCATAAAAAAGCCTATATTCTCGCAATTTATCCATCAGACTCGAAAGCACCAAAGAACCGTGTGATTTAAGTCTTTGCATATACCTACAGCAGCACAGGACTTGTAATTATACCATGTGCCTGAGCACGGCTTATAACGCCACCGTCAGAATCTGGGATCGTCTAAAGGTAACTCAGATCAGAGTTGCTACGGCAAGAGAGCAGAATCAAATTTGTCTCCAGTAACTCTTATGATTTGTACGTCCCTGAGCTGTGTAAAAGGGGATGATCTCCTTTTAAATGTCTTCCTGGCTGAGCTCTTTGGCTTGATTAGCAGCAGCAATGATTTTGTCTGCACACTTTTCCTACGCTTTTACTGGGGCATGAGATTGGAGTTGGCAGGATCAAATGAGTGAGTTTAGATTGCTTAAATAAACAGAATCAGTTAAACCAAACTTCGATGTTGACAATTTTATCCAAGTCAGTTTGGCTATTCTATCCTGAAGCCAGGAATCCCAAAAGATTTGCTTGCAAAAGTATTAACACTTTTTCCTTGAAATAGTCTTCAATGACCTAAGTTACTCCAAAATATTCATGATATGTTTTATGGAGAAAAGCAACAGGGTTTTTTCTGCCATAATGTACTGTCAGAGAGATAATCCAATCATCTATTAGCAATACAGGTTAATTAAAAAACATAACAGGTCAAAGGATGATTCATCCTCTTGGATTACTGACTGTCTTTGCTCCATAACTTGGATTTTATCTTGTTATTTTGCCATTTGGATAGGGAAGTAGTGGAATTCATGCACAGAAGCACAGATGGCACCTATTCAAGGCTGGTGCAATTTGCAAAATCCCCTGTTAAAAACCAGATCCCTGCTAAAAGCACATAAGGCTTTGCAGTCACTGTTGGGGTGCCTGCTGGTACACCACGTAATTTTCTCTTGGGAAAGGCACGTCTGCATTCCTGCCCACAGGTTTTAATCACAAAGGCATGTAGCTTGGGAATTTACCTGGGGACTTCATATGCCTTACAGATGGCTGCTGCTAGCAAGAGCACTCGGTCTGTGGTGATATCCTTGCCATCAAGCTAGTTCTTTTACTATAAAATGGCAACAGTGCCAGCACAAATCAAGTCTGCTGCAGGAGGCAACAGTAATCACATAGTCTTCTCCCCTCTCTCTTTTTCTGGGCCTGGTCCCGGGGCACTTAATGCAGGAATGTTTTATTGTGAGTGGTATAGGTCAGTTGTAAGCAATTCTCAAACAAACCAATCGTAAACAGTGACTAGTAATGTGCTGGCATTTCTCCGTCTGTGTCGTGTTTTGATGGCAGCTATTAATGCCCTGCAAGAGGGCTACAATAAATTGACTCTTCCTAGGTCTGTGAAATAATTGCCCACTGGATTGCCACTCATTTAAAAGAGAAATTATTTAAATTTTTAATGATATTCAATACCACGCTGAGGAGTAGGTGGACTCCTTGAACGACAGCCTCTGGCAGCATTGGACAAGCTTCTTATCTGGCCTTGATTCAGTGAAGCAACGCCAGTTTAGAGCTGCTGTATCTCTGACTTGTCAATACCTTTAAAAAGCAAAGGTCTTATGGCAAATCGATTAAAGTCCTAATAGGAAATAGCTGCCAGTTTGAACGAGGCCTGATAAGGTGCTACCATCCCAGTGACACTCACTATTATAGTTTGGAAAGATTCTTTTACCAGCAAAGTAGGTAAATGCTCAAGTTTGATAATGATTTTCTGTCATAAGGCAAGATAACAGTGGTCACATAAGCAGGGACTGAAGCTGTTTTTTTGTTGGGTAATTCACATCCATGTTTATTTTGTAACAAAACTTAGAATAGTTTCAGTGGTGCTACATAAGCATTTTAGTTTGTATCAAAAATGAATTTTGGGCAAAATTCTATGGTTCTGCCCATTTATGGTATTTTGGCTCACATCAAGGAATGGTTTTAAAACCTGCAAATGAGTTTTTTTTTTAATTAAACTAACCTAGAAGTGCCCCATTAATGGGCATTCAGCCAACAGGGCCAGACTAAATCTAATCCGAAATAATGCCCTTACCCCAGAAATGTGTGAAGAAAAGACAACAGGATCTTGGAAATTTGGCACTATCTCCTGTCTGCCTTTAGATCTCCTCTTACTGGCTGCAAGACTTGTTAGTGTCGACATAGCTTTGTCATCCTGGTACTTATTAAGCCGTCTTCAGTGCCTCCATTCTTTCAGATCTGCCTATATTTAAAAATTTTCAGACAAGTTACGCATGATGTTTTCCAGTCCTCTGCCTCTGAGACATTGTGCCAGCCCACATCCATTTGTGTCTAACTGGAAGAAAGGAGGTATGGAAATACCAGACGTAAAAACACACAGGGGGGTGCTTTTAAAGTTAAATCAATTCATTCCACCTGTCTAGCTCTCTGTTACTGAAAAATGTCTAATTGGATGCAGGCACTTAGTTGAGCAGCAATGACCTCCAAACCTCCTCACCACAGGCTGCCAGCGGCGAGGCTGGCAAAACCTGGGCTCCCGCCACCCGTCCCATTAGTGGTGCTCACCACTGGGGTCGCTTGACAGCGCTGACTCCTCTGTGGAGCACCCACTTCAGAAGTTGTATTCCCCAGTTTTCACAGCTGGCCACCTCCTTGGATAATTAAAACCTGAGAGTAATCTTATGTCCTCCGTGTCACTTATGTCACTTATTCCTTCCCCACCCTTAGGTCTGGGAAGGAATCTTCGAATCATCGGGGTGACTTTTGGTATGGAAATGAGGTGCTTGCATGACATCCAACTTTCATTTGAGTGCTTACTAAAGGTGTTAGAAGGATAGCTGTGGAAAATGAAGCCGATTATTTATCCATACAAGAGTTAACACATGCATAAAAGTTTCCTTTAAATAGCTTCTACCTAAATGGCTAAATGCTGTTTTGAATAGTTATCGACAAAAAGAAACTTTGCTAATTCTGTTATTTTTTCCTTAAATCAGACTAATTCTGTTTTCCACACTATTCGCTTAGAGTCTGCCCCAGTGTTTTTATCGAGAAATGTAAAGGAGGCAGAGTCAACTATTTTTGCCTACTTTTAAGCTCCTCCAAGCATGATAGATTTGAATATTCAAATCAGCCCAGAAGTTCTGTGTTGCCTCCTTTTTTTGACAGGCTGAAAGAGGGGAAAAAAAAAAACTTGGCTGGCAGGTGATACTGAAGCTGATCTAAAAGTTCTGCTAATAAGGCTCAAGAGAGGGAGAGGCAGGGAACCAGGAGGTTTGGATGAAAACAGGCATATGATACACTGCCACCTCTGTGTGCACGGGGGAAGATTCTCAGCTGCTCAGCCCACACCGTGGAGCTCAGCATTCAGCAGCTCCTTATGTGACATTTAAAACCAGATTTCCAAGGAAATTGGCAGTAGCACTGAGCGAAGGTGGCACATTCCTAATAAAGAAACACAGGCTTGGATTTAGTGAGCTGGGGTTCACTTCACCAAGTTTTTGGGGGTAAGCGGAGGGGAAGAAACCTGTATGAAATATTCCAAATTTGAAGCTAAATAAGGTTTCAAATATTCAATTTGAAATGGACATTTTACATTTGTGAATTAATTGAATTATTTTAAAACGTTAAAACAAAACCAACACATTTGTTTCTTTTACAGGTAACTGAAAACCACCCAAATTTTGGTTGAACAAAACAATAATTATGCTCACAGTGCTCTTTGATATCCAGCACTGTGCTCTTTAGAAAGCCTGTTAAGAGCAACACAGCTTGTCATTGACTGCCCATTTCAGAATATTCTTCTACCTTTCACAGAGTGTAGAGAAACCTTTTTGTAAGCTAAAAAACCAAGGTAAGAAAAATAGCATTGTATTGGAAGGAAAGCCTGGGATGCAGAGGGTGACTTTACGCCAAATGCCTCCACTGCTCGCTGGGGCTTTTGCAGATTGAGAGCTGGGGAAATGGCGATGGTGGGAACTGAATGTGGGTCTATATGTCAAAAGTAGAGCACGTTTTCTGTTAAACCCTGTTCCATTTGGAGCTGAAACAATTGCTTTCCTTCCCTATGCATGGTGTGGCTAGGAGAGCTTGGCTGGGTCTCCTCTGATTCCTATCGGAGGCACAGGTCCTATTTTAAACCTGTATTTCTGGGAACAGCCTTGTGCCAGATTCTGCAATCTTTTAAATAGCCACCAGTATGTTTCTGTGCTGGTGTGCACTGTGTTCCCATTTTATAATCCCCAAGGTTCATTTTGTCCTAGGGAAACCAGAAATAGGTTAATTAAGATGCCTATCTTGTTTAAATAACACAAAATACTGTGTGAGTGCCAGAATTGCAAAGTACTGATCATAATCAGTATTTGTGGATGTGGCATCTGGATTTCCAATTTTTTGCAAATTTGTACTTTGAGGAAACCTCTCTTTTATATAAACCCGTGATCTTATTTATAGATAATCTGTCATTAACAACTCTCTGCTTAGAAAATTAATTCTAGCTAGACCGGAGACTGCAATCCGGAAATCTTAAGAGTGTTTGGGTTAATTAACTCATCATTTGATTTGTCCACATGTTAATCAGCTCTTGAGGATCAATAAATTCTCATTCAGCATAAATAAATTGGATTGGAGAAACCGTAATAACAGTGGTGCCCATTGGGGCTGGCTTGTGTATGTAGTTCACTTGTTAATCACCAGTCAGTTTGAAAGGAAATGCACTGCAGGGACTGAGTTATTTTATTTTCTTTCCATTGGCTGAGAAACAGAAAGGTCTGGTGTGGAAGGCTTGGGACACTGCCTGGCAAAAAACCCTGTCTGTCTTACCACAGAACCTTTTATTTTTACCTTAAAATGCAGACTACAGATCAGGTTATTCCCATCTTTCACTCCTCACAGCGCTGAATTGTCTGTCATTTAAGCTTCTGAAATTAATTCCAATGGTTTGGGCTGAGCATATTTAATCCTCATCAGGGATGCCCTTTGCACATGTTCTTTCTCATCAAGATTTTTAAGGCTTGCTCATTGGTAATGAAGACTAGTGGGACACAGAAGGCATTTTAACAAGCTGTTATGAATCTTTGAGGGTGAATGTCTCCTATGAGTTTTACTTTTCTCTTTAAAAGTATCCACTTACTATTTGAGTACAGTTGAAAGCTGCCATAGTGATCATTTTATAGATCAAGGAATTACCAAATGACATTCTGTGTTTGCGGCATCTCTCACATAGACAGAATCCCCGTAAGAAATTTCTTGTGAATCTTATCATAGGATACATATAACACAGGATTGTTTGAATTGTAATGATCCTAGATGCAAGAAGAAAAATGAATCATAAAATTACAAAAGAATGACAAAACCTATATACAATAAACACTGGCATCCAGAATTTTCTAAATATTTTAAGCTGTGGGTAATGGAATTAGTGTTATAGAGATAATTAGAAGGTACTGAAAATCATCTAGAGCCACACAGCTGAGTCAGCGGCTTTTTTAGATATGAAGATGCTTAACTGTCTTTGTAAATCTTAATAGTCAGCCTGTCCAGTGAGCATTTGCCTTCCTATAAACAACATTATAGACTTTCCTTTTTCCCCATGTACTTCACACAGCCCCATCAATCTACAGCTCTTGTGCTCTAAAAGTGTTGCTACTTCTACGGTGTTTCTCTTCAAAAGCCTGTATCTAATGACTAACACAAAATCACTAGTCTACGTATAAAGAGTGGCTATTTTTTATTATATACCGTTGTGACTTAACGTCTCTGGTGTTAGGATTGACAATCTTTTTAGATGTATGCATTGTGCAGTGATCTTCAATATAATAAGGCCTGAAAACAGATCTAAGGTCAGACAACACAATGAGCTTTGGCTTCTGCAGTGCTCCGTACTTACAAACTGCATGAAAATCAATCAGCCTTTAAGAAATTAAGAGGTGTTAATCATATTGACATCTTCTCAAGCTGATGTAAATGGCTATAGCTGAACAAAAGAAATTACAGAAATCAATGCAACTGTGCTCTTTTCTGCTAGTGAAAGATCTAAGGCACTGTTTTTTTGCCCTGTGTTTCATTATCATGTGTTTCCTCACTCTTACAGGGGTATCATTGCTCTTTACCGCATATTTATTACTTCTTCAAGCTTTGCAGTCTTGAAAACTCTCAAGCAGGCAAAACTCCATCTCATAACTGGAGCTCACAGCTAAAGAGGCTCCACAGGCTGAACTTTTGCCCTCACGTTCAAACAAAATTGCCTTCAGTGGAGTTTATGCCACTGCATTTAAGTATAAATTTTGTGCCAGTCTGATGGTTATCTTAGGCACATTAAAAGAGCTACAAACCGTGACGTTACCGTAAACCCCTAATCTGCTCCTAAAGAATTATCCTGTGCCATTGTAACATGACAAGGACAGAGGAGTTGTCCTCTGCTGGTTTCACTGACAGAGAGTCGCGATCATTTTTTTGACCTGCTATTCACCTTTGCTGCTGCCAGCTCACCATCCCCGGAGTTTTCACCTGTATGTTTGATTCGCTGTTTTTGGAACTGGAAGGTAATCAGACTTGGCTGTTGGGGTCTATGCAGTCCCCCTTTTTGATGAAAGATACTTATGAAGCTGCAGGCAGAGGGTGAAAGGAGGCTCCCATCGCGCCTGCGAGGGAGAGGAGGTGTAGGTGCGGATGCTGGGCCACCTATGAGGTCTCTGGGGGTGTGGGAAGCGTGCAGCCCCATGTGCATCCCAGGGCAGGCATCTGCTGGTGCCCTGTCCCGAGGCAGGTAAAATCATCAGGTACGATGTGCTACGCAGCTGGTACATGCCATAATTTGTGTTTGTTGTTACACCTTTTGGAAATCGGAAGCGGGATGTCAAGGGTCTCCAGGAGTGAATTTCTGAGGTTTGATTTTGGGCCAGGCTGGCATTTTTAATGTCATGTTGTCTGGCTTAAGCTCAGGCCAGTCGATTAAATCCTGGTTGCTATTCCTTGAATGGCGAGTAAGTGACCTTTGCTGGAAGAGGAGACCTTGGGTTTTTCCTTTGCAATATGAGGATTTTTATTTTAAGGCTTCCATGCTGAAATATTTGTTTTCCTAAAGATTATTGTTAACAAAGAATAAAACTGCATCCTGCCTGCTATTTTCCTAACCAATTTCTATGGGAATCTGTCTTTGCTCAGCTCTCTTGGGAATTATGGGGAGAAGAAGAGGAAGGATTGTATTGATCTCAAGTGCTGTGTGTCAGTCAATGGGTTTGTGTAAGGAGTCATGTCACGTAATGATGAACTAACGCTAACCTTTGGAATTGATTGGTCATTGATTGCTCCCAGGAATACGTTTTTTGATATGAGAAAGGGACTTGTCTTCAGTTCAATTATGGTATGTAAACAAAATTCAGGATTTATCTGAAGGAAATTGAAAAAGCAATAGGGAAAGTTCATGGTTTATGTTCGCTTCAGAGCAAGGTTGGTCTGCCAGAGGAAATTGATTTTATTTGAGATTACCTAGTGCTTACCAATGCAAACTTTTCTTTGTCCAATATTATGTAAGGTTAGGAGCATCATGCTTTTTCATGCTAATACACTACCTAAAAATAATAATAATTTTACTAATTCATCAAGTGATTGATTCAGTTGGGGTTTTTTTAAGCGCAATCTAGCCATACTTGCTATGCTTGTTGATATCAAGAAGCTCATAAATGATGAGTTTAAATAGCTGGAGTGAAGGTTTGAGCTGTGAAGTTTGGGGGTGGCTGAGTCACAAAACACATCTGCATTTCTTTGAGCCAGTTGATTCAGATCCATATTACAGTTTGAGTTTTTCGTAATGCCAGGTTGGAATAATCATGAAGTAAGTTTGTAGTTCAGACTGATCTCTGTGTTGAAAACAGTTGCTTAATACAATCCTGCTTTACAGATTGTAACAGGTTACCCAAGTCAATAGATGTAACAAACTGCGTGTTGCTAATTTTAGTTAGTGTCTATTTGAGTTGGAAAGTCTCTTTCGGCTGCTTTTACACTCAAACTTTTGCTCAAGTCAAAAAAGGAAAAAATCTTACATATAAAGCTGAGAATTTGTATAACTGAAACTTTAACATTCTAATAAAATAACTATTGTTAATGCAGGTCTAAGAGGGAAAGAAAAAAAGGGATGGATGCTACTGCACAGAAAAGGTATCAATAATAAAAATTAAGTTGAAATTATTATGTATATCTCCTGGTTTCTAATCCTTTTCCTGGTGTTATGGACCTCTTTCCAATACCCATCTGTGTTCTAAAGTTGATGGGGGTGTGTTTGGGGGAGTATGGTGAGTCATCGGCATCCAGAACCCTTTGCCAAGAGGAAGATGGTGTTGAAATCTTCACTTTAGGATCTGCTTGGGCAGAGCGAGCCAGCTGGCAAGCTTTGGGAATGAGCCCTGGCAAACCCTGGGCAGAGCCTGAGGCACCAGCACCAGCCCTCCTGCATAACTGGGCTGCTGGGCATCCCAAGAGTATACCGTCACACTTAAAGGTGCTCCAGGCCATCTCATTTTCTTCTTGAATTTTGACCCTTTTCCTTAAGATAGTTTTCAATGATGCGTCAATTTTTTTCATACTCCATATGTTTCCTGAAGGAAAAGGAAGAAGATATTACAGACACAGTATAATTGGGCATGCAAATAAAATACAGATAGACACTGAGGTCAAATGCCGCAGGCTTGGCAAAGGCAGTAAAAAATTTGCCTGAGGAATGAGACTTTTTTATATATCACTTAGGAGGTGTACCGTATTGTATACTTATTGCATAGATGTTTTTAACTACGTGGGTTACTTGTGATTGAATTAGTGTTTTTGATTTCCAGTGAAAAAAGACCAGGTCGTAAATGCTGTTCACAACTTTCATTAACATGACAGAGGACTGAATGAGAAGAAAGAATAGGTTATCTGGGAAACACATGATTAACCAGATACATCATACTGCTTTTTTTTTGACTGAAAGAAATCATTCCCCCTGTAGGCATGCCTGGTTCCTTTCTTTACTCACTACCGTTTGCCCCGTGTTATGTGAACTGGTCAAGCAAACTGTGTGAAAGACTGTGAAAAGTTGCTAGTTCTTGTTAGGAGGAAGATTTTCCTGTATATACTGTACAGTCCAAATTTGTTAACTTTCTATCTTCACTTATAATAATACTCCTTCTATTGCATTAAACTCTCTCACTAGGGCCACATAAAGACATTAGTGTATAATTAGGTTTTCCTACAAAAATACCACTACTTTAAAGTAGATACAGTCCAGCCTGGTCATTTTTGTTCAAGCTTTTCAGGTATTTGCAAGCTTCTTTTTAAATCATCATCAATCTATTAACCTGAACAAAATAGGTAAATATTTTATTTTTCTGCTTTCGTTTAAATTCGCTCATGTAGTTTACATTTGACCATACTAAACAGAAGGATTGTTATGTGGGCAAGAAGATTAACTTAAGCAAAAATGTTAGCACTAAATTTATTTATAAACTGTGAATGTAATCTTTGTCAAAAAATCTTGTTCTGTTGAATTTACTGGTTTATTACATGTGGGAATAAAAATATTAACTAAAAGCAAGAGATCTCTGGACTTCAGAAAATCTTCATACGACATGAAGAAAAGAGAGTATAATATATGAGACAAAAAGAACAGGACCGTGAAAAGTAACATCAAAGTTAAAATTCTTTCTTCCTCTTTTTGAGCCTAGTTCCTAAACCTGGATAAATAAAATGTTATTTCCCACATAGTCAAACTAAAACTGGAAATTTAACATAGTAAATCAGATTATTTGTTACTAAAGTGAGGTTTATGGTCAGTGGTCAAGAACATAAAGAAAACAAAACATTTATGTTCTGTTCACAGAATTTTATCTGGATTTACTTGCATTGGTTTCTATTCTAATGCATTTTTATCCTGCTGTCAGATTTTGACTGTATTGCAATAACTAATGCTACACTGATCTCACTACTGGGAGATCCTGAGAACTGTTCTCTCTGACTTAAAAATTGAAAGGCTTGGCCATTTATTTAATAAAATGTATGCTCCCTTCTGGGCAGTTTTTACAACCTAAGATGAAACGGCTTTTTGAGTTTCTTGCCAAAACTTGGGTACTGTTTATTTGAAAATACTGCAGAAAATTTAGACCCTTATACAACAGATATAAAGAGATTTTATAGATGCCATTCTTTTTCACTGCTGACAATGACGCTAACTACCCCTCTTCTTTTTGCACCATCTTTCCTTTCTCTGTTCTTTCTGTTTTACTTTTGAAGGCAGCATTTCCTCTGTTATTTCTCATCTTCAGTATGCACCATGCAAAACAGGAAAAAAACTTGAATCAACCAAGTTTGGAAACATATTGTTCAAAGGAGAAATTTCTAACCCATAACCACTCAGAAGAAATGATCAGGTCCCAAAAGCTTTGTAAAGGAAAAGCAAGTATTGCAAAGAAGGCATCCAAAACAATGCAAAGAAAATTGTGATGCATTTGTCCCTCAGTGCCCTCCTAATGCCTAATTCCTAATCAGAATGGTCTGATTCACCATGATATTTTGAACATGCAGCCAATCTGGTATATTTTACATGAAACCATCCATAGAAGTTCCTCCTAATCTTTCATCTTCTGTTATAGCACCTTTTCCACCTATGATGACCTTCTACACACAAACCACCTTGTCCCCACCGCATTTCTCTTTCTAGTAGTATTTCTTTTTATTTTTCATCAAGAATAATTTTCTTCCATAAATTCTATTACTTTAGATCTTCTTATATCTTCTAGAAAAAAAATATATATGTCTTTCTTTTTATAGTCTTATTTTTACAAATTTGAAGGCCAAAGAGTGTGGGTCTGATGTCTGGCCTAGCTGCACTTCAGATAAGGTCACTTAGAATCTGACCTATGTCTTATGCTCTTAGTTCTTGTGATCTACACGCAATGACTGAGTTGAGGAAGGCTGAGTGTAACATTTTACTGTAAGGAAGCAAGAAAGGTAGTTGGTTTTGACCTTCAGATCTCTAGCACCAACAAAGTTGGCAGAACTGTTACAACTTGTTCTAATTTCTTCTAAACAAAGTTTCAAAGGTTGGAGCCGTGGGAGGTTTTGGATTTTTTTTTTTCTTCTTTTTTTTAATTTCAGGTATTGATTCAGGTATTAAAAAATATCTTGGGAAACAAGGAACTTATTTTCTGCTTTGTCTGTTGTCATACAAGATTTTTATAACAATGTGGAATCAACATTGTGTCAAACCAAAGGATTGTAATGAAAGTCATTGGTAAGGGAGAGAGATCTGCAACAATGATACAGCCTCTTACCTGTCATTGACACAAGTAGGTGTCACATGGACCAGTGCTAAAGTCTCTCTAAGTCCAAAATGAGCTCAAGAATCTGTAAAAAAACATCCTCAGGCAGATCCGAGGTGTACAAAGTGCTTCCTTGTGCAATTCTTCACATGGCAAGGCTTCATTTTCAAAGGTGGTGCTTAAGCTTTTGGGCATTCAAGGTCATAACGAAGTCTGCAGAAGGTGCAAGGCTACATCATGCTGGTGGTTTTATGGAATGCCTTCATCAAAGTGAAGCATTTTCAAAGACTGAGACTAGATGTGGGTAAAATGAGACAAGAAATAGGAAAAAACCACCCAATAACTTCTACAGTGTGCCTTGACTTCTTTTATACATGCATGTTTATACACGTGTCTTTTCTATGTGTGTGTATAAGATTAAACTGACCTAGTGGCAAAAGTCTTTGGGAAGTGTATCATAAAATCCACAGTTGAAAGGTTTCTGCCAAGTGTTAGAGGCTTTGGATGTGGATAATTTCAGGAGCTGGGAAGGAAAGTGGCAATTAAGCTTTACTTAGCCTCCTCACTAGCTCTGCCTGCTGTCTTTTTTTTTTTTTTTTTTTTTTTTTTTTTTTTTTTTTTGTTGTTTTGNTTTTTTTTTGCCTGGGTTGTTGCCTGAAAGGAAGTAGGGGAAGCTGGTTATTTGGAAATGTTTTAGCTCTTTCTACCTGTTTGACTGTCCGCTAAAGGCAGAGGTGCTGGCAAATAATTACCATGAGCATGCTAATTGGCAATGCAGACACAGGCTTAACTGGGCTGGTGCAGGCATAGCAAGCCCAATGCCTTCTGGGCATCTGGCACTTACTGCCAGTACTTTTGCAGCGTGTATGTGCTCATATTTCTACTTAGAAGATCACACTAAAATGGGAGCCTGGACACAGTTCCTTACTTAGTCACCAAATAATACAGCTGTAGTCCCCTGGTTATGTGCGCCCTCTGCGTTACCTTGGGTTGGGACTGTCCCTAAAGCATGCCCAATTTCAGGCCCTTGTGAAAACCTGGTGAAACCAGAACCCCTTGGCTTTGCCTCAAGACAAAAAGACTGCAACATTCTTAGCTGGTGAAAATAACTGATTTTTTTTTTTTCCTCAGGGCTTTATTATTAGCAAGGACCTTTTCTTTGCAGTCCATTCTCCCTCCTGAGTCTGCTAAGGGTCTCTTTTTTCCTTTTTTTTTTCCTCTTTTCTGAACTGGACAATTTTCTGTTCAAGCAAATCACGACACAGTTGAGTTGAAAGAAAAAGCAATTTATGTGCTTGAGAGTGTGTGTCTCTCCAGCCCCCAGGTGCTGTCACAACAGCCAGGAGGTATACTGGCACATGTGCCAGAAAAGAGAAGTCTCTAATAAATTTAGCTATGATTACTAAGAAGAAGTCCTGTGCTTATGCCTGCAGAGGCATTTCATTTTCAGAGATAGTTCTTTGTTAAAAAAAACAACACAGGAGACGGTTTCTTTGTCTGAAAATTAGGATTTGCCAAAGACTATATTAATTTATTTGTTTTCAGACAGTAGTGTCATTGTATTGCCTGCCATATTTGCATATCTTTGTGGCATATCTTTCAGGGGATTTTGCACAAACTGAAGGTGAGCTATGTATGTGTTGTTGTTTTGGAAGTTCTGGGAATGACAGCATTGTATGAATGGGAATTCATTAGGACACCAGTGGATAGTGTTATTATATTCTGCAGTATGAACTCTGCAAACAGGTGCCACCCCATCTGTAATCCTCCTCAGTTTAGGCTGTGGCTGCAGAATGAATAAGGACTGCAATTAGCAAATCATTAAAGATGGGTGGGGATATGTGTTTGTGGCCTTGCTTCGTTCCACTCATTCAAGATCAAACCACTCACATCCTCACAGACTTTATGCAGAAAACCGTGGAACATAGAAATAAAAACAATTTGCTAACTCTTAATGTTTTGTGTAGCATGTGATGCAAGTGTAGATCTAATACTGCAGGATTGTTTCCTGAAGTAATTCTTGAGTTCAGGGAATTGCAGGAGCTCCCCAGCAGGAAGGTGAGGCACTCCGGCCGTATGGGTCTGTGGTATAAGCGGAGATCTTCAGGCTTCAGTGGGTTACTTCTGATTTTTGTTCAGGAGAAAATGGGGTCTCTCTGGCAAGATTGTTCTCTCCAAGTACCTCAGAATATTGAGGAGAAATTCAAAGGTGGAAATCTGAATACTTTCAGCAGCCCCCCGGAGTTATCCGAGTCTCTCCAGCAACTGTAGGTAAAACCCAGGAGACACCAGACAGGTAGAGAGAAGTGCATGCACTTTTCTTTGCTTCCCGACCTTGCACTGTGTCCCCAGGGGCTCACCTTGAGGTTTGACTGTCAACTTCACATTTCTGTTTACCGCTTGTAGCCATTTATATGTTCCAAACTGTCCTGAAAGATGCCTGACCTTCTCATCAGTACCTCAGATTTCTGCAGAACAAGGCACCATATAGGCCGATAGCAAAGAGAAAGAGAGAAGTCAGATGCTACAGCACCAAGGAAAGTCTGAGCAGGACTTTGCAATTTGTTGGTTGTTGTTGGGTTTTTTTTTAAACTTTTCCTCTGCAGCTTGGTGTGATTAGGTGGTAATGACTATAGCTCATGCTAAATCCAGCCCTGTCAGCAATACTGAAGTGCTTGTCCCCACTTAAGACAGTTATTGATTGCTACTCTCTATCGGTGGTAGCAGTAATTATCTGTCCCCAAGAACACGTAAGTTTTCTTCTATCAGATTTCTTTATTTTTTCTTCCTGTCTGGGAGGGGCATGGTGCTGGGGAGGAGGTGATGCCTCATCTCGCTTTGCAGCCTCAGGAGATGTCCACAGCGAATCCACAGCTAGCAGCAGCCCTGACCCTAGCCTCTGAATCTCTCTTCCCTTAGTGCATTGTGTTCACTGAGGGCTTCACTCTTTTGCTGTGGATGATGAATACCATTTGAGCTTGTGTGTGTGTGAGGGGAATGGCCATCCTTCTCAACCTACATGGGCTTATTAACTATGGCGTAATTTCTTTTGGCTATGGAGGACAAACTTGGTGACTCACCTGGTCCTTTGCAGGCCTATTTTCCCAGATAATTCTCATATTTTTTCTAATTTCTGGTCATAAATACAAACAAATAACCAGAAACCAAGATACAAGCTTGCCAAGATAGCAGTGAGTCAGATAGGAGATGAAATAGTTTCTGACTTTAGAGAGGTTTGTTCTCTCTCTTTTATTAGTCACTGTGTTTTTTTGGTGTCTTGGGATGGATTTGTTGGTCTGCTGTGACACTGTTATTTGGGTTTTGCTACTGCTCCAAGCAAGAAAGTAATTTAATGTATGGAAAACTCTGACTGTTATGTTATGGCTAACAGCACATCTGCCCTTAAGCTGTGAACAGCCATACAATTAATAGACATAAATTTCCTTATTCTAGGTTATGTTTTGAATGCAGATAGTAAGAAAAAAATCTGCCAGCTGGTTAGCAGTTATTTACCTATCTTCTCCTCTGACAATGGACTTCTAGGGAAAAAGCTTTGGACCTGCTTATTTTACTTCTGTACATTCCCATCATTCCGCAGGCTGGTCATACGAGGTACAGCACAGGAGAGAAGGACAGACTGTCCTCCCACACCGGACAAAAAAATATCGTTGAAGCAGGGAATCATGTCTCTAGAATCGTAGATGAGCATTTAACTGCACGTTAAACCATGAAGTGGCTGTAAGTATGAATTTGTTTTATTTTTTTTAAATACAACAAGGCTTAACTAACCTGCCCTGTATAAAGCAGGGAGAATCTTTTGGTACCTAACTTCCTGGGATGGAGGTTGAAACCCAACCAAACTTGAAGTCAGAATATAGGACTTTTTCAGGACTGCTGTTTCATTTCATGTGTAGGCACTTATTGTAGCCAGGTCAAAACACTGCAGCCCATCTTCTGACTTACCTCCCTCCTCCCCCTAATAAACTCCTATATTTCTGTGTCACTGAAGCACTCTGCAGTGAGAAAACTGTCCCACAGACAAGATCATGTGCATGAGCAATGGGGGATGGGAAGGGTTGAGGGACGTGGAGCATAAGGGTGCTGAGAGAGTAATGTAGTATCTGCACTTGGAGAAACTTCATTCCAAATGTACATTAAAGGGCAGAAAATATTTATGGTTATGCTGATCCTTGAGAAATATCAGGCATGGTAATAGTATAAGAGCTTTTTACAGGGACAATAAATAATATTTATTATAAATAACCCTTGGAGCCATGAAAATCCCTCCTTGGCCACCTGAAAGCTTCTGTATTACCATTATTTCATAATGCGCTATAAATAATAGTGTTTTTCTTAGACCAAAGCATAAAATACACATGCGGTTTTTGACAGAAAGTCACCCTTTTTCCCAAAGGGTAGTGAGTGATACATTATTTTTTGTAAGATTCAAATTATTCCTAATTTTTCCCAGTTTCTGAAGAGAAGGTCAGATCAATCTCTAATTTTGTAGCTGCAGATATTTATCAGCACAGAGAAACGTTGGTGCAATCAATGGCTTTTGAATGTCTGTCCATCAGGTTGAGTTATGTCTTTCCAGAGACAAAAAGCAAACAGATTTTTTCTTTCAGCGGTATGTAGAGACTGTGAAACACTTCAGAGCAGCACGGAGTTGTCCATGAAAGCACAGTGTGTTTGTTTTTTCCCTATAGGAAAGTGATTGGTACCGAAGAGCGTGGAAAATAGCTACCAGAGGGCAGAGCCCTTTGAGGCTTAAAGATGTGACAAGCAGGAGCAGAACTGTAACTTTTATGTGTGCATATACACTGCAGCACCTTCCAACCTCAGAAACATTATCACCATTGATACATAGCTGTAGATGCATTTATTTAGGTATGGCAGCACCAGGCCACAGCTACCACTGTCGCTACTGGTGGCTGTAGACAGAAAACAACTGGTCAAGATAAAATAACGGGTGCACATACTAGAAGCAAATATTACAGCCCCCAATTAATTACTTCTAGTTTAGTAGAGCATGAGGGCTGTATCTCCATGTTGAGAGAGAAGATAACAGCAAGCCTTGAGTCATCTGCTGGCTGCCAGCTCAGACCCTGTCAGGATCTACCTCTCAAGTCTCCTGTCTTCTTTTGGCATCCCGTAGCATGAAGAGCTTCCAGGAATTTCTCTGTCCTTAAGATCTTTTTCCCTAGCAACTCTTCTTGACAAATGAAATCCCCAGCACACTGCCTGTCCATGTGATTATCTGGCAGCACGGGGAAAGGGAGTAAAACACACACTAAATTGCACCGTACCTTGCCAGGCAAAGTTTAATGTCATAACATTTTTTCCACAAATGTTTACATATGTATTGCAGTATTCATAGAACTGAAAAATGTCAGCTGTTGGCCAACTGAATGTATCATTTCACTACTCTTCTCTACCCACATCACACTTCTAGGTGATGCTTCTGGCCATCAATACACAGTTTGTTTACTTTAGACTTCTGTTGAGAAACAACAAAACTGCTAGCAGCAAAACTGTTATTCATCCCAGGAGAATGAGTCTGGATACATCTGAACCAGTACACTGAGAAGTCCCAGGACCCATTCTCTGGCCTTGAAACCAACTGGAATGTTTTGCCCGTGACCATACTTTTAAATTATCTTTTCATTCAAAAAAGAGTGGCTGTATCCAGGTGGCCTAGTGGGAATGGTCCCTGACCCATCAGAAACCTCAAATTGTCCCCAGGAGCTGCCTGAGGGGGTGTTAGTTGCCCCTGGTTCAAAAGCATGTTAATAACCCTTCAATGGTTACGCAGTCAAGAGGCTACAATTATGTACCAAGATGCTGGCACTGTTGAATTTACTAGTTTAGATGTAGCCAGTAACAGCTGGACACCTCTGAAAATGCAGGTTTCTATATGAATTCCAACATGCAAGTCATATCGGAATGTGCATGCACACACATATGCTGCCATATATGTGTAAAAGAGTCCCTGTGTTTATGCTGAGGTCTATACGTATTTTCTGGTTTAGCTGTTCCCACAGACAAGACAAAACAGTTAAGTTTCCTAGGCTTTTTTCCGGTTGCCCTATTCTGCTGGCTAGACTACTGTAACAGAGATTGTTCCCTTCCTCCCCATCCTTTAGATGACGATTTGGTGGAGGGACTCCTCTGAACCAATTTCTCAGGGACTCTTTGGGGCTCCTGGTAGCTTCTGTGATCCAGGACTTGCATGATTATAGCACCTACAGCCTCTAACCCCAAATTCTTGGCCAAGGGAGCAGCTTGCATGATTTTAGCATCCACTATGGCCTCCTGACCTTGGATGCATTGAAGCTCTGCCTCACCAGCACATCAGTAGGAGAGGGTGATGGTCAGCTTAATGGGGGTTACTGGGGTGGTGTTCTCCATCTGGGAAGCTTCTTTAGACACTTCTTCTTTTTTGACCTCTATGGTTCCTTTCTGACTGAAGCATGTACATCCTGGATGATCTGGAATATAAACTGTAGGCTTCCTTCCCAGCTGCTGGATTCCCCACCTCTGTGAGACTCTCTGTCATCTGCTCAGGTATCTAAGTCTGGACAGATGAATTTCAGGCCATATGTGAAAACTAAACCCACAGCTTGCTTCTGCCTTGTTGGGATCAAGCTTAGTGGTGCTGTAATCAACAGTATACCTCCTCCTTAGCCCTCCCCACTACCTCTTTTCTTCTCACTGACAACAGCACAACCTTCCTTGGGCCTCAGCATTGTATTCAGCTGAGCCCCTGCCCTGGGCCTTCTGTGAACTTCAAAGATTCCTCCTACCTAGTAGCACTAAAATGCGGATGTCCTCCATCCCATCAGCTAGATCCATACCTCATCCTTTCCTAACTTGATTATTGCAGCATCATCTCTTCTTGCTTCCTGCATTTCTCACATTTATCTACAACACTGCTAACTCACCGCTTTCCCAGTTAAGAACTCTGGCCCTGTGTTCCCTCTCTGTGTGTCATTCTTCTTTGTCCATCCTTTGTCCACTCTTCTTTTGTCCATTGTATCTGACAGAAATGTCTTGGTTCTACTAAGAGGTCATTATTGTCTCCATCTTGACTAGTAAATAGACAGTGACAGGTCACAGGAAGAGGTGCAGAAGTAGGCTGCCTGCGCTGTTAAACTTCAAACTGTCCCATGCACAGTTATGGTTAATAAGAAGGCAGTCTCATGGGTAATTCCTGGGGCAGTCTGGAAATTAATATAGGGGAGGTTGTTAACCCTGGGCAGTGTGGGTATGGCCATCCTATTTCCAGGATGAGTTTACCATTCCTGTGTGGATGTTACCAGACTGTGCCAGATTGTCTCAGGACCAGAGAAGGGACTCAGGACATCTGTGTAGTGCTTCAGGCTTCTGGAGATCAGAAACGGTGGTAGATTTCTACTGCAGAAAACTAAAGTGCGTAGTAACGAGTAATTGAGATGTGTAATAAAATTGTATTGTAACGTGTTTTCTCCTGGGACTCAGACTCCCACTGTGTTACTTAATTACTGCTGCTTAATATCTGTGCTCTAAACAAGCTCTTGGTTCCCCTGAGATTATTTCAGTCACCTTTACCAAAGTTTAATGGTCCAGGCAGTGATTATAATTTTGTTATCTAGTAATTACTCTATAAAGTAATTGAGTCTTCAGACTTTAAAAATGTGAAGACATCTGCCTACAAGTTACCTTTTCATGAAGAAAGGAAAGATATTTTTGAAAAAGATTCCACAGTGCTATCTTCTAAATCGCACTGTTGTTATAATCTCTTCTCAGATGGCCTCAGATTTGCCTTTCCCCTGTACAATTTAATTGGTATATTTCTCACAGATGCTTCCTTTGTCAAATCTGTTGGCACTTGAAGTATTGTTATTGAATTAAATTTTTGCCTATAAAAGAATGGCTAGATACCTAAGCCTCCAGGATGAAAGCTTAAAAAACATACTAAGATGTAGGAAATCATCTACTATGAGCAGCAAATTTTGTTACAACATGATGTAATTATGGAGATCAGCCATTTCTTGCCCTAGTTCATCACGAAGTTGTATTAAAAAATGACTTTGCAAACACGGGGAATGTCAGACACTGCGGAGACTGCTGAACTGCAAATAACTTGTGTTTTCCAGAGGGCCTCTGGTTTCAGAGACACATGAATGATTGAGTAAAGTGGTTAAGATATCCAGTCATTTACTGCTAAGGACAGAACACTGGGCTGGGAGTCAGGAAACTTGGATTTAATTTCCAAAGCTGTGTCGGCCTGATGGATCACCCTGGGCAGTCACTCCGCCTTTTGTGCCTTGTTTTCTCTCCTGGAAAACAGGAAAAGTAAGTCTGACCCTGATACCTATTGATGAAAAGCTAAGTATAATAGATGACCATTATTGCTGTTACTCATAAAATGTTATCCTGTACTTCCTGTGCTTTATACAATCCTTTTTTTTTTTTTTTTTTTGGTAGAGAAGCAATTTCAGGTCTCTTTCACAAAGTTAATGTGATGCCATAATGAGAATAGTCAGTTTTCTTCTATTGTTTGTTCTGCTTTAAGCAAAGCATGTGACTTTGAAGACAAAGCATATGGAATCAATCCTTCATTAGTATGGTTATGTATATGTAACAAAACTTGTACCAATTATTATTTTATTACAGTGACTACTTTTCCACTCTTTAGTTTTCTACACTAAAAGTAATACTAGTATCTAAAGACTACTGGCTGTATTTTCAAAAAAAAAAAAAAGGTATTTATACTCCCCATAGCACTAATTTAGCCACAGAAGTGATGCTAGAAAGTTCTTGATCACTAAAAAATATCACCAATATGCAGAGGAAGGATGAGATGGTTCTGGGAAGTCTGTTGCAGTCTGGGTTTTCTGTGCCTCCCATCTTCCTCTGCCCTCTGAGGCTGAAGAGGTGGAAGATAAATCATGAACTCTGGAGTCTGACCAGTGAGGCAAGCTGTGAAAGCAATGTGGGCAGGTATCAGCACCTCCTCATCCCCTCGGGTCCGGATCCTCCAGAGGATCTGTCCAAAAAACTAAAGAGGAGCTCCATGAGTCTGCAGAGCTCTTTCGTGATGACTGACAGATGGGAGCTAGAAGAGAGGAGAGAGAATGTATTTTTCATGGCCTGGCTCTAACCCGCAAGAACTTGGGGATCAGAGAGGAATGTCTCTCACCCAAAAGGCACAAGAGGGAAGCTGATTTTAGCTTCTCAATGCAATTTACCTCCCCCAGTTAGGATCCTTTTCCTTTATTGTCACCTCCTCACCAAAGGATTTTTCTCTTTCTTAACAGGCAGCAAATCCTTAAGGCTTAAGCAATAGAATGATTGATGGAATTTGTCAGAAAAATGTAAGAAGTGCAGGAACTTTTGTGCTTCCTACATTTTGCTGGCTTTCAAAGCACTGTAGGTTCTGCACTGCTCTGACAGATACAGCTGAGTTTGCCATGAGAAAACACACAGCTACATTTCAGCTTTCTGCACTGAGAGACAAGGAGCTGCAGAGCAGATTTGGTGTGAGTTACAGTGGTGCCTGGGAGCCCCAGCCACCGTCCCTGGAGTGGTTATGGTAGGTATTGCAGGACATGGTTCTTATTGTCACCTGCCCCTTCCCTGACCACTCTTTAACATAACACAAAACCTTTTCATTCCTGTGCCAGGCTGAGTCCATAGCTGGGTGAAGCTTGTTTGGTACCAGGCAGAGCTACAGAGAGATCAGTGGTGCTCAGGGACCTGCAATGCCCAACCTGACCCATGGGGCTCCATGGGCTGCATCTCCAGTGCACATGTCTTCAGGATTTGAGTCAGGACTGCTTCCTAGCGAGAGGGGTGGGAGCTTAAACACGCATCCTTGGGCCTCCTGTTTCCTCCTGTGTGGGTCTAAGCAGCTGTGCATTCAGCATGCATGCCTTTTTGGTTACATCTCAAATCTCCCCGCTCTCTTCCCTCTGTCGATAGCATGGAAAAGGCCTCTGACTCACAGTAGTTCAGACAATGGTAGGAATTACACAGCTAGAGTTGGAGGTGCCTAATTAAATACTCTAGAGATCTTTCTTAATTTCTCTGACCTCATTTCAACAGAGGAAGTCAAGCTGATACCTAAGTTAGAGCATTAGCCATTTCACTGAAGTCAATGGGTTGATTGCAAATGCTCATGAACGTGTCCCTATGCATCCCTGCCAGGGAAGAAGGCAATGTCTCTGCATTTCCAGGCAGGAAGACACAAGTCCTCAATTCTCAGGGCACTCACACGGGTATTTATATCTTTCAATTGTTCCTTTATACCCACGGAATGACTTGTGCTTAAAGTTAGGCGTGTGCTTAAATGATCCGCTATCTGTTTTAAGCTCCCTAAGAGTAGTAAGTTGTAATTACTCAGAATAAGATCAAAGAACTTTTCAAGTGCAGGGAACTCAATAATTTGTGAAAATTAGGGCATTCTGGTGTTTGAAAGAACAAATAACATGGCAGATAAGGAGAAAAGTCTGTTCTCAAGGAGAAAAGTTGTGTTGGAAACAGTTGTTCCAAAACTGGCTGCCTGGGTCTGCCTCCTTGTGAAGGCACCAGATACAAGTTGTTGCAGCAGCAACAGAGGAGAATATTAATCTTAGGTGGCCTCAGTGCACTGGAAATTTCCCATTACTGGTTTATCCAGATTTAACTCAAGACCTGCACATGAATTATTCAGGTGAGAGAGCACAATTTCAGTTAGAATAAACACCACAGGAAATTTTGTAACACTGCAACAAAATGCTGCAAGTGACCAGTTAACATAATAAACTGGTATGGAACAGTATAATTGATGCTTCTGTATTTAGCTACATCTTTGCGGTCTCTAGCTACCTGCTCTCTTCATGTCTTTAACCTTGCTAACATATCTATCAAAAGAAACTGAACACCCTATTACTTGATCCTTCCAACACAGTTGTACACGAAAACAACACAACCAAGGAGTAGCTTTGAATTTACACTGCTTAAGCCCAAAGGAGACGTCCATTGCAGCATATAAGGGAAGACTGACTGAAGTGATTTCTTCTTTAGCTAATATTTTTTCTCTAATAGCTCTGGAAATTCTACAGGGAGGTATATGCTTCCATAGCATAAAAAAGTCATCAGGCAGGACATATTAGAGCAGATGCAGTGATCCTCAGTGATTCAGAAGCCAGTTTATGTGAAAGAAATTCAGTTTGAAGCTAAATAAAAGGTTTGGTTCAGTTATTGGAAAGTGAAAGTTATTATTATTATTTCACCTAGAATCTTTTAAGAACTAGATATATTGTGAGTCACTTTCCCTATTTTGTGTTATTCTCCATTTTCATAGCACCTCCCTTCCTGACTTTAGCAAAGCAAGTTCCTAAGTACTGTGAGAAGGGCCGTGCTCCTAATGATAACACTGATGATGTTTGCAGAGCTGGGAAGCCTCATGAGAAAACTTGTTATACAGATCCAGAAGGATCAGATAAGCTGCTTCTACTTTAATGGGATCAAAAGTGGAGCCACATTTTAAGAAAAGCGCTTGATATGTGTTTTCAGATTTTTGAGTCTGTTTTAAGCACGCTTAAAACAGGAGGGCAGGCTCAGCTGACACGAATCATGTTGAGGGAGCTCTGCCAGGCTACATCTGCTGGTGCAAAGTTCTCCCAGCGCTCTTTAGATAATAATTCAGCACATTAAAGAACTTTGGACTACCTCAGTGGAATTGCCTAAATGATAATATATAGAAGATGACTTGGAACATCTGCAAACAAGACTATTTGTTTCTTACTTGGTGTAAAGAAGTTAGAAAGAATGCAGAGGTAAAAAAAGTGAGGAAAAAAAGACACATTGCCTAGAAGCATACTTGAGAAATAAAATTAATGGAATTTTGTAGAATTCACCATTCAGTGCTTGCTTAATCCATACTGGTAAGTAGTGACCAGTACACCTTCTAATGAAGAGAGGTTTAAAGAAGATTACCTAGCAATTTTTGTACAGCACTCACTTTATAATAGACAACACAACACTTGGAATAAGGCACCACAGTCTGCTTCCTTGTTTCTTGTTTGTTAAATGTTGGCAACCTTTTCAACAGTTTTATAATCAGAACAGGTAGCACTTGCCTGTAACACAGATTACAGATTTTCCCACTTGCTGTTTTAGATCGAATACTTTCAATGTGTCTAGCCTTTCCTTTCCCCTCTTAATGTGCTTTGCAACAGATGGGCTATATTAAGTCTATAATTTGGTGAATATTTTTGATTACCAGCTAAGTAATTTCTCTTATTTTCTTTACATTCATGATCTCTTCCTTTAGTTACAGTATATACAACCTTAAATCATGTTTTAGCAAATATGCCAGACTTCCTGCTTTTTGTGGTAGCCTACTGGTCTGAATGGTGATCTAGTTTACTGCAGACACACAGGAATCCCAAACAGGATTGATGACAAGATCACTATTTGCCCTGATTTACTGGCATGTTCTGAACATTTCCGTTCATGTCGGCTTTCCATGGGCAGCAGGTCCAAAACTCCACATTGTCCACAAAGCTTGGCTGCATAATCCTGAGCCAAAGGAAGTATTTTTGAATTCTTGCACTCTGTGTTACTCCATAATCCTTACCTTCTAAATATTAATAATAACAACATTTGGATATATAATAGCTGTAGTGTATGAAGGAAGAGAACATCTGTTTGGCTCCCCTTTATGAGGTTTTATTTATGGCTATGTTGAGAGTTGTGATAATTCTGTGAAGCTTTCACCATAAATTTCATCAACAGCAATCTCCTGAGGCTACCAGATGTTTTGATGCCAGATCTTATCTGTGAAGACACCTTAACTTTATCTTAGTTCCTGTTTCCATTCTGGGCTTTACATTCCAGTGTTTTTAATGAAACAAAGTTTTTGCCTGCCACTGCATTTCAGTTGCATACAGTAAATTTGTACATTGCTGTCAAAACCAGAAAAGAAAATAAAGGAAGCGACTGGAAACGGGAGCTTCTTTTAAGAGTGACAAAACAATTCTTCTCCCTTTTAAGTACTTTGTGGCTATCTCATGAAAGGTGATATGTGACAGCAGTAAACGTTAGGGTACATGAGAAGCACTTGATACAGGTTTTGAAATGCTTGAGGCATTGTTACAGGCAGATACGCACCCAGTTTCCCCAAAGTATCAATGCCACAGGAACAGATAATAAGCCTTCATAGATTTTTCCTAACTAGTTCAGTGTTCTATACATTGTTTAAACATATGCTAAAGACTAAGAGCAGAATAAACCTAAAGGAGGGGGCCAGAGCAGGGAGAGTAGGTGATGTCTCGGGCAGCAGCTGCTGGAGCCCCTTGGCAGGAGGGGGTGGCTGAGGCAGGGCTGGGGACAGTGATATAGGTGACTGGAGAAGGTGGGAGCCCTTGGATCTACCTCTCCCTGCACTGGGGAAAAGGGGGAAATGGTAGTGATTAAAGACAATAGGAGATAAGGAGGAACCCAGAGTTTGCATGTGCTCCTTCAGATGCTGGTTTCTGGTTTACCTGTGCGCTTTCCCAGCCATAAATACCCTCAAACAGATCCACCCTCTGACCATCCCAGACACCTTTTCAGGCACCACCCTCTCTGCTGCCAACCTAAGTTTTCAGTTAACATGTTACTAAGTAATATAGCATGTTTTGAAATAATATTAAATTTTCTTCCGGCTTAGTCTGAAAACTCATACATTGTCCTCAGTTTTTGTTCTCACAGAAGGCTAAATTTGGAAGGTGAATCACCTGTTTCAGAAGGAAGTGATGTTTTGTTAGAGACTCTGCATGTTCCTTGAGATAAAGCTCGATGCTTCATGTTAATTGAAATGCATTTATCAATAAAGGTATCATCTAAAGCACTTCTACCTATGAGAATGGCGTGGAAAAATCTTTTCCTCTTCAAGCTCAATGACGTTCCATGGGGAGTGTCAGAAACTTCCTGTATTTTCAGTTTCCCGCAATGGCCAAGATTTACTGACACTGGTGAAAAATGAGACCCAGAAACCATGACAGCAATGTGTCATGACAATGAACGAACAAGACACCAAGTTCTCTGTATCAAAACAGAGGTAAAGTAGTACAGGTATGTGCATGGAAGATTAAGAGATGGGAATGGACAATATAGTAGAAACTAAAATGGAAGAAATAATCCAACTGCTTTTTAACTAGTCAAGATTAACCTAGAGAAGTCAAAGCTTTCAAGTGCAGCTTGGAGTTTGGTGGCTGACCAATTTCCGAGGACCTTCTGTTTTGTTTTGTAGCTATCTTGCTGACGAGGCACGTTATTTGCCTTTGTCAGTGTCAAAATCTGTATCATCCTCCGCAGTGATCAGGCTGCGCTCACTGCAAACTCGACAGTCACCTGCACCAGCACAGCTGGTCACCTGCACCAGCACAGCTAGTCAAGTCCTAAGCTAAGCAGTAGTCTCGTGACAAAATGACACATATTGTAAGAGAGTAGGTGCCCTCGGATGAACAGCCTTCCCTCTGTTTCTGCTCACAAAACAGGAAACGACTGGTATGTTCAGAGGCAAAATAACAAAATTCATTGAAATTGCCTGTAAAAAAAATAGAATTGTAATCTAACACTATGGTTAATGGAAGTGAATGAGCTCTTTAGCTCAGAGGCCCAATTTTTCTAGCATGTCGTTTCTATAGCCTCTTCTGTACGAAACAAAATGCCTGACTTGCCTTGTTTTTTCATTGCACTTCTTTAAGATGTCAAATGGGAAAAATAAATGGCAATTTTGAAATTTGTTCATCTTTAAATGTTTAGTATGGTTCCACTCCCCGTAATGTAATTGAATGTCCAAATATAGGTAAGAAGGAAGTAAACTTTGTTACTTAATCTCTTAAAGATGACGATGGAAAACGCAATGGCAGTTTTGCTAAAGTCTAGTCTTTTATGCAGAAAATAAAAGGGACTGTTTTGTTTCAACACAGATCCAAAGACTTTTAATTACTTAGTTAATTGGAAGCTCTTAACGGTGAATGGTGTTTCCTATCAATTCCCAGGGTGTAGTTTGGGAGCGCACTCTTCCCTGTAAACTGAGCTCCCCAGAGGACTACACAGTCCAGGACAAAATGAAGAATTCCCCTCTGAACAATGTTGTGTTATATGCTCTGAAATGAGTATACTTATGGAGAGAGAGTTTGATGAGGTGGCTTTCATTTCAACTCCTGTAAACCATTGCAATTTAACATAGTTAAATGTTGTGCATCAGCTCTGGACTGAACTGGACGCTTTCTTTTGCTCAGCACTTTTGAAATGAAACACTTCAGCATACTTGAACCATACTTGAACCAAAAATATTGGATTTTTTTAACTTTGTGAAAACATCTGATATTCTAAATTTTGTCTCAGCAAAGAGCAAGTGTTGAAATACACATCTTCTACTGGGCTGGAGATTTGAAATTCAGTTACTGTTAGGTTGGGAGGAAATTCTTATTGGGATATAGAGTGAGCTATAGCGAACCTACAAAGTGAGTAAAATTCCTGCTGCAACATATCTGTATTTGAACTTCTTGCTGTTGTACACGGCAAAGGAGGGAAGTACTGTTCAACATCAATGAGACTCTGTTCCTCAGGAAAAGGCATTCCTGGCTCGGGGCTCAAACGTTGAATGGGCTACTAAATGCGGCATTTCTTTAAACCCATACATGGAAGGGCAAAAGTCAAGTTTTGAGGATCAGCTGTTAGGCTAGTGCTGGATATTCCCTGCAATATGCAGGACTTCCCTCAGATCTGTCCACTGGAGCAACCCTGAGAGGATAAAGTGATTTCAGAACTGTAAAAAACTGAGTCAGCATCAGAATTAAGAACTGACCCCAAGGATATTGGATTCCCCTTGGCTACCGTCACTACTAAACTGCGCGCTTGCCCCATTAGAAGGCTAAAGGAAGTCCATTTCAGTATGTTTTGTGCAAGTGCAATGGAAGTGCATTCAGTCCAGGTCACTAAACACTGAAACTAGTGGAGCTACCCCTGACGACTGATAGGTATTTTGAAAGTCCCAAGCACTAAAGCAACTGAGATTATGGCAAGCAATTTCTTGCCTTTGAAGTGTCAAGAAAAGTACCCTTGTTTAAATTGTCCTCAGGAATACCACTCTATGTTTCAGTAACTTGAGTTGTGTTCCGTACAACCAAGAAGCAATGTTCTGATTATACATGTCAAAACCAAATTGTATTAATAAAATGACACTTCTTACTGCAAAGGTAGCTGGTTCCAACACGCTGTTAAACGCCAGCTAATTCACTCTTAAATGATGCAAGTGAGCATAAGGCCATTGATTTAAAGGAAGTTATGCTAATTTAGATCAGTTTAGTAATTTGGTCCCATATATTCCATTATCAGAGAAAAAGAATACAGATTTGTGGAATTATTTTCTTTCATATCTCCTCAATTGCTCTTCTTTGCTGGATTTATGAGTAATTGACTCATAAACCAGTCTGAATTAAATTGAATGCAATTTTTAAGTACTACCTTTGCATCTGCAGCTCAAAGATGGTTTTAATGAATTCTGCTGTTTTTATCAGCAGATGCCTCATCATCTGTGAACTTCCCTGTTTCTTCTCACGCATGAACAAATGGATTTGGGAGCACTCTGTGGGCACAGAATTGGGCCCTAAACCACCAAATTCTCCACTGGAAGGCATGCGCAACCAGGTACATTGTTCACCAGGAAAATTACTGGAACTTGTTATCACTGACTTAGAGAGAACTGTCTGAATGAGCAGTGAGTAAATATCAACTTCAAATGCAGTAACTAGTATTTACTTGGGATAATGACTTTTTTTTCTTCTGTGAATATAAAAATGCTGCAGCCAGAAGCTGAATCTTGGATACATGCTGAAACAATTTTTTAATTTAATCTGTTCATTGTAAAAAGAAGACTGTAACTAACAGCCATTCAGTATTTGGAAAGTTTCAGAATAGTCTTGATGCTATCATATTTAGTTTAAAATATGCCACAAGGCAGACCTGGCTTCATTTCATTTTCATGTGGGAAAAATATTCCATAGATTCAGAGAGATTACTATGAAGTGGATTTGCCCAAATATTCAGCCTACATGGGCCTTCTCCAAGCTTCATTCCAATTATTTGGGTTATAACTGTAGTTATTACAAGTTTAAATATTCAATTCCAAGTCAAATTTTAAAACAAAACCGGAAATAAGAAATATAACTCATTTAGCTTTTAAATATGGTGGAACAGAAACCAGTGACAGAATTAAAAAAAGAAATAAATATTTGGCTACTTAAAAACATAATAAAGACAGATTATGTTCATATTTTTATTGATTCTCCTACTCATTTTTCTGCTAATTTAAGAAGCGTTTTCCATCTGATGAAGTTGCTACCACAGTGTGTTGCAACACAGCATGCCAGAAACAAGTAACAAAAAGTGAAGTGACCCCAAACCTACTATCCCCAACCTGGCAAAGATGTGCAAAAATACTGAAAAAAAAGACACAAGCTTTGTTTTGTATTTCTGCTGGGGAGAATAAGGTACAACAACTTTCACAATTGTGTTATATGTCAGAAACTCAAGCCAGATTTTGAAAGTCTTAGAATGTCTGCAATAGAATATAGTTTGGAATAAATGTGGCATATTTAGGGACTGTGATCACACAGACAGATATGATAAAAAATGCTCTCTTGTTTTCCAGACAGGTTGAAAAAATACATTTCACTGAATGACAGTCACTAATCATATAAGTGAGGAAGAGAAGCCTAGACCTTTTTTACAATTAGGGTAACACGGCAACATTTCTTTCATACGCAAGTCTATGAAAACACATAATGATCAAAAAAACTTTAGATTAAATAGATGCTAGTGCATTGCCTCAAGATTGTATGGTGTCTGGATTTTTTTTTGCTGACAGGTGCACGATGAAAATCCCCACTGGTATCGGCAGCTGAGGGAAGCAGCTCTCCTTTGGAGGCAATCAACTATATATCAGCTCTGACTTGGACAGCCTTTATTAAAGGCCCTTCTTTTGCAGTGTTTTTTTTTTTTTAGGATAAAAGAGAGGTCACACAAACTGTAAATGATAACTTGCCAAGGTTTTTTAGGTACAGGTTTCATATATTGAATAATGCCTACACAAAGCCTCCTCGTTTAATACATTTGATGAAAGGATGTGAAGAACAGTTTCCCCTTCTCTGGCTTGTCATTTTTTTTTTCTGTCAGTATTTCTTTCATACACATCTGAAATGCTGGGTTTATCTATAATGCTTTAAGAGGAGTAAAGTTCTCCGAACAGCTTGTTTTTTGGGGATGCTCCATGACAGATAAAGTTACTGCTATAGAACATCCTCTTCATAATGCAAGAGTACACAGGAGCTCTGTTGTATGACTCAGGAAGAGGTTTATTCATTTGTTTTTATCAAAGTAATGACTGAGATATAATGACTTGACCGAAGAAAGAAAACCAAGAGTTAGTATTACAACTAGTATTACAGCTAGGAAGGTTAAACATAATGCAAGTTGTTTCTAGGTTATTTGGAAATATTCAAAAGTGGAATAGAAAAGCAAAGTAATCTTGCTGCTGAAGGAAGAATGGACGAAAAAGGCAATCAAAAGTTGGAAAGCTGCAGGAAAAATGACTAAGATATAAACAAGAGTTTTCTTTTATGATTTTTAAGGGACTAGAGGGAAAACAGCCATTACAAAATCCATCACACTCATTAGAATATTTAGTCAGGAGTAATGAATATGCAAGAAGTCACAGCAACTTTCTAAAATATCAGAGCATGACATAGTACAGGCTGTGGTCTAAAAGCTGTTTTCCAGAAAGACCACTGGTGGGAAGATGTTAACAAGAGGCAGTGTAGTAGATTCAGGACGTCAAATTCACATCCTTAAACCACTTTTTTTATCCTACACAAGTGTGCAGACAACATTACCACGCAGAAGAGGCGTTTTCATACCCAATTGTGCAATAGACACAACAGAGAGTACAAAGCCGTGCAGCCTCGGGACCGCTTCTGTTACAAAACTGTCCATCCATTATTGCATACAAGACACCCGCGGTGAAACTAAAAAAAAGGTAAATAGATAGAAGACTTCTGAAGCAAGAGGATGCTATAGCACCATCTGTCCAATAAGCTGTGTAGGAAATGACTTCATTTCAAGTAGTGTGGATTAAAATACGATGTGAAGTGTGCTGGAGTGACCACACGATAGCTTTGGTTGCTTTTGGCTCCCCAGTTGCAGTGATAAATATTGCAATGTGCTCGTCTAGTTCTTCCCACTTCTCATCATAAAACTGTCTTTCATGATGCGACATTGTTGACAAAGGGCACATTTTTGTGAGGTGTTTTCTGTTAAGGTAGGTTGAACCTGTCCCTGTAATCAGAGTCCTCTTTGACTCTCCTTTCTGAAAATACTTGAATTGGTCATTACAAAAAAGCAAGTTGTTGCCTCTGATGCATTGTAGTAATACAGCTGTAGCGGCCCGCGTGCAGGAATAGAATAAAACAATACCGTAATTGCATGGAAAAAAAGAAGCAGGGGACCAACATCCTTAAAAATATATTTTCATAAAAAAATATCTCAAGAAAAAACTGAAGTAATGTAATTCCACCTCCTGTCTAGTCAGGCTGCATTTCAAACCTTGGAAACGTAGAACAGCCACTCAAAAAGTATTTCTCACACATTAGGCTCATGAGAAAACTATGAGAATGTCAAATCTCCAGAAGAGGAGCTGTGAATCACAGCCTGTAATAGACCAGAGAGAAGAAATTGTGGAAAGCACTTTTGCTTGGGATTTGCTGTGAAGACGGTCATGCTCATAGACTAGTTCCTTAAAGAAACTCAAAGTTTCTATTTTCTCAAGGGCTGTTTCTTCTTCTCCCTTGGTTTTGTTATTCTGACATTCTGATTAATCTCAATTGCCTTTCCTTTACCTAGCAGGGAGAGAAGAGGTAAGTCAGGATTTCTAAATTATCTGTCAGAGAGAGGGAAATAAATAGGCAGGCTGTCAGAATTTGGAATAGAGTTTTTCACTCTTTTCAGGTTCAACTGCCAAAGCATGGGACCAGTGCTGATGTTAGTATGTTAGCTGCAAGTTTAGGAAAAGAATCAAAAGATTTAACTCTAGATTTGGAGCTATGTCAAAATCGACTTGGTACTAGAGGAAGACTGGGTCAGAATAGGCAACTGGCAAAGTGCCTCTTCAGTTTAAATTATGGAAGCTGAATGGCTATGGTGACAAATGCCACCAGGGTATTGCTTCCAAGAGATTGTGTCCCAGTAAGAACTGGTACATCTAGAAAAGCACTCCCTGGGGTCAAGGAAGTTGGATAAACTGCGATGGGGCAGGCCAGGTGTGGTCTTGTTTGGTAACTGGCAATGGATTGGGCAGCAGGCCATACAGCAATTGTTACTGCTGGGCAAGGTCTTGAGGGGTTACGGTGCTGGCCACAGCAGGAGTAGGAGTATAGTCGAGTCTGAGAAAATGAATTTTTAATTTAGTCAAACACTCATTTTTGATTTAACTATCCTGGAACAAGGGCCAGCCATGAAAACCAAACAAGGCGGCTAAACAGAAGAGAGGTCACACTAGGAATGGGATAGGAATTAAAGAAAAAGGAAAATAAAGGCTGTGCAGCCTAATGAATGAAAATTAAAGAGATAATTGTAATTTAAAAGCTGTGGGCTAGATAAGAGTATAAAATTCTCCATTAACTGTATTTGGGTTTAGCTCTACACTTTTGAGTTATTATTTGTGTTTTATGCTTTCTGGTTCTGATACAACTATGTCATCAAATATTCGTGCATTAAAGTAATTTTTGTTTCTGGGACGGACTGTGAGTGTTTCAGCAAGCCAGCCAGGCTGCTTCCAATGCCTGCACTTTATCAGAATGCTTCGAGAGAGACAGTTTCTCTTAAACTGTCTGTATTTCACACCCTCTTAAATCACCAGGACAGTGGCTTTTCTGCCTGCCTTGTTCCACAGCTACGATCCGTCTGGCAGAGGGATACTCACTGGCAGGCATACGGGGGAGTTATCTGCAGTGAATGGAAAAATATTTTACAACGAGTCTTTGATGTTTGTAGACAGTTCAAAGTTCCTCCCATTTTGAGTATGAATGAATGGAGGGAAAAGCAGGGTCAGTGTCATGGGTCTGAAAAGATTCATTGATTTAACAGCCACAAGTGCATGCGGAGACTTCTCCACCCATCTCCCACGGTTTTCCTCTGGGGAGAAAGCTTATCGCCTTTGTACTGAAGTGAAGCTTTTTTGGAGAAATCCATCACTATGTGTCACTGTTGGATGTTCGATGTGGAAGGGTGTTAACTGGGGTACAGTCAAAAGCATCCACAAGAAAGAAGTGTCTGGTCTTAATCTGGTGAAGCATGTCCATTAATTTATCTGGTTTGGGATTCAATCTCTATGAGCAGAAACAATATTGCAACACTCCACGATTAATTTCAAGTATGCTTGGGATAATCGTCATCTTTACATAAGACTTTTGCTTAGTCCCTGTATGTTAAAGGTCTTGTGTAGGCCTTATTTTCATCCTCTTCATGAGAATGCCACCCCACCTGGCACTTCTAGCTTAGGTACTGCGGGAAAGTAAAGAGTCAAAGATTTGTCAAGATGCCCCATGCTCTGGGTTGCCTTTCTCGTGCATCTGCAGAAAATCTTTTGCACAATGATCAAGTCAGTCTTTGTACAGACCAAATCCAGGCACATTTGAACAAACTGAGATTACCAGCTATGGTCTTTCTGATAGCTGACCCACCAGGTAAGATCAAGCGTGTTGCATATCTTATTAAGACACATAAAGACTGGGATGCGAAACTTTTTAAGTCAGTAACCGAAACTTGAATAGATGACTGGGGGAAAGCACTGGATATATATTATTAAAGGAGAGAAATTTACTAGATTTTTGTGTTACTAAGTGATAGAGAATGTATTTAATACAACAAAATGTATTTGATTCTAAATTCAGGTCATTAGATTAAGGTTGACAGGGATAAGAAAAATTCCCTTGTTTGCAGGACTGAAAAATTTTTTTGAACACTGTGTCTGGTATTGGGGAAGATGTGTGTCAGCCAACGCTTTAACGTAAAAAAACGTGATTCTTCAGAGAAAGCAGACTTATTTCCTTACTTTTGCATTAGCAACTGCTTTAATTTATATTGTAAATTTCTTCTTTTATTCTGCTTGATTTTCACAGGAATATTAATTGTGAAAATAACTCCTCCCTTTATGGATTTGCAGCTGGTATAACGAGGTGTGATCTGGAAAGACTCTTGGAATGCAGGACATGCCACTCACCTCCTCTATGAACATGTTGGTGGTCTCCAGAAAGGACAAATGAGAAAAAAAGTAGCTACTTTCACTTGCTGCTCATAGAGGCCAGATGTCTCCGCCGCCGTTTGTGGTGGACAGTTAATTTGAGTCAGTGACGTGCTGTGCTAGAGCTGGGTTTGATTTAATAGCCTTGTTTCTGTAGGGAAAAAGAATCTGTGACTCCATGTCTTCTATGCATGCCAGGGTCTAGTAGGCCTATGGAGAGCTATGGCTGGGCAATGATGTGCTTTGGTAACCTAAGCACAAAACAGAAAAGAAATAATGATTTTGGGCAGTGACTCACAGAAACTCTGTGAAGGCATGTCCACAGGATCAAGAGAACCCTGAGCTAAGAGAAATCTCTTGCTTGCTGCAAACCATGGCCATGCTGTTCCCCAGCTGGATATGTTCAAATGGTGAGTGTTCCCACACTTAGGTCATGGGTCTAAAAGCACAGTTTATTTAATGCAGAAACAATGCAGAAAAAGTGAATACCATTGTTTTATTTTTGACTTGTGCTTGGCCTCCTCCACAATTTATGTCTTTGCTGTACAAAGCCAGGTTTGTGATCCAGCTGCAGCACGGACAAGCTGTTGTATGGCTGGTAGCACAAACCACTCTGGGCTGAGCTGGTAAAGAACATTTCTGTCTGGTTCTCCCTGGTTATCCTGGCAGTCTGTGTGTTTGTCTGTTTCAATAAGTTTAAGATCTTTAAATATTTACTTGGCTCTTTGCTTTCCTGTTAGAAAATGGTAAGGCAGTTTGTTTCTGACATCTGCCAGGATCTCTTCAACTTGTGAGGTTACCTTTCCTTTAAGTGCTAAGCACAGTCTTTACTGAGAAGGATGAGGAAGAGGTCACGCTGCTGTAAGGCTGGGCCAGAACCTCAGATCAAACAGCGCTGTGTTGGTGTTGAAGCTACAGGGCCATCCTAAGGTCATAATTTCAAAGTGGCTTTGAGGAGTTACACTTTTAAATCCTATTAAAACTTAGTAGCCCTGTTAAACACCTGTATTTCAGTGGTATTTTGGAAACCATAGTGTCACCCAGCAGGAAGGGGAGCTGCTTCCTTTCTGCGGGAAGGATGGGGTCAGGCGGGGACTAATGGGGGCGAGCAGGAAGAAGGTGGCCAGCACCATCACAGCTGAAATCCTGCCCCCTAAAAGAAGGTTGCTGCTTCTGGCAAAGGAATACAGTGTTGTGAGTCCCCAGGAAGAGGAGAAGCCCGGAACCAGATCCAGATGGGAAGAAAGGGCAGGGATGGTGGTAAAGGTGGGATGGTAACTGAAACTGGATGAAAGTGGGAGTGGGGAATGGCAAAAGTGTCCAACCTGAATGGTGAACAAGTGAAGCAGATGAAATTAAGTTGGCTACTTCCTGGGCAGAAGAAAGCATTGGATGATCTACCCTGTTTGAGCAGTATTAGAGCAGCTGTCAGTCATTACTGGAAAAGGCCTGAAGACTACAGGTTGACAAGATATTAATGCTAATTTTATTTTGTGCACTTACATTTAAAATATATATTTATTTATGCATTTATATAAATGCAAAGATGCAAAGAATGCATATGTCTGCCAAATGTTTATGCTTCAGAAGTACAGTCAAGCTATTGAAACCTTGATCTCCTTGACCCCACTAATTTAAAATTCTATGATTTAGAGTCTTTGTTCATTGTATGAATGTCAAATGCTTTCTCAGTAATCACACAACTATGGGGGAGATGCGGGAATTCAAACATATGAGTTTCAATGAGTCCTGTGAAGAAAGGAAAATAGTTTTTCTGGTGCAGATGTGACAAAAGATTAAAAAGGACCACAGTGGATGCAAAATGCTTACGTTCTTTATTTACGGCTAGGCAAATAGAAAATAATACCTTACTGAGAGCAGACCAAGTACTGGGATCAGATTCATTGGTATGCTCTGGCTGCCCAGCGCTCTGTCAGAATGTACAGCTGGTTTGTGTGGTTGAAGCAACAGAAAGCAGCCAGGAGTTACAGGAGAAACTGTTTTGTCATGCACTTTTTTATTATTGTTATTTTTAAAGGTAAAACAAAAAAAAAAACCCCAAAATACTGTCATGCATCACAAAGCCGACACCTGCTCTATATTCAATTTGACATGACAGACTGACTTTTCAGAGGCTGCTACAGTTATTTAAAACCAATCTACTCTTGAGTATAATTGCTGTAACAACTGTCCAGCCACAGGCCATACTTGGGGCTGTCATTCACCATCTCTCCGCAAGCAGCTGGGGGCAGGCGAAGCCTGACGTACAGCCAGGAAACGAGCAGTTCAATCCCTGGATTTGGTTTGTTAATTTTGGGCCAGAATCCCTGCTGTTATCCTGCCCTTCCTGTGCTGCGTGAGGGAGTTCCCCTGGCACGGGGCAATTCACGTATTACATTCTAAGTGCTGTGCCAGTCCCTGAAATGCTGATTTAACGGGTACTGAAACCACGTCTGGGAAGGGATTAGCTGCTTTCAGACTACTGACCTCTCTGACGTGCTGCGGCAAAAGCGGCACCTCAGTCACAGTTTCCATCTCCTGCCCCCCACATGCATGCTCTAAATGCAATTTGTGGTTATTGACAGATGATCATATAAATTAAAACCCATGGAAATATTATAATTTGTCTTACTGCCCTGGCTGCTCAGGTTTTCTCTCTGAAACCACAGTTGCCTCACCTGCCAGTGGAGATGCTTGTGTGTGTGCTCAAACTTGCTCCAATTCAAATGGGTTTGCTTGCGCACACACTGTGTTTTGACTGCTGAAAGCAACCTAACTCATTTTGACTAAAACAAATTATGGACTGATTGCCTCAGAGAGGTCGGTCAGCAGATGCGACTGAAAAGTGTTTTCCAACTGAGGTCGGGCGGGAGCTTTAGCCTCTTTAACCGGCACACTGGCTGGAAGACAATGTGTGTACTCTGGCTGGCCAAGCCTTCTGGGGCACGGGTTGTCATCTGCGCATCTGCACCGTGCCAGCCGCCGGCCTCTGCTTGGGATTCAAAGCCTTTCTCCAACAGATGTAAAGGCAAACGCTGCGGTTCCAATCATCAAGCAAAAATATGCCTGTGATTATTTCTTACTTTGTTGTTGCTTTGATATTGACTTACCTCCACACAGAGACAAGCGAAAGAGAACATTGTCAAACCACACTGAAAAAATGCAGTAACAGGGGTGGCTGGTAACTGAATTAGGACTGGGGGAGCAAGAGAGCCACAAAGAAAATCCCCAGAACAGGAATTTTAGTTTAATCAGTGCCGTAGTATCATCTCCTGTAACAGATAACTGATTATATGTTTAAGAGATTTTACAAATTTTTTTTTCCAGTTAGTTGGAACCTTTTGTTTAGTTTTTAGATTTACAAAGAGAAGTATGTGCTTAAGAGCCCCACTTTTTCTACAACTGTTCATAAGTTCATAAACTCAATTTTCTAATGCACGCAGTACCATCCTGGTTAGATGAGACCTACCATGGACGTTTAGGAAGTGATCAGACTGTAAATAGAGAAAATATGGTTCTCTCTCTTGTATTTGGCCCTAGAATAACAAGGATACTGATATTGGTTGATATTATTATAGGCATGCAGACAGGAATGTTAAATCTCCTGTTATTTTTTTTGCTTTTGTTCTCGCTGATTAGTGAAAATGGAGGGTGAGATGTGACCTAGTGAGGCTTCAGATCTGACCAGTAATTGAGACAAATTCCAGACATGAAAGGACTGCCTCATGTTTAGAAATCATTAAAGGCTGAAAAATACTCTCTGTGAGGGAGCTGGAATAAAACAGTTCTTTGGGAAAGAAACAAAAACATTAGAAATTGCTTTCAGAAGTTCTGCTGAGAGGCTGATTGTGCAACTGCCATTTTTGTAAACATTTACGTTGTTTGAACGAGTGTCTTAACCGCAGCAAACAGGCAACAGAGGGCAACTGGTCTTGCTTCCAGCTGTGCGCTGATCAGTGACTTGTTAATCGGCTTTATAAAATTTAAATTTGGGGCCTATTTTCAACTAAGCAGAATGGAGTTATTGCTGGTATTACTACAAATGTATGCAAATGAACAAACATTACCTTTCATTGTATAAAATTTGTGAGCGGTTTTGTTGGTATTTTATGATTCATTCTTCTAGTACCAGTGCATGCGGCAAGTCATGCCTAAGAGGGGTCCATTTATTTTGATACTTGCTTTCTGTTTTGTTTTTCCGTAGTTAAGCTGGGGCAGGGGAAGTCAGCCCTGGTGAAAATGAGTTGACAGTGTATTTATTCTTTGGTGCGCTTCGGAGAAACACCAACAGGAGCATTTTATTCGGGGCGAGAACCTTATCAGAGCTTCTGCAAAGCAAAAGTGCTGCAGTTCTCAAGGGAGATGATTAAATGGGGGGCATTAATCTCTTTCAGAAACGGAAAAGACTTTGTACACTGCAGCAGCTAAGGTAAGAGCATTCCCGCCTCTTTCCTGCTGCAGGTTTTTACTTAGTTCCCTTAGTTCTTTCATATAGTAAAAATACCCACGACCTTTTGGTAGGTGTGATTGAACCGGGAGAGCTAGAAATTCAGCTGTGTTGTCTGAATGGAGGAGCTGGTAACCTGCGATGGCAAAGTGGGCCACCTGGCTGGTGGCCACTTGGCTTCCACGCTGTCAGGCGCAGCGTGGTGCCTGTTTGTGGGGCATAGACGGGGTGCTGCAGCATGCTGAACTGTTCTGCTTCCCTGCCTCCTGACGGGTGTTACCCGGGAAAGGGCTGAGCAACACGTGCTCAACGTACGTGCTAGCTGCCCCTCTGTCGCCATGAAGACTGAGTCTTGCTGTTCAGCTCACAGAGTGTTAATGTGGATTTCTCTGGAAATGCTGTTCTTCTGGGAGCAGAAGAGAAAGCAGTACTAATAAAAGAGTTTTCTTTAGCCTTTCCTCTTCTCTTGTACTACCTTCTTTAAGGTGTTACAGTTTTTCCAGTGCCTCTTTGTAACTCGTTTCTACAACAGGAGAAGCAAATCTCTGCATAATGCTGTTTCTATTTCGCTAACCGTCAGAAACCTTCAAGCTTTCCCAAAACTACAACCCAAAATTCCATTATAATTACAGTGACTTCCAAAAGTGTTAGTTCTCCTGCTCCATTACCTCAGGGTATAATGGTATAAGGAATATAGGAAATCGATTATTTAGTTTTTTTGTACAAGAGTTATATGACCTGTAGAAGACACAGGAACTGAACTACACATTCAGTTCACTTCTCAGCGTGTTACCACTCTGGGCTGGGGCAGAGACCCAGACCTTATACTCAAGAACAGTCCAGAGAGGGCAAGGCAGAGGCAGGACCCTAAGCCATTTGGTTGAGGGAACAGTTTTCTTGATTCATGCTCAGTATCAGCTTATCACTAGTTCGCCATATAGCACTAATACCTCTGTAACGTTTTTAATAATTAACTTACAAAGTTCATCTACAAGCAGAAAGTCATGCAAGTAGGTATTTGAGAGAGATTCTTGCCTGCTGTGAAGCCGCAGTTTAATAGAAACATAGAAACTCTGCAGCGACTGGTAGCTGTGGGCAGCTTATGTTGTAGGCATCGGGAAAGTCAGTCGTTGCCTAAAGCAATGATCTGCCTGGGAGGAGAAAATGATCACACGTATGGCTTCAAATACCTGAAATTCATCCTACCATATTATAAATTTCAGCTGTTAAGGAAGTTTATGAATATGGATTTAAAATCATACAGTAAGTGGAAATACGGTATAACACTGGCCTCTGAAGCTAGTGCAGACTGCTGATATGTTTTCATTCTTTGGAGGTTGTATTATTAGCTTGTTTTTATCCGGATGACATGATGATTGACAGGTGGAATGAACATAGCCGAAATATTTCCACGGTTACTAGATTACTATGAATTCTGTTCATCCACCTTCACATTAAGTTTGGCTTTGATTCCCACAAACTTCCAGCTCTTGCAGTTTCCTGACAAAATGTTTCCAGACAATGGATTTCAAAACACATTTCTGTAATTTGTCTGGAAGTGCCCATGTACTCTTGTCCCCGGGGTACCAGACAGCATCACGCCTGCAGGTGCGGCTCAGGGCCAGCCTGGCAGGGAGGAAGAGGAGGCTGCGAGTAAAAGAGAGACCCGGGAGCCAGACTGGATAATCAGCTGGGCACGGTAATATAATGCCCATTTACAGTGGGAAAGAAATATGATAGGTCTCTCTGGTCTGCAAATCAAAGACAGGAGAGTATAATTGTCCGGCAGCAGTGCTCTCTGGCTTTATAGTCTCTGAACCTGCTTGTCTGCGTGAAGTTCAGGATGCTGTGATCAACCCATATTGTAAAGATCTAAAAGATAACTGAATCAAAATATATTTGATACCATTGCATCACGAGTGGAGAGAAGAGCTAAGTTGCGGAGTACCTCCATGCATTAGTGGTGCATTGAAGGACATCTCTTGTTTCACTTGCAGGGATTCAGTCTGTCATCTCTGCTTGTAAGCTTATTTCCACATTTTGAAGTGAAGCCCAAGAAAAGTTCAAAATTGCTAAATTTTTCAAATAAAAATGTGTTCTAGAGACACTTAGTATGTATTTTCATTTATCCTCTGTTTTTCACCTGCACTGTGATAAGCAAAGCTAACACTTAAAGATGACAGTGGCCAATCCCATTTCCTTAAAAATCAATACCGCAAGCCCTGTTACAATAATGTGAATTCAGGGTCAGGATTTTAATTTCCATAAGCTCTGAAAGGGTTTCTATGTTTAATTTAAGTGGCTAAAATGGTAGGATTAAAAGTTTTTATTTCTTCTGGTGCCACCGAGCTCTGATCAGACATTATACGCTGTCAGTAAAAAGCTGGTTAGGTGTTTGTACCTAAACTTCAACATGCTTCCATCTGCTTCCCACACATCTTTGTCTCTTTCCTCTGAAACTCCCTGCTGAAGTAAATTTTTACTTCATACAGAGAGAATAAATGAAAGCATCTGATATACTGTTACGGTAGTTGTTTGTGCGTGTATATATATTTATATTTAAAATATTTTAAGAGGAAGAAAGCCTAGCAATTTTTTCATTAGCTCAAATGGTGTCATTTGTTCTTTCAGAAGTGGTTGGCAGCGTTTACCCACTGAATGGCTGAGTCCCTTGGTGACAGCCAAGGGGTATCCTCATCAGTGAGTGCTTTGGGGAGAATCTGACTCAAGAAATTCTTTTGCCAAAGGCAAACCAGGCTGTTCATATTGAAAATGTTTTTCAGACCTCGAGCTGGTCCTGGAGAGGGTTTCACTGACAGCCCATGTGGAAGTGGACTGAAAAAAAAGGAGGTTTTGATGGCAACAGAAAAGGGCACCAGGATAAAGGTTGAAGTGAGAGGAGGAAAATAAAGTTCTTTGTCTTCAGTTCATCCTCAAACCTCTGCAGGTCTAACTTGCAGCTGCTGCCAAGCAGCTTCACCTATCCTCAACTACCTAGGCCATCTCTACGAATCACGTAAACGTACCTCCTGATATATTCTAGATGTACAGCTGCAACAAGCAATTGGTAATTTTGAATATGGTGGAAATAATGGATTTAGGATGCCTTACAGCACAGCTTTGTTTCATTTAAAAATAAAAGCCCCTCAAAGCTCATATTTGCTATCTTCCTCTGGTACATCTCTTTCACCTGATTGCATAAATCCTGCTGCTTGTCCGCAGGACAAAAAAGCCTTAAGATTCCGGATCACAGCATGTAGCACACTGTATATTCACATAATCAGAGTTGTATATGAGGATGCAATCCCAAACTAATTTAGCGTTCTGATAACATTGAATGTCTGTAACATTTGAGTTATTTATTAATTTATTTATTTTACATCTTTTCCTTTTGAAATTCTTTTAAGTAACTGCATGTAAGTCATCAGGAAATGAAGTTCACTGAATTATTTAGCTCAATGCATTAAATCTGTTTTAGTCTGGATACATTTATTTCACAGCTAGTCCCTATGAAATACTTGACAATCTTAGCAAATAATGATGTATTATGCAAGGAACTGAACATGAAGTAAAAAAAAAATTGTTTGTTTTTGTGACAATTGTACAAACAGATAATTCATTGCTGACATCATAAATAAGGGGAGATTGTTACTGTTTTATGTTAGAAGGATGATGAAGTGATTTTGCTATAGCTGTGTTCATAGCTACACCTATCTCCTTTTCTGTCTTACCACCCAATTACTATGTCGTAGTTGTAATAAAAAGAGAAATAGAGTATTTTCTATTGTACCCTGTCACACTACTCTTCGGCTCCTACTGGGAAGAAAATGAAATGGGGAAATATTAAAGCATAGTAGTATTTTTGTTCTCCAAGTAGTTTAGTGGTACTATACTTGCTTTCTGGCTCCTGTTCTGCAACAAGGTCAAGAAAACCTCCCAGATCTAAATGCATACGTCACGTCACGTCACGTCACGTCACGTCACGTCACGTCACGTCACGTCACGTCACGTCACGTCACGTCACGTCACGTCACGTCACGTCTCCCTACCTTCTCCCAGTTAGAACTGCAAAACTTGTCCATGGCCTTTTACAAACGCTTACAAAGAAGAGCAATATTTAGAGAGTCTTTAATAAATTTCACCTGTATGTTTCAACCCTGCCATCCCCTTGGCACAGATGACCTGTGTTAAGGCTGTCAACGGGGGACGAGGCTCAGCTGCAGAACCCAAAGAGAGGTTAAAGGAGGGGGACTGGATATGTGGAGTCTTTTTTAATATCTTGGTACACTTGCTGCCATGAGTTTATTACGGTTTTCCTCAGGTAGAGTATGAGAAGTCTGTGGAAGCTGTTGCTTTTGTGAGGCAACCTATGATTTTATTTTTTTTTTTTCCCTGAGGAAAATTCTTTAACTTTATAATTTGTATCCTTGCATTGCAGTAGCAGATGGTGAGGAAAAGAAATATCGCAGTTCTTAGCACTCCAAGCTAAGGTTGATCTTGGCTCTGCTAAGCTTGCCTTATCTCAAAAACAGCTGAGAAGTGGCAAGAAGGGAAAGAAATCATGAATATGTACACTTTAAAACATTTTTATGTCACAACCACTAGGGATCACCCGGGCAGAGCAGTCAGAAAAGATCGCTGGCGTACAAAATACTCACTCTTACATTGACACTGACACCAAAACACACAGAAAAACATGGACTCCTACACAAAACTTTTCACTTTACTCAGGACTTTCTTTGAGGCCCAAGCTCCTTCTAAACAGCATCTTTGCTTTTTTACAAGAGGAAGGCAATCGGTTGCCAGTACAGCAAAGCTTCTTTCAGCCATGGAGTCTGTAAAACTCTTTTCTGTGTCTCACTAAACTCCCACTTCATGTTGAGTGGCTTTTCCTGAAGGAGCAGAGGGAGAAGGGGAAGGCTACACAGACCAGGAGAAGGGATGGAGAGACGGTCTCTGGGTAGATCTAAACGCTGGCCACTCCTTACAACAAAGAAAGACCATGAAGGGGAATCAGTATAAAAAAAAAAAAAACAAACAAAACAAAAAAGCAAGAAAGAAAACTGCAAGGACTTCATGTTTCTCTTACAAGTACTCCTACAGAATGAGAAATTATTAAAAAAGCCAAGCTTTTGTGGCACGCACTGCTTCTTAGCATCTATCCAGGTCCCGGTCCCGAGCTCAGCAAGAGCTGGGGAGGTTTTAAAGTGGCCTCTACCCTGCTGTCCCGGAGGCACACTGGCTCTTGAGCTCAGCTCAATTCAAAGAACATTTGAATGGGCCAAAACATACTTGGAACACCACGGATACACTGAATCTGCTTCTGAGACATTTTCTGATCAAATATGGTACAGCTGCTCATGGAGAGTGTTCACATGGAGCTTTTTCAGCCCATCTTGATTTCTGTTTTAGGTGTAAGCATAGAAACTGCAACTAGTAAATTAGGTTAGTCAAAATATGCAAGAGAGAAGGAAGGACAAAAGAAGCCAATCTTTTATTTTATACTCTGTGTTCTTTTTTTTTTTCCCATTTCATGCACATTTATCATCATTATTATTTTACAAATACTGTAACATATCCTTAATGGCTTACTAAAAAGGCTAGAGATACTTCTCCTATTTTGGAGGTATGATATATATTCAGGGGGAACACAAAAAAAATCTTATTCTGCTGTTGTTCAACATATTTTTGCTGCGGAGCTCCCCTGCTATATCTCCCAACGAGACTTTTCAAATGAATTCAGTCAGGTTTCCCTATAATCAGGAGAACAGCATTGTATTTATTTCATGCTAATCATTTCTCTGACTCGCACATGGAGCTAATTTATTTGCAGGAAGTGACACGTCCTTAAAGAGTTTTTGAATACAGGCAACGTGGAGAAAAGATTAACTAGATTTGTGGCAAGAAAAATTTCTGTAAATATTTTGTGAAAGTACATGGTGAGGAAGGTATTTCTTATCTTGTTTAAAATAATTGTAAACTGTTAGTCTTCCTTATATTCCTCTTGAGTGGGACTGTTTATATTCTTGGACTTCTAAAAATACTTTGTACAATTTCAGTACATTTGAAGCTACAGGAAGAAATTTGCTTTAGGGTATATTGCTATCTATATAAATCGTTATCAGTATGGAACCATCTTTTATTATTACCATAAATATACTGTAGTCAAACCTGCTTTTCTCCTTCTTAACTTGGCGTTGATACCTATTGAAATAAAAGTGGGATATGCTCCTTTATGCTTGCTGCTTTGCATCATGTTTAGCAGTAGTTTTCTGGAATAAAATGAGCTCTTTCCAGCTGGGTGAAAGCATTGCTATGAGGAATAATTGTAATGGTGAATTTTTGCATACTGAGGTAACTCACTGAGATGAGAGAAACTCATTTAGTGTCTCTGCCTTGGGTCCCATGTCGAGATGGTCTCCAAGGGGCGCAGTTGGTCTCAGCTATAGCTGTAGCTCATTCACCCATGCAGTAGCTGGTAACTGGTACGACTGGAGGGTGGTTTTTTGTTCTTGATGTGGCTATCTTTGCATTTGCAGAGCATTTTGAGCTGTATCTCTGTGAAGAGAGCGTGGCCACGGGTGCTGTAAACTATGGCCCGTACACCAAGGCAGCGGAGGTGGGGCTCTGAGCCTCTGCCTCAAGCAGTGGCCGCTGCCCTGCCGCTCCATGGGGTTCGTCACATAGCAGTCCAAAATGTCCAAGCACTTGGTTGCGCAGCTAGCACTTTTAGATGAAAATGTCTGGATCTGCATCAAAAAAATAGCATCTCCTCTGCCCAAATCAGTAGGGTTTTTCCTAACTCGGGGGGGAATGTGGTAAGGTTTGCAACAGGCAACAATGTGGCAGAAGTACAACCAGAGATGCTAGAGATGAATTTGCCAAAAAGTATGGAAGCTCTCCCAAAATGTCTTCTCATCCTCCTAGAAAGAGGAAAATATCATAACACTTCTATTTCTTATTGATACACCCCTTTTCACAGCCTGCTGACCCTATTTCCTCTACATTTTTTGTCATACTATGTCTACCATCATCTTGAAAGTAAGGTAACATGTTTGTGGGTGTTTTGGTAACCTGAATATGTAATACTGGCACAGCTGTCTGTACTGGAATGTTGCTAAATCTTAGTGCAATGCAGAATAATAATTCATTGAACTAACTTTATGATATCTACCAAGAAACACAGATGCTCTGTGTTGTTTCCTTAGGAAGTATTTAAAGATCCTACAGGGCTTTGCAAATTCTAGCTTCAGCCTCAGATTGTAAGCTGAACTCAACTTTTGAAGAAGTATATTTGTTTGTAGTTTTTCCAACTAAAACATGCCCCCCCCCCCCAGCTTTCATTGCTGTTAGCAGCTGTTGTACTTTTCAGCATGTGCGCCAATCTTTCAGAAGAAACAGAATTTGTGAAATTCTGCCATGTGGGATAAGACATTAGAAAACGAGCAAGTAACTCCGATGGGGATGGAAAGACATTATACAACTTTAATTATGGCTCCTTCAGCAACTGACCACTAAAATATTCATGTTAAAACATAAGCATGAGCTTCACGGATTTAGCCGTTGTATTCAGTTTGCCTGCTGTCTGTGGTGCCTGGGCTGCTGTGGGGCAGCATCATGGCAGCATACTGCTTTGAGAGAAAAAATTGTTTTCTTTAAGCTGGTATCAGAAAGCGGCTGAAGACGTATGCTGCTTCCACCTGCTGCAAACTTTTCAGATTGGACAGGTGCCATTTCAAATGACAGCAGCTGTCTTAGCTGACAAAAGAATATTTAAAATGATGTATTATGCCACATAACCAGGATTACATAAACTAACATAAAATCACACAGATCTTTAAATCAGCCATCAATTATCACACGCACGTGCTTCTTCATTAGATGACTTGTTCCATGAAATAAAGATAAATAGTCCATTTCATGAATTATAATGTCACTGGTGTATACCCACTCTTTCTAATACTATTTGTGAAATCTCCTATTCAACTTTTGCATCATTCTATTCTGATTTTTCTAGCCCAGATAAGTCAGATTTGGCTTTCTGCCGTATGAAGTAAGCTATTGTTCAGACGCTGGATCTACGTCTTACACTGTCATTTCCCTAGCTTTCACGGGTTTATTTTGTGGTGTTACTACACTGCTATCAAAAATACATAGGTATTAAATTGAAGCTTCACAAAATCTCTAGGAGTGCATGCTAGATGGATTTCAAATCATTCTGAGTTTCCCTCTTTATTATTTTTTTTATATCCCTCAATTTGGCTTCAATTCAGAGAAGCACTCAAGCAAGTGCTTAACTCTGAGAATGTGTTCAAATCCAGCTTCTTTTTTTTTTTTTTTTTTCCCAGTGGAAACATGGGCTCATGCTAAGTGCTTTGCAAAGCAAGAAATTTTGCCATTTTTGTCCCCCATATTTTAGTCATGGGCTTGCCTGTTACTTAAAGTTAAGGATTTCTGCACTTCTAGAGGAAATGCAAAAATAAGCCTATAAGTAGATTGGATGAATTCAAACTTGTTTTCCTATCTTTACTCATAACTTTTAACTAGCTTTTATTCCTGTAAACTGAATAAATGTATCTAAAATAGAACCCTCATGAGCCTGAATATATGGGATTACTATTTAAGTAGTCTTGACAGTGTTACTTTCCCAAGGGATTCTATCTTCCTGGGAGTAATTGATCATCACTGAATCTCACCGGATTGTGCAGACAATTTCTGCATAATTCCAATTTATTCACATAAAATTTGCATGTGAGAGTTGAAGGTAGGTTACATATTTTCTTCATCACTGCTAATGGTTAAGCTGTGAGAAAAAAAGGCTCAAAACCAGATATGGAATATTACATCGTCTCAATTCTCGCTGTCTCTGGAACCCTATTTTAAACTTAGTTTTAAGTCCTCAGTTAGGAGAATTTTCTGTCCAAAGGAAGTTCACTGGATTCAGAACTGAGAATTTGCTGTAATAAATCAGAAAGTTCATTTAATTCTTTTCTCTCAATGATATATGGTGGAAAACAACATGTGTCTATTTTCTGTATTTAAAGGTAATCCAAAGTTCTGGATAACATTTTTTATTTCTTTAATAATTTCTGATAGGACTTAGTTTGAAGCCCGGAAAAACTAGACCTTTCAGAAATTATTTTGATGATACATACTGTATCTTTTGTCTTGGCCTGTCTGTTGTTAAATTGTGAGAGCTGTATAGATGATCGTCAAAATAGTTATTTCATTAAATGGTACTTGGAGGTAGAACTAGTGGTGAGATACCAACACTGAAAACAAACCGTGCTGACAAAATAGAATCATCATATTTAAATAAAAGTGTCAGTTATTGTAGTATTATTAGTAATATTGTAAGAACAATACAATACTGAAAAATTAGATAGTAGAGCTGGCAATGAAATTCATCACTTCGACTGGAAATGTCCTTTCAAAAAAGGGAAAACGTGGGCAAGCATACTTTATTATTGATTTATTTAATATGAAAACCGGTAAGAGTAGAGGACATGAAAATTTCTGCATAAATGGACCAAATTCTGCACAAGTTGGGGTTGTTCGGCCTGGAAAAGAGAAGGCTCTGGGAAAACCTTATTGCGGCCTTCAACACTTAAAGGGGGCTTATAAGAAAGACGGGAACAAACTTTTTAGAAGGGCCTGTTGCAATAGGACAAGGGATAATGGTTTTAAACAAAAAGAGGGTAGATTTAGACTAGATATAAGGAAAAAATTTTTTACAATGAGGCTGGTGAAACACTGGAACACATTGCCCAGAGAGGTGGTAGATGCCCCATCCCTGGAAACATTCAAGGTCGGGCTGGACAGGGCTCTGCGCAACCTGATCTACTTCCAAATGTCCCTGCTTATTGCAGTGGGTGTTGGACTAGATGACTTTTAAACATCCCTTCCAACCCAAACCATTCTATGATGCTATGATTCTGTGATTAGTAAAGGTGAACATCCAATTTTCAAGCATCTATATTTATGGCAGAAAAATTGTACTGTTTAGGGTACCCCTACTCACAGAAGAGAGTGAGCAGGTGAGAATAATGAAGTATTTTTCCCCATTTTGTGTAATTCCTTGCACTCTGAGTAACTTTTTAAATTAATGACAAACATCATCTCACAGTGAATGATTTACCTCATCACACCATGGAGGACTGCCTTTAAAGGCGCTGCCTTCTCTTCCTCTGGCCACAGACTAGATGATGCAGCAGTACATGGAAACAGGGTTTCTTTGTGTTATTTTTAAGTCCTGGATAGCTGATTGGAAGATCAGAGAATGTTGTATAAAAGTTTCTGAGTAATTAATTGCGTTTTTACCGGTAATCCTCCAAGCAGTATTTGTGAAGATAATAAAATGTGTGTATAGCTATACTATCAATATATTTCCACTGCAACCATGGCTGATAATAGGACCACCCCTGCTCCAAATACTCTGAGTGCAGAGTTGAAGCACCATGCGACAGAGAAAAGCAATGTCAGACTCAAATAGGGATGATGAGGCAACAAAGTTATAGCTGAACAGGAGAACTAGCATAATATGGATAGTAGAACAATAGCTAAAGACAGCTTTATCCATATTTCCAGCTGATGAAGGATAGTATTACTCCCTATAAATGTTAGAAGGGCATCTGACAGCAAATACGGTGCTTGACTACAGAAGGTTGTCTGGAGACATATTGGCATTCATACATCCCTAAAGGCAACTCCTGAAAGACGTTTGTTTCTGTTTTCTGGAATGCAGAATGATTGATGGTCTGGTCCAAAATGCAGTTCTTACACAGGCGTAGAAGAGCCAGAAGGAGAAAGTAAGATCTTAAAGAGAGAAAGCAATGTGGAAGCAGATTGAATGGCACATTTTTCTAACAAATAACGTTTATGTCCCATTGGCATTGAAAGGTATAGTTGCTCAGTGCTACAGAAAATGATAATGTGTTTTATGAAATGTTTTCTCTTTTATATCATGTTCCACAGAACCCAATGATGACTTTTATTGTCAGAAACTGGAGAAAGAAATTGGGTCTCCTGGAAGTTACAGCTATTTTCTTTCACTTTCCCCCCCCCCCTTCTGACTTAACTGCTTTCTCTCATCTCTTTATTTTTATCATTTTAATATGGAAAAGCATAATAGATTTCAAGTTTGATACCTAGGTTCCACAAAATACTGCAAGTTAAGAGACTGAATGGGTCTTCCAGGGATAGGTTAGTAGCTCAAGGGACTAGTGCAAAAGGGTTTATCACTGGGGCAAAAGCCAGCGGTGACACCGCTGTCACTGAGAGAGATTCCTGCTCCACCTGAGGCGGCTCTCATTTGAGCGACTGGAGAAGCATCTCTCAGTCTGCCTAATCAGTTCATCTACAAGTCTGCTGTCACCTGCAGGACATGAGGAGAAAGCAAATGACAGCCGGCCAAAACTCTGTCACGAAAAACAGTTAAAAAAGCAAGTGAACTGTGGTCTTTCTTATTTATTTCTTTATTTATTTAAATGGGCTTTTTGTCATTCAGTTGTCAATGTGTACTTTTTTGCAAAGCGTTTTTACTTTGAAAGTCATCTTTATCTGAAGTTTCAGACAAGCAAAGGAGATTCACTTATTTAGAAATAGAGAGGTTTTATAATTTAAAAATAGGGAGGCTTTATAATTCTTTAGAGCTCTGTCAGAAGTTTGGTCTTTTTGAGTACTCGTCTCTGAGATTTAAATAAAAGATGTCTAACTTCTGGGCTACAGAAGCCACTGATATCAGTGGGGTTGTTATGCATGAAATCATTATTAAGCAGGCAGATTTTAGAAGACTGATAAAAGGGGAAATATGAGGATGATGGCTGCATGGCATCTTGGCTGACAGTCTAGAGCAACGCTGACAGCAGGGTAGGAGCCTGCCTTCCTCAGAGGCAGTTTTGGAAACTGGATGACTGAGGCAGGATGCCGTTCGTGGTCAACCACAAAACAGCCTGACTCTGGGAAGCAATGAATTAGGAAAACAATTGACCAAATGCCCCCAAACCATTTCTTATTGTGACTTACAATAAAAGGTTTTGATCTAATTCAGATCTGACCTGGAACACAATATTCCCAGTTGAAGGACTAAATTTGATCCTGTGTTTCGACCTCCGCTGTAGCAGTGGTTCTATGTCTGCATTATCCCTGAAGAGGACAGATATTGGGACGTTTATTAATAAATAACCCAAGAATAAAAGGAAGAAAGTATAGGCAAAAATAATATCTTAATGAAATGATGACAGTTTAGTTTACAATCACATTATGGCATAGTAGCGAAGTGGACAAAGACCAAACCTTTAAAATGTAATAAAAATATCAACAATTGTACGTTATTTCAAAATAACTATATAGTATATTTCTGCTTCTGACAAGCATCTGGGACCATAAGTCATACTTGACAACATGGCTTCATTATTAAACAGCTGTTTTCCTCTAGATAAATCCAGAGAGGGGATGGAATGTGTTTTAGAAGAAAGTTAGACTGGAAATGGACTTTTCAGAAGTGAAGCCTCTTTTTATTAGATATGCAGACCCATAGCTTTTCTGCAAAGACATGCAAGTTTGAGGTGCTAATGATCCGGGATCTCTATCAATCTACTCATAATGCTTTGTGTTTTCTTCATAGACAGAATGCTGATTCTAGAGAAATGGTGTCCAAGTAACGTTCAGTATATACCCATTGAAAGACAATGGAAATCAGAGCTTGTCTATGCTAGAAGTTAAAAAACTTTATCTTCCGTGGCATTTAAGTTGAATGGCTGCTTCATATCGATGCAGTTATACTGATCTTTATATTAGTTATTTGCTGTTCTGCTTTGGAAAGGAAAGACATATTACCAATACTTATCTGGTTTTATGGGAAACATGCTCGACTTCTTAGTGGTAAAATCAATTTGAGGAATAAAAAAAGCCTAAAAGCAAACCCAAAACTTATTGAAACAATTCTGATGTTAAAGCTTTCAAGAGTATAAGCCTTTTATACTGCTTGAAAAAAAAAGTCAAAATGCAGAAATGTTTCCACTAATATGGAGCTATTTAGGGCACATGCATGTCTGATGGAGGGAGTTTATCCAAAACAGGCAGAGTCAAAACCAGTCCTTTTGACATGAAATGAACTGCTACTCTTATAAATGTGTACTTGAGCAGTAAAACACTTATTAATGTAGATAAGAGGTGCTTTAAATGTTCTAGTCAGCTGGACAGAAACAAGAATTAGTCAAGAACCTGAGGGACAATCACAGAATCACAGAATGGTAGGGGTTGGAAGGGACCTCTGGAGATCATCTAGTCCAACCCCCCTGCCAGAGCAGGGTCAAATAATACAAAACTTAATGTAATTAAGCTTTTACCGAAAAAAGTATTTTCAATCAATGCAATATTTGTTATTGATTTAAGAGATTAATAGAAATAGCTTAGGAACAAATGACACTTCTGATGTGGCATATGTGATGCTTAAGAGTAATACTAGATTTATCACAACATGCAGCATGAAGGTCAGAAATACTTATCTCTCCCTCTGTCAGCCATGTTTTCAAGTTTATTTTTAGCTGTAGCCTAGAAGAGACTCATTCTTTGTAGATGATGAATCTTTCTGTAAGATGAACACATGAGGGTCCAGAGAGTTTGGGAATACACCAGCTGAGGAGGGACAAACTCACTTGGTTTACCTCCACAGCTCAGCAATGCAAAGACAACAAGGTGATTATTCAGACGCTTAATTTAAACAGACTTGTGGAAAAAGTGGAACAAAAATAGGCAAAAAAATATTCAAAGAGCTATAGGCATCTCCGAGTGTCTCCTAATTTTTTGCTGTGAATTTTTTTTTGTTAGAAAATCTTTTAGCTTATGCCAAATAAAGCAATTTATCTGCATGTGACAGCAGGTTTCTGTAAAGCTTTATGGCTTCAATCCATGTGGATTGAAGGCCTTGCCCTCTTAAAGTGAGTATGAAAGCAATCCATCTTCTTTTTTATGTTTTTGTTTGAGATTCAAAGATAATTTTCTCCATTTCACAGGGCTTGTAGGAAAAAACCACCAAAACCACTAGCTTGCAGTATTTTTCTATTGCTCCTGCAAAACTGTTTTGTCAGCAGTCACAGCTACCTCAAAGCTCTGAAGAAGTGTAGACGGTATTCAGTTTTCCCATCTTAGACTGCTTTCAGTTTCCTATCTAAAAGCAATGAGAGAGGATAGGCAAGAAGACTCAGTGGGAACAAGATGGGTAGCTTAAGGGGTTGTTAAGGGTAGATGATAAGAGTCAATAGTGTACTAGGATGTTTTTTGTGGTTCCTAGGTAATATAAAGAGACTGGCAAAGTTGCGAGGATGCAGGCAGAAAATAAGTTCTACTCATCCCATGTTTCCATCTAATAAATTGTTCCTCCTCTTCCACATTCCTCAAGGATAGGGCCTCCTTCACTCCAATAGTCGCCTTCCACTGTTCCTCACTTCCTGTAAGTAGGGGACTCTTCTTTTCTAATTCTTCATAAGTCAGTTACTCAGACTTTTGAGCGCCCAGTAACTCTCAGAGGTGGGAACAGTTCTGGAAACCTGCCAGGTTAGAGCAGGTCCTAGGATGCACTAACCTCTGCTGGTTTAGTGAAGTGTCTAGCACATCCTTTCTGAATGCATGCTATAGTCACACTTCTGAGGTTTTAAGGATGAAGTAAATTTTTATTCACGGTCTGTGTAGCAAGATGGAAGTTTAAATTCTGCAGCTTAAATCTTGTGACACCGCTGTGCTGAGATCCAAGTCAATTGCAGGCAGGTACGCAACAGAGAGCTTCTGCCAAATATGGAAATAAGTTATTACAAATAAAGACAACATTTAGATATATTGCTAAGGCTGCATCAGGGCATGGCATCTTAATCCAAATTATTGATGGAAATAAGGAAGGAAAGAGGAAAGTTTCATAATTTGGTCATATACCCTTCAACATTCTCAATAATGCATTCACTAGGGGTGGTGGTTTCATTCTTGTCCAAACCTAATACGTGACCATATAACACTTATTGAAACTTTATTGGCAGTTTCTCACCTTGTGTCAGTCTATCTATATGAGAGATTATAAAGTTGCTGTATGGGCTTTTGCATTAGCTTATTTGATTTTATAAACGCTAAGTCATCCAGAAGGTTTGACTGTTACTGTCAATGGAAACAGGAACAATGTCTTGACAATGATGCACATAATTTCTCTTGATTGCAGCAGGATTTCGCTACTGACTATCTTAGTATATTTGGATTTAAATTCCTTTCCATATTGTCATTATTCTTCATTTCATTTAAAAATCGCTCAGGAAGGCATTTTCAAAAGGAAGACCCGAAAGCTGATTTAGAAAGCTAATGCTAGAGAAAATTCTCTTTGCCATAATATATGTAACTTTGTGCACAGACTGACCAATAAGCAGCAGCCTTTTTGCCTGAACAAAATCTCAACCAACAATATTAATCTTTTTTCTTTATGTAACATATTAACACTTATTCTGTAGAATAACTACTGATTTGTTTATTGCTTCCTAAATTAAAAAAAAGCATAAAAATACCATTCATACATGAGAGTAAATGAACCTATTTGCCCAGTCTTCCAACACTACTAGTCAGAAAGCTGCCTGATGCTTTCACATGAATCATGCACCTGCAGTGTTTCTGCTAATCATCATTACAATTGTTGAAAAGCTTGGGGGGAGAGCTTGCCAATATTTTATTTTTTTAAAGCGTGTGCTCTTTCTGCACAACTGATCAAAAGGTATCTGTGGGTGGGATGCAGAGAGAGAAACTATTGCCTTTTTTGTACTTGAGTTACAAAAAATTTTACGTATTTTCTTTCATCTATTTATTAGCTTGTCCAAAAAGACACTGAAACAACACTCACATAACCAAGACTAAACAACACAGTAGAAAACAAACAATTTTTATACTTATGACCACTACAATGTTAAATTTGCTGTATAAGCTTGACTTTTTTATTTACAGGACTCCTATTTACCATCAAATACCTAAAGTACACCTCTTCCCCCTCATAAAATTTTATCTCTTCTCCTTGTATATAGCTGTTGACTAATGAAAGGTAATTACACACAAATGTAGAAGACAAAATATGTTGGGAAATGAATCTCACTCACATAAATGTCTAAATAAAAGTTTGACAGCCATCTGCTTTGCACTTAACAGAGCACAACGTCTGCAGGACGTCATCCTTTTCAGAGATCAGAAAAATTATGGTGCGTTGTTCTGTAGTGAATAGACTCAATCTGCATCTTTCCTTCCTCACTTATGAACAGGGGTTCCACCTGCTCGGGCATCCCAAGACACTCTTAAATGGAAATATGCCTTTGACTATCCCTATTTGCATCTTCGTCCAGCTGTCCAGTATCATTCCTGCTACAACAGACACTTAAGTCTTCACAAATGTCCCTCACACTTATAGCCTTTTCTACATAGCTGTAGAAATAATAATTTGATGAACTCCGAAGATACCAGTATTAGCCATAATACCTTCCATTTAACACCTGACATTTTCTGAAAACATTTGCCTGTTGAGACATTTAGACATCTGTTGGCACAGTTTGTAGGTCTCTAACTGGCACATTCATAAGAAGATGGAAATAAGATGTAAGCGATGAGCAGTAGTTGGTTCTTTCAAGTTGTAGGTTGGAATGACAGTATTCCATTTCAGAAACACAACAAAATATTAATCATTCCAAACAACTCAAGAGCAAATCAAAAAAGCCTGACACTGTGCATTACTGCAATGTTAATATAGGCATTTCCCAATACTGATGATTTTTTTTTTATTAGACAACAAGGAACAGGTTGTTTGATATCAGGTATACATGTTGTGATTATAGATTATTCTAATGCTTAAATTACTGGAAATATTTTACCATAATGTATCAGAATACCAAGATTTTACTATAATATTTTAAATTTCATCTCCTTCTCACTCTGAGATGAACGTACCATGGTGGGGTTTTTGTTTGTTCATTATGCAAAACAGTTGGTCTGGCTCTTCATAACCTTGTCTTTCTAGCATGTTAGATTTCTCTCACAGAAAATCAAACACAGTGGGTTGTATGCATGCCTAGTGATAATCTCTTTAGTACAAACAGCACTGGATTGTGGGGAAATTCAGTAGTAGGTTAAATATTCTCTTCCATCATTTATCAAAAAGTCCTCGAACTTCAAAATTATTTCCTTTCATCGGTACTTCAGTGCTTCATTTTCCTAATTAGAAAAAAGTAAAAAAGCAAAAAACAGAACTAAAAAGTTCTTTTTCTTAAGTTCCAGCAATCGTAGCAAACACACTTCAGTGTCTACTTCCCACCTTCAAATTCATAATTTGAACTGTGTGACCTGTTTTAGGAGCTCAGCAACATGAGCATAATACCATGTGATGCAATGAAAATGTACCAAAGGGGAACACCGAGAATAAACAGAACATCTGTTTCTCAAAAAGACACATGCTTGGAGAATGCAAATACAAACATTGTTCAAAACCAACACCAACTCAAAGCTCCCACTTTCACCCACGTTGCTTGCCTTGTTCTCCACAGGAATTGCTTGCTTCTTCCAACACATCATTTGTCAGATGCCTTCATTTACTGCTCTTGACACTTCCCTTCCCACATGTTGGGTGATTAGTTTATTCCACTGGCTTAAATGAAGGACTAGTCAGGTTAATGAATGTCTAAGTGCAGCTGTGATCAATCTTAACACTCTGTTGGAAGCCCCAACCCAAAGGCTTCCAAGGGATCAACCTGTGTCTCTTCTAGGAGATGCAGAACCCAAAGCAGGATCTGTCTCAGACTCTTGCATCCTTGTCCAGGAAGCCAACATCTCTCGTCAGCACTTAAGGAGCACAAGGTACTTCTACCAAGCTCAGCCAAGCCATGAGTTTGTCTTAAGTGTGCCAGGGTAATTTATTACCTTCCCCATCCATGGATTGAATGACTGGTGATGCTAGGAGGTATGCCAAGCTGGGAATTTAAGATGAATAAATTTGGAGGCAGAAATCTTGAGTGGAAACTGTTCCACTCTTGTGCTATAGTTAATTACCTGTTGAGACGGAGATAATGTCCAGAGGCAATTTTGCAGTGAATAGTTAATGACCACAGACAAAGCTGAACAACTCTTTCAGGGAGGCAGGGAGAAGCTTGCTCCATACCAAAATCTTTAACATAAGAGTCCAGGGTCTTTTCAACAGTTGTGCCTCCGTGCTTCTTTGTGGGTGTGCAGATGGGCTTTTATCACATGATCTGACAAGAATGACTCAAACAATGGATTTTATTCCATGAAATGACAAATTCCTAGTAGTCAAAAGAGTAAAGGACATTGCTATGCAGCAGAATTTGCTATTCCTTTGCTGTCTCACTGGCAAAATACATTTCCATGCTTACATTCCCCTCACTGAACTTTAAACATGCAAAAATTAACCTTTCATCTGGTGCTATTCTGTGCCAAGAACAGGAGAACTGTTGTAATAGATAAATAATGGATTCCTCAGCAATGAGCACTGATGACTGCAAACACATAAAGAAATTAGGCTTAATTAGCGCTGTGTACAACTCATTACCATTTCTAAGCTGTGTAAAAGATACAGCTTTAATTAGTTTATGTACTAATAGTCTACTGGTGACTGCAGTGTGTATCTGCTCCCGCTGTGAAGGCTGAGAGCAGAGATGCTGCTTGCCGTGACTCAGCCACGGCGCAGGTTCGCATGGGTCGTCTCAGGTCAGAGAACACAGAATAGACTCAAAAAGTTCTGTGTCTTGCTAAGTGAAGTATTTAAGTAGAGATCTTGCCACACACACACACACACACACACACACACACACACACACACACACACACACACCTCCTTGGTAGACAGCAAGGTGAAACTGTATGTGTGGGCTCCTTTTTCACGATGCTTGTGCCTGGCACTGACCCAAGCAGCCACGCGGAGGCTTTGAGGGTAGCAGAGAAGGGTGTGAAAGGAAGAAATGGTGACATTTTGACTCAAGTTCAGGAAAGCAAACAGCTACGGTGTTTTAAAACAATCTTCTTTCCCTAGTAACCCACCGTCCCTCACCACCGGTTAGGGATGTTTTGGAAAGGAAGGCAGGAGCAGGTGTGTTTGTGTGCCTTGGTCACTGCAGTTCAGCCTGAGGTACTGCTGCAATGCCAACCTTGCTGGTGGTTAAAGATCACACGTCAACGGGGAACATCTTTTAATTTTTTCTGCCACTGTTATGGCAGTGGTGTTTGGCAGAAAGGTGGTGTGGACAGATGGGACAGCAGCCTCCTCAATTGCCCTGTCTAAATTCACAAGATTCATCTGCCACAGCCCTCCATGACTGTGATTTCTAATGCGAGACAGGGCTTGAGATCACTCAGAAGTTCAAAACATTCTGCCCAGTACATCCAGCTGATTATTTTTCCAACTCTTCCTTCTACTGGCAGTCGTCAATATGTGTTGCAACAAGATAAAAATTGTTTGATTTTCTAAAGTGTTTAATATAAACTGTTCAAATAAATTACCACTGCAGAAAGGAAGTCTAGCTGGCTTTGCGATGATGAGTTCAAGGTAATACATAAAAATCCAAGATCATATGTTAGAGATCAAATGAAGACTTTTGTTTTTACTTTTAGTTTTTGGTGGCTGGATGTTACCAAGAATTAATTAGAAGTAGAAGAGATGGAGAATCAGAAGCTGTCAATGAAAACGACAACAAGACAGAGGAGGATTTCTAAAGGCTGTGCCAAAGAAACAGTTGGAGAGAGAAGGAGGGAATGAAAATCAGAAGATGGTGTCATGGGCACCAACAGAGAATAATATTTAAAGAAAGTGTGTTTCTGATGGTACTAAGACAGCTGACAGGTCCAGATGGATGAAGCTGAACAAGTTCTGTGGTCTGGTAAGAGAAATCCATGCAGATTTCAACCAAAAAAATAATAAAAAAAAGGCTTTTGATGAGTTTGAAAAAAACCTAAAATGGAACGGGAAAATAAAGTAAAGTCCCCAGGGGCAAAAGCAACTAGAGCAGACTTACAGGTGAGACAAAAGATAAGATGAGAGCTGTAATAAAACTGGAGCTGTGCTGATATGGGTTATTAAAAAGGGGGAAAAATAGCCTGTGATGAGGTAAAGACCAGAAGGGGTGCAGTGCAGGGGTGCATGAATGGGTTAATCTGTGGTAAGGCAAGCTGTTCTCATTTAGAAAAATCTATGACCACATGAAACAGCCCTTGGAGCAAGACCTTCAGAGTGAAAAATTTACCTGTCAATGAATGAGGGAAATTTGTGTCAGATTTCTAAATATGTGCCAGTTGGCTCCCTCGTTTCTCATATGTAGCCTGTTAGTCTGTGAGAGATTATCATAGTGTAGTTTTCTCCTGTTTTACACTTAGACCCTGGTTAATGCATCTATACATGGAGAAATCAGTGCGAAGACAAAGAAGGAAAATAACTGAGCGTGTGAGGGAGATCAGGAGAGAAGCTAGGTCTCTGATGCAAACTGGAAGGTGAGAGAAGAACAGTTAGGACATTTCTAGGGCTGTGGCAAGAGAAACAAAAAGAAACGTGGGGGAAAGGGGAAAGGAAAGGAAGCCAAACCGAGGAGGCACAAAAAGCCCCAGATAATTTTGGGGATGTGCTTTGCAAGAAGATCTGTGAGGCTGGGGAAGGTGGGTCAGTCCAAGGCAGTAGAAGTGCAGGAGCTGCTGTGTGCTGCTCTGCCAGCCCAGGGGTCAGCAGGACCGAAAAAGCGATGGTGTCCATGCTGGAGGCAGACTAGCCACAGGATTTCAACCTCTGACACTCTAAAGTGTTAAGCTTTTACATATTTATATGTATACATTACTATTATTGAGAAGCATTAAACACAGCACTGAGAGATGATAAATTTCAGCGAAGCTCAATTCCAACTCCAGAAAAAACTCCAGAAAAGTTTAAGATAAAACTCAGGCAGGTTGAAGATGTAGTAAAAGTTTAGCAATAACCCTTCCTTGACCTTCTCTCCACATGACACAGAGAGTGATCAAAACACAAAACCACGTGCAGAGGGTAGACTCAGTCCTCTCATTCTAAGGGACACAGGGTCAAGGCAGAACCAGCATAGTCATGTAATTGGGGGAAAATACTTTTCACTGACTTTAATAGGAAGAGTTCAAACTGCAGGGGTCCATAGTTCACAAACATCAGTTAAAACTCAGAATACCCTGGAAGTTCACAAGCAGTTCCTTCTGAATACATATGTAAATAAATCGAGGTCCAAGAAAGTTAGGACATACTGTTTTAGACAGTTTTAAGTACTAGATGATAAAATTATGGTTACTGTGATGTAATTTATGAAACGTTCACAGGCACATCCTTCTTGTGGTCCTGGATGTTTCTGATTGCATGAGTAATGTAATGTTTGTTTGCTTTATAAATTACATCAAAAGAGAACAGTTTCTGAAGCAAAGCATTCTCTATTCTTTAGTGTTTTCCTGTTATTCTGTTACTTTCAGTAGCTTGTCTCATGTTTTGATTTGTTTTCATATCTAAAATTCACTCCACACTCTGGAATTATTCCAGAGTACTCTATCATTTGGTTTTGCAAGTGGTTGTATGAACCAGTCAAGAATGGCTCAGAAGACATGAAGGCTTAAGAAAAGAGGGTTTTTCAGAGCACTTCGATTCGTCTGAAATATTTGCTTGAAATTTACCAGAAATAAAAATCTGCATGCAGAATCCTTCGTATTCAGAAATCTTCTGTAAGATTTGTCAAACACTTTGGGTGAAAGGGACTGCAGTTTAATAAAGCCAGAGCAGCAAACGCAGAAACATGCAAAACCAGTCCTAATAACTTCAAAGTGCCTTCTTGCATGTGCATATTCATATGCTTAAGCTTCTTCTTAGAAGCAGCCCAATGTGAATACAAACAAAAGAGACAGAATTGATTTTCATTCAGGGAAAAGCTAACACATCCCATGTCTAACAGGTATGTAAGACAAGGTCCAGCAGTTTTGGCTTATATTAATAGCTATTTCTGTGTTTGATTACATTTAGATAACACTTTGTTTCAAATTAATTACTTGATTTATAACTTGCCAAATACTTGCTTCGCAGACCCAGTATTTCAGGACACCAACATGGCAGAAATAGCCTTTAGTAATGTTTTCAAGTTTATAAATAGTAACCACAAATCCTGTTCCCAGACTTCTGCTTCCATCCAGACAACAGGTGGGAAAACCACGAGTTTGTATTTTGTGATTTTTGGGCTCACTTATGGCTAATACTGTCCTGATTGCTCCACATTTCAGAAAAGCATAAAGGCTGGACCCATTTATCTTAGCCTTTAGTGCACCTCCAATTAATAAATCTAGCATTTAGTAGAGATCAGAGGATGACAGGCCATTTTGATAGCTGATACCAATGAAATAAAAATTTATACAGTTGTCCCACCTTTCTCCTGTATATCTTCTAATTATACCTCCTACATATATGAAAACAGAAAAAGTGATGCAGGAGCTGGTGGTTTTCAGACTGGATGGTTTATTTGTCTGTCTTTGTGACTCGATAAGCTTGACAAATACTAAAATCTGGGAGCAAAATTCATATTTTCGCATGATTTACAAACAGTAAATGCCCTATGGGTATTAGAATATTTACCTAAGTACTTCAGTGAGGATCTAGATCGTTAAACTTAGTTACAGATTATATTTCTGTTTAAATTAACTCACAAATTTAGCCAGAACTTTCATTAACTTCTTAAATTAATGATTTTGCACTTGTCCTCTTGTAGATGGCAGTGCAGAGGAAGGTTCATACATTGTGTGATACTGTAATTAATGACTTCGGTACAAGAAAAAAGAACTCATTTAAAATTAAACACGCATCCTTAATCCTGATTTTCTTAACTTTTGACTGCCTCTTCTTACACATAAGTAATATTCCTCTGTTAGATACTGTAATGCATGCACATAGGACAGATATTTGTATTTGGCTGGTTTTCTTGCAGAATATAGTCGTTCCATGAAGTCTATAGGAGGAAACACTGGAGATACAAATCACAAGACAGAAAAACAAAAAAGCAGTTTTGTCATTTTGAATGACATCCACAATGAGCATGTTGTTGAAAATGCGATGAATAGTCCCATAGTTTTGACACAGAAACATTCAGCAAGAAGCATTACACAAATTATTTTTTCAGCATTTAATATATGCAAAATATCATAAATCAAGCACAAGTTACTGCCAGACAATCAAGAGAATGAAAAATACATTAAAGAAATGTCATATGTAAATTAAGCAGATTGTCAGCCGTTCTTAAAGATGTGTTGAGCATAACAGGAACATTTGTTCCTGTGTTGCTCACTGTATCCAATGTCATTTAAATGTGGCTGAGATTTCTTACCAGGTGATATATATCTCTTCATGTAATATTCTTCAAAGTGACCATTGGGCTAGACACTTCGCTAAAGTTAGAACAGATCTTCAGTAGTCAAAGAACTGTAAACTCTGAAAAGCTGATAATCTGTTAAATCAAGAAACTTCACAATTGCAGATAGCGTTATTAAAAATAGGCTCACAGTATTCTTGAAGGAAAATATGAGTGTCTGATAGGATAGCCAGTCTCAGAGTTCACTTGATTTTTCAAAATTGTAGCTATAATTACTGTGTCAGTCACCCTGGACTGCTGTCTGCAGTAAGGATGTACAGGTGTTAGCCTACCCTCCATAGCCATTGCACAACACAGTAGTTTAAGCATTTTAAAATTTGCCTTATGTATACTGGATTTTCATTAAAATATTGATATGAAAAAAATTCCAATGTGAACTCAGAGCTGAACTCGGTCTTATAGCATGCCTAGAGCTGTAGCTTCAACTGAATCATACATGTACGTATATCTATCAAATATTGGATTCATTATAAAGGCTTATAAAAATGCATGAAATATACATCACTAAAACTGGATTTTTGAACCCAGAAGGTAATAGATGGAGTTTAAGGAATTTGAATGTAACTTTAAATTTAAACTTTAAAGACTGAACTTTTATTCACATATAGTGACAATAACAGTATGAAGAAGGGAATTCCTACTTCAAGACAGAAAGAGCCCACTACTGTCATGGGGATAATTAAACACCATCTGTGAGCATCTGCTTTACCAGGTGTGATGCTAGGGTCGTCTGTATTATGAAGCGGAATGGCTGTTTCACAGAAGGGGGACACTGGCAGCTTTTAAGGACAGTGATTCATCGGCCTGACAAGTAGCCCTCTGAATGTCTGACTGTAAAGATGCATCACTAGGGATAGTTCCAACATAGAGGAGGACCATGACCCTAAAATATAGTACTGTTATTTGTACTTGCTACTAACTGAGTATCCAAGTCACCCTGTCTGTTCTTTATAAAAAAACCCAAAATGTATTATTTGGCACAGCAAAGTACAAATAGATTTGAAGTCATTCGAGTTACATCTCTAAAGCCTATAGAGCAAAGATTACCCCAGTTCACAAGGCATTTTCTGCTCAAGACATCATATGATCTCAACAACATGAGCAGTTTTGCTTCCAGAAGCAATAAAAAGAGCTGCAGAGATTTTAAGATTATTAAACCAGAATTTATTCCACATTCACATACTGTGGTTAGCTAGTGACAGCTGGCTCCAAGCCAGACATATAGTGACAACAGGGCTTAAATGCTGTAAGCAAGAGTTAAGTTGCAACTCTTTCTCTCTGCTACGCCTTTTTCATTTATATAGACACCAAGAAGCTTTAAGTACCTTGGATGCTGGAAGGGTGTCATAGTGCAGGCAGGCTCCAGTACAAAAGAGGAAAAAAAAAAATTGTACAAAAATCTTGTGAGGTAAATCCACAAACGACTACAAGAATTTTAAACAACTACATAAAAATAGGCTACAGAACAATTTGAGCAGGAGAAAGTCTTGACACGTCAGATTGTTGTTAGGAATCTGCTGGACAAAGAAAACTTTGTTCTTCACTTGTCTGCATATTCATTCTATGGCTGTAACTACCAAGTGAAAAAAACCCTAAAATATTAATGACAAGGTCATTGAGACAAATATAATAACAGAAATGTATGAAATAAGCTTTGCAATTTTAGGAAGATTTTTATTTATTGAAACATTTCATTTTGCACTGATCTTTTGAAAGCATGGCACTTTACATGTTGCCTTTTAAATGTATAAGGTGGAGGAGGACAGCGAAAGGACAACAAAGCTTTGTAATCGTTTTGAACTCCTTTGGGCTAAAATGTTCTGTGAGATTGTTTTGAAATTATGTGTTTTGTTATAAATGTAAATGGTGTAAAATCTTTGCTTGAAATGGTGTTAAGCACCAAGCATTTTTCTTTGAAATATGACTATAAGCAATGATATAGTGATAGATATACATATGGACAACTCAAACCCATTATTTTAGGTAAGAGACAACCAGATTAGACAGTGCTTGGATAAAATATATTCAGGGTTGCTAAGTGGGAAGCAGGTGATTTACTCAAGAAATCACTTTAGCTGGCAAGTTGGGGAAAGGATCAACTATAAAAATGTGTTTCCTATTTTTCCCTGGTTGGCCACTGATAGCCACAGCTGGAGACAGGATAACACATTAGATGGTCTGAACAAGTATGGCTGTCCTTACACTATGTTCTTCCTATCTTTGCCACCGAAACGTTATTTAAAACTTGTACCAGTGCAGAAACGTTCTGATGGATCATCAGAGTGGAGATCCTGTCATGGAAAAAGGTGTAACTATAGATAAGTAGTATAAGTACATATATAGAAATAGAGAGGCTTAATGCTTGCTTATAATAATGAAATTAAATCTAACAGGGACAATACTACTATTTATAAATATATGTGTATAGATGAACAAAGAAAAAGTGTCTGCTGGATTTCTGGATGACCAAGCTGGAAAAGAGAACTGTATAAATGAAAGGATAACACTAGAACAAATTAGTATGAACTGATCACAAAAAGTGTAATTTCTAATCACCAAAATAAATTCTTGAAAAGCTTTCTAATAGGAGAAAAGCAAAAATTTTAATGGATTTTTGAGAAGGAGCTTTATAAATGGCATTACATGACACGATGTCTGTGATAGCGCAGGTCTGAATGTGGTAGCTCAGACAAAACCCTTGAGGTTGTATGCTTCTATGAAGATTATACAAAATAATAATGTTCCAGGAACAGCCATTGTACCAATAATGGCAGCAATTCCATACAATATCCTGAAGGAATGACAAAGAGATTTGCTTTAAAAGCACATCTCTGAACTCAAATGCCCATGTAGACATGCCTTCAGAGTACTGAAGTCCAAGATGCCAAAAATAAGCACCTAAGAAGCTGACAGAATGAAATGAAAGGTCAATGGGTGACACTTAGCTTGCTGACCACACAGAGTCCCTTCTCCGTGCGTACTGGCTTCCCTTTCCCGGGGGGGTGAGGAGCCTGAGGGACCTGCAGGCTGTGGGGCAGTAACACTTAATGCACACTGGCAGCAAAAATGAGGACATACCTGCTACACTTAACAAGGGAGTCCTACCACAATGCAGAGTCACCAACCCAAATCTCAAATGAAGTATGTTTGCAGTTTAGTACCTCAATCTCCGTGATCAATGAGCCTTGCTAAGGACTTTGGTGCTTTCAGTTCCTGTACAGGGCTCACCAGCAGCAGCTCTGGGGTCTCAGTATGATTTTCTCCTGCATGGTCTCTCTTTGTGCCCAGGCAGGAACGTTGCGTCTGATCCCTGGGGATCAGACGGCAGCTCAGCTGTGGCGCTGAGCGGGGCATTAGCACCTGGGAGTCAGGAGCTCTTGTTCTGTTGGGGATGTGAAGTCCGAAGTTGACAGGGCTGTGTGCCGTGTCTGTATTACTTTCTCTTTCCTGTGGTCTATGTACCAAGTCTCAATGTTCCTTTGGTAAACTTTCTAACAAGCTCTCAAATTAAATGAAAATTAGTTTAGAAAACTTTATGTACAACTTAAGGATATCTTCCTCTTGTGGTAGCTCTGCCAGAGCTGCAGCTATTTTAATGAATAATAAATCCTCCCTGGATTTCTTATTTAGAAGTGAATACGCCTCTACATTTGCTGTTTTTTCTGTTTAAATGTCATGTTTAGTGTCACAGAGTTCTGGTAAAAAATATTTTTGGACACCAATGCTGTAGACATTTTTTCAGAGAGGTTGTTCAGACTATGCAGCCAGAAGGTCATTAAGGAACTTACGTAAAACTCCTTTTCTCAGTGCCCAGCTTTGCCTGCAGTAGCTTTATCTCTTAGCACCCTATACAGAGATGACTTCTTACAGCCCTGGACACCAGAGTTTTTACTTTGCCTAAGTGAACTTTGGTTTATGTTGCTCCCACAAGGAATGTCCCATCTGCAGTCCTGCTGCAGTCTGACTCACTGACTTCTGCTTTCTGTTAATTTAGTCAATCCTTTCACCCACCTCCCAGACCAATGTCAGGCAATGTTTCTTCTACTTGTACTGAATTGATTGCTCTCGCCCTTTTACTTAAGGATCCTTCTTTGTTCAATGTAATAGATTACTACCGTTTTTGATCAGTTTTCCCAATTTTATTAGTGAGTGAAGGGGTCTTACTTTATCATTGCGGGCACCGGCCCATTTTCTGAAATTACCAGTGGGCCTGTGAAAAATACAGAATTTTTTTTTTTTATTTACACTGTAAAAAAAACCCAGCTCTTTAAAAAANAGTCAAAAGATATTTTGATTCTTTTTGAATGAAGATGATGAAATATTCCTTCAAATCTTTTTTTTTTTCCTCCTTTGATAGAGAATCTTTAGGCTTGTGTGTATAAATATGATTGGTGCCTCTCACGTAGTGAGAATTAACAGAATAAGGTTAGTAGTTTGTAGTCACTGAACCAGTGTAGTTCAGCGTAGTTTGTCAGTGCAGTTACATGGAATATTAAATTAATCGAGTAGATTGAGAAATCCAAAGAGTTTGCAGTAAAATCTAGGAATGTCACCCAACTTAATACACACATATAAGTATGTATTCATATAACCTCAGTGACAAACAGCTCTGAAAGTGAGCTGTACTGCTTAACACTACCGAGTGACGGCTTGCTGACTAACAAGAAGTCATTTCAAAAAGAAGCCTGACTGCAACATTACCTTTTTGGAGAAGGAATTGTAGTTCATTATATTAGTAATGCAAGCACCATGAAAACAGGATTTGCTGTGAATGAAATGACTACAGCGATGCAGGCTTCAGTCGTGCCTTTGAGGCAGTGAACCACAGCAGGAGCACTGCGAGGCTACCAGAGGCACAATGCCTGGTAAATTTCCCAGCAAATCAGACTGGAACCGTATGCTCTGCCATTTGAAAGGTCTGGGTTCAGTTTCTGGCTCTGCTACAGATTCCCTCTAGGCAAATCACTCGCATCTTGCTGTGCCTCAGTTCTGCGTCTGTAAAAGGGAGATAATGATTCCCTGCCTCGCAAAGGGTTTGTGAAGATCAATTCATTAATGTTTGAAAGGTGCAGTGCTGGAGAGCGTATCACTATCAAGCAGGTTGGGAATACAGCCTCAGCAATACCCCTGAAGCTTGTGAAGTACATGCTCTCTTGGACAAATACGCGTTGTTTTGTCTTCCCCAGGTTTGTGAGAATGGCTGCGGTCTTCCCACTTCAGATGGTGCACAGGCTGGGGAGAATTTGCAGTGACAGGAATTGCCTGAACATCCATTTGAAAAAGTGACAGGAGTCATCTTTCTGGTTTTCTTACTCTTGTCTCTATCCAGGTTATGCTCCCAATTTTGCTAGTGAGACTTTTTGATATACAGCACTGGCTGACATGGGGAGAGCTTTATCTGCCTTTTTTCCCCACTTCTATCTGTCCACAGCAGAATGCAGCAACTGCTGCTTGCTCAATAAGCAAACAAAAAATGGAAACTATTCCCTTCCCCCTTGCAGTGTTATTATTAAGACAATGTTTAAATGACAGCATTTTAAAAAAAACTGTGGAGAACTACAAGATTAACAGAATTACTCTGTTATCCATGCCTGACAGCTCTCATATACTGTATATTCTAAAATAGATGAGCAAGGAAAATGTTACATCCGTTATCTCTTGTTATGTTCTAGACCTGAATTTCCAAATCCTCGCTCTGTGAGCTTTAGTCCTCTGCCCTCAAAAGCAGCTGAGAGGATCCATCCAGAGGCGGTAAGGGGGTATTATACCATGGACACTTGCAATGCTTTACCATTTACCCCAGAGATATTATACTAAGTAATAGTCAAAAGATCCTTTATGAATAGTATTTGCCAGAAAAGGGCCAATGGTAGAATGAACTGTCTGCAGTAACTCTGTGTTGTTTTAGACAAAGGTAAAATTCAGCCTCACAGTCTCTCTGATGAAACAATACTTGCTATAACATCTTAGGGGTGAAGACTTTTTATCGGAAAATATTGTGAGGGGGCAACATGGAAGCAGAGAGGCTCAACAACATTCAAATTCATGTGATTGTCTTTGTTTCCTCAGTAAATTCAGCTCTGGGAAGAATTCACGCCTTTCTTACAAACAATGGTCCCCTTCCATGTGATGATCATCCTGCATGTAAAGTCTTTCAGTGCAGAATTTCTTCAGGCTTCCAAGTTAAATCATGTAAAAAATGCCAGGTAAGTGAAGAGATGAAAGTAAACACATCTTGACTAAGGTGTTAATTAGTTTGAAGAAAAAATTACTAATAGAATGCTGAGAGCATTCTACTAGTATTTCAATGATAGCTGGCAGCTTCTTTGGAATATTCCCCATTTTCCCTTCTAAAAGGTGTCCCCAAATATCCATTTTTGGAAGGGTGTGTGTTTGTGAATATTGCATCTGGGGTTCCGAGAGACGTTAGTTTAAGGAAATGTAGTAAGAAGAAAATTCATAGTTATAGTACTTAAATTCCTTCCTTTCTGTAAAACATCTTCATAATTGGTGCTACTATATAAGCAGGCCTGTCAGATTATTTGACAGCATCTCCTATTTATTCCATTAATCACTTAGCAAAGGAATAAAATATTGCAAGCCACCACTCTCCAGACCTTGAAAATGCAACTTTTCTACACGATTCCTGCACCCCACTCATTAATAGAATATCAGAGTGCCTTCTACTCATATTAAATTATGAAATTAACATCTATCAGCTGCGTTCTTTCTCCTTTTTTTTTTTTTTCTCCTTAACTTTAATGTTGCTCTGAAATGGTTTAATTGAGATCAATGGGAATAGTTGCAGAATGAGGTGCAATTCAATGCGATGTGAGAATTGGGGTTGCTATAATAAGGGTTAAGAGAGACGAAATGAGAAGAACAAGTGATTTCTTTGCCCACCTATGAACTAGAGCGCAAAAAAGCTGGATTCTGCATTCCCCTCACTCCTCTCTCTTCTGCAGCCTCTAAACAAACTATGTAAAAGCAAACACAATGAAAGCAGGTTGGAACTGCTGGCAATGCAGTGTGGGATCCTTACCCTGCAGCCTGGCTTTCCAGCATTCCTGGAGTCAAGGTCTGTGCTCCATAAAAGCACTGGCTGGGATGGTATTCAACAACATGCTTGGTCTTTTGGGCTGTGGATATATTTTTTTGTGGTTAGAATTGTTGCTGGTTACTCTTTTTAAGTGAAGAAAAATGCATCAACTGTTACTAACGTTTTACACAACCTGTGTAAGAGAATAAGAGGAAATACTGTTGTTTAGATATAAAAATAGAGTGTATTTGGCATCGAATCTTCATGGTTGGAAAGGACCTTTGAGATCATCGAGTCCAACCAAACAACCTACAATCTCTGCCACTAGAGCATGCCCTGAAGTGCCCCATCTAGACATTTCTTAAACACCTCTAGGGATGGTGACTCAACCACCTCCCTGGGCAGGCTGTTCCAGTGCCTGACCACTCTTTCAGTAAAGTCATTCCTCCTAATATCTAACCTAAACCTCCCCTGACGCAACTTCAGACCATTTCTTCTGGTCCTGTCATTTTTTACTTGGGAGAAGAGGCCAACACCCACCTCTCTCCAACCTCCTTTCAGGTAGCTGTAGAGGGCAATGTGGTCTTCCCTCAGCCTCCTCTTCTCCAAGCTAAACATGCCCAGCTCCTCAGCCTCTCCTCATATGACCTGGTCTCCAGACCCCTCACCAGCCTGGTAGCTCTCCTCTGGACACGCTCCAGCACTTCAATGTCCCTCTTGTACAGCGGGGCCCAGAACTGAACACAGTACTCGAGGTGAGGCCTCACCAGTGCTGAGTACAGGGGGATGATCACTTCCCTGCTCCTGCTGGCCACGCTATTCCTGATACAAGCCAGGATGCTGTTGGCCGCCTTGGCCACCTGGGCACACTGCTGGCTCATGTTAAGCTGGCCATATATATGGCCATATATATGGCATATATATGTATATTTTGCAATTGTATGGCTGCATAGAAAATATCAATTATTTATTCACAGATGAAAAGAGTGAATCAAAACAGGCACAAGATGTCCTGCAGCATGGCAAGGAGTCTGAACTAAGGCACCACTAGAGGCAAGAAGGATGGAATTTTATCCTCGGTACTTGCGCATCAAATTATTTGTTTAAAACTGCGCCTGATATCTGTCAGGGTGTTTAATGTTAGTGAGCCAAGGCAAATTATTTATTTTTTTCTCCCAGTAGTCACCGAGATTCAATATGAAGCACTACCCTGGTGTCAGGAAAGTAAGCGAAAGCTGCTTTCATCAGGTCTCAGGCGCAGGAGCGCCAGCCGGCGCAGGGCAGGAGGAGCAGCGCCATGGCTCCAGCTGCCTGCCAGGCTGTAGCCAGAGCAAAGCACGCAGCCTGGCCAGGTGCTGGGGAGCCTCGGCCACATTATGAAGCCCACAGTACAGCCTTATAAAGAGGATGCCAGTTTTTTTTTTTTATCTAAGACAACTGCTAAAATAATATTTAATGTTGAGCTACATAGATATAAAGACACTGGAAACCATTTTATACTTAGATCTCCATCCTCCCTCTTGACAAGGGAATATGTAATTCCCCTGACTGAATTCTCCCACACCACATGCACAGAAATCCTGGTATGTCCGGGGATTTCTGTAGACAACTTGGAAAAGCAAGTGTGAAAGACTGATAAAAATTATTCCCTTGGAATGAGTACATTCCATTAGAATATATTCCAATAACTCTCTCAAATTTTCCTCAGCAATCATATACTTTTCAAATTGAAATTTTCACATTGTTTTCAAATAACATAATGCAAATGCTAAAGCATTCTGTCAACAATTTTTTTTTGCCATTTCTTTTCTATTTTGCTACATTATGCCCTGAAACATTATCTCTCTCTTTGTGTTCCTTTTTCTATTCTTTTTCAACTTTAAATTAATTTAAACCATATCAATAGAGAGGATATTCTTAAAATAATGGGGCTTCCCTTGTATTGTATAATCTCCCAGTTAGCTTTCATTTGGTATTCTTCACTGAGTCTTTTATCATCTAGAATGTAAAGAAATCAAAGTGTTACCTGGCTTCTACAACTGCTGAGCACCAGCCTCAGAGTAAAAACTATTTTATTCTCCTTAAATTCCATTGCATTTGGGTAGCTTAACTGATACAACACTTGCACTTTACTTGCAGTACCTGATTTGAATAGTGCCTCATACATTTTAATACAGTCATCTATACTATTTTGAAACAAAATCTGAAGTGTAACACTTAAAACATTTCAATGCTACAGAGACATTTATCTACAGACCTGAGAAATAAGGAGAATAAAATAAAAAATTCAAATTAATCTTGCTCCTCTAAGCCCCAGTGATGAGTTGCTTGCATTTAGACAAATGAAGCTCCAATTGAACTTGAATGTACATGATTGTTGGGTGAACATGTCATAAATGACAGAAGGCATAAAAAACTAGGGGGGCAAGTGGGTCTACTAGATCATTCCTGCTCACTCTTTCAATAGTTAAAAATAGTATCCCGTAACAGTCATCTTCAGTAACAACAGCCCACCTGAGGGGGCTCTGTCAAATTTGTATGTTGGTGTGTACTTGTCTAAACGTGAGCTGTTGTGTTTTACTGATGGACTGTGAAGAATTATCTCATTGAGTATGTTGATCAGCTCTGTTGACCATAAGTCTGTTTGAAGTTCAAAATTCACCTTTTCAGATTTTTTTTTTTTTAAATTCAATATAAGGTCTTAATCCATCTACTTGGAATTTGAATAAATGAGCTTCTTAAACACCTATTTTGAGCCAATCATTTATTATTTACATGTTCCCTACCGAACAAGTTATAAGCAGAGTATTTTTTCCAGTTCCATTTTTTAAATTAATGAGTTCACATTTCAACTTTTTTTTTTAAAGTTACTCGTGCAAATGTGGTTGTTCCAACTTCTTTTCACCATTATAAAATGGTTTTCTAAAATGTAATACAATAAAAACTGTCATTCCTTTACACCAGAACATTTCCCAGAGAGTAAAATTCATTTCACCCACCTAAAAATAAAAAGTGTAATAGAACTTTTCTAAGTAAGTTTTGACAGTTTGGGAATTTATCCACATTGCATTATAAATGTCATATTGCTCTGTGAATAACAGTCCAGCATGCCTACCTTTAGTTATAACCTCCACCTGGCCGGAAGAAACAGCATCAATCCCAGATGAGAGGAACCCTTCCAGAAAATGGATGCTGAGGGCAGGGGATGGGGACCTCCCTGAAGGCTAGGCAGAAACAGAGGCTCTAGGGGGACCCACTCTTTATGTGGGTGGGCTGCTGGTGTGGCACTGAGCCCAATGGACTGCTTTCACAGAAACCCACATTAGCTCATGGGGAGGGAAAACACCTGCTGCAAGAAAGTAGGTGGGAAACTAATTGGTCTTTCAATGATAATCTGCTCCAGATGTGAGAGAAGTAAGTTACTATGTGAGCAAAGAGGCATCAAGACATTTGTTCCCATTTGAAGTCCAGTGTTGCTGTGTCTTTGCAGGGGCAGCAGGGCAGGGGGCTGTTGTCCTGTGGGGTGGGTAGTGCTGGACAAGAAGACTATGACCAGCAGTGTTCTGGGCAACGGGTTGTTCAGGCTGCTTGGGGAGGGGTGGTATAAAGGTATAGTGCATTCATCTGCATCTTAGCAACACTCATTGGTCTTGGAGGACTAAGGTTTTGTAGAGCTGGATAATGGAGGTGCAACCGCTGGTTTCTGAGGTTCCTCTAAGCCCCTGAGGAGAAAGGAATGGGATTTGCTGCTGGTTTTGAGGTCCACACAACACTCTCATGAAGCTGCATCTGTTATCAGGCACCTCAAAAGCAGCAGTAACTTTGTAACGAAGAAGAAGTAGTAGAAATCCCTGGCAGTAAAAGAGAAGCAACAATATGTATTGACTAAAATGGCTTACAGCACAAAATGGGCCAAAACCAAATAACAGCAATCAGACATAAGGTGTCTACTCTGGTGGACATCTGTTCCTCTGGCTAAATGATCCCATTTACTACAGAGAATTTGTTTTCTTCATGTGTTTTCTTCACAGAATGGTTTATTTGAAAAAGAAAAAAATTCTGTATGGTTAAGATATACATTTCAACCAACACTCAATCATTTATTATATTCAGAATAGAAGATATTAAATATAGCCATGCAATTTAATATTTATATAAATTACCTACCTAATATTCACGTGTATTAAATTAATTTCTTCCAGCAAGGGCTTGTATAACCTTAACCTGTGACATCCAGGTGACTTTTCTTCGGAATCCTTATTAGGTATTTCTTCCAAAAAGGTAGGGCCAGTAGCAGGGTCAGCTGCCTAGGAAAGTCATGGGGAGAGTTTCAGATAACAGGAATTTCTATACGTTTAATATTGTACCTTGATACTCTAGAAAAGAACAGAATGTGTTTATTTCCTACAAAGTGATGTATTCTTTTGATGTGAACAATCTGTCAAGTCTGTAGCTGGACCTGCCTCAAGTATTTCTGAGAGTCATGCAACTTCTAGAATAGGAAGAATTGTGGAGATAGTTAGACATATTTTGACTCAATGTAAAAAGCAATAAAGTTTAGAGGGAAGTGCAGGCAGTAGGTAAAAAGTTAGTAACATAGGAAAGTTGAAATTCCCACCTGTATGAGGTGGCAATACAAGAGGTCATTACTTAACATGATTCAGGGGACACAAGGGCAACCCTTACCCTCATTGCGAGCAGCCATGCAAATAAATAGGTTTTTGTTTCCATCCATGAAAACAGGCTTCTCTTTTTACAAAATCCATGGGTATTCCTCTCTCTCTGTGTCTATAACTCATTCTTTACCGATCTTTAATAAGCTTTAATCATCCAGTGAGGATGCATAATTTAAGTGACCAGTCACACATCATGGAAAAAGCCAAAGTAGCTGGCTGCAGTTTGTTTTCCAAGGCCCTTTATAGATTCCAGTTTTCAAGCCATGAGCCAAGCACTTCCAGAAGAAAAAAAATGGATAAAAAACCCCAACACTCCAGAATTCAGATCAATCTATGCATGAAAAGTTTAGGAATGGCAAAAGATGTTGAAAATTGTGTAGATATATCTGGAATGAAAAGAGCAGCAATGGTCCCCTGGCAAGTTAAGATGAAAACTTGTAAATCTGAGAGTACCCACACAACCCTGTGCTGAGCACTAGCAAATAAAGGTAGTTTGACTACAGCAGTCATAGGTGTGGTTAGCCAGGCAGTTATGAATTAATTAAAGCTTTCACTGCTACTTTTACCGACTAAAGGAAAGGATCAGCAAAACATACTGATTCTTCTCAATGTCTTTGTGTTGGAATTTGGGAAACCTGGATTCTTGCATTGGAGCAATTTTGTTCCAAATGTGCTCTTGTCACCCTGCAAAAGGTGAATTACAGCCACTCTGAAGGGACTGAGCTCAACTCAGGACGAAAATTAAAACTGGATGTCCTGTGATACACAGTAGCTTGTATTTAGTTTCCTAATGGGCCTGAGTAAGCTTTTAATCTCTTTGTCCATATTTTCTATCTCAAGAACTGAGGATAATCAAAATAATAATACTTTGAGGGCTTAAGCAATAGGACTCCTCTGATGCATAGGACTTGGTGCCAGCAAGGGTCTTCTGTCATTGTGTCATTATGCAGCGCACAGTGGGACCTCTGTTTTGGTTTGGACGTGGAAGCAGTCAGTAATCACAGCAGTTATCATTAAGTCAAAATGTTCTGTGTCTATTTCACTCTGGCAACACTTTCACTCAGTATAAAATAACCCTATAGATGTGTTATTTTATACTACTAACATAGTAACTGGTTACTAACCATAGTTAGTTAGTTAGTGCATGTTACCGATTAATAGGAGTTTGTCACAGAATGCCATACTAGCTCAGTTGTGTAATACCCACGACAAAACAAATTCTTACAGAACTGTAACAACTGAGCCAATTGCCAAGATCACAGCCAATAAATTATATTGCTGTTACAAACTGAATGGTATTTAACCATCACACAATGGATGTTTGGGAGTGCGGTGCTCCAACTCCTATTGTGATCGCTATTGTTCTGACTGAAGACAGATGTTTAACTATGCCACTATATGTCGGTCTTTCAGCCTGAATGAAGAGCAAAAGTTTTCAAATAAACTGTGATGGAGTAATTAAACTCATCTGCCTGAAGCTTGAAGCAGATAGCTTGTGATTTACGCACTCACAGTGAATTCTTTGCACAACTTTTCTTCTAGTGCTGTAAGTGGCATTAGCTACATCACGGTAGAAAGATTCCTGCCAGCTAGTATGAAATACGTTGTAAAGCAGAGCAACCATCTGCTTGGAGTGATGGTGAGGAAAAGGGCCTACGCTTTAAGGTTTTGGATGTTTTTTTGCTTTTTGTGACAGTTGCTTTTTACACTGCAATTCTACTTACGGAAGAATTTCTTAGACATGTGCCTCTAGTGGCGGAGCAGCAAGCAAAAGAACCTTGAAAACAAAGCAGAAGAATGCTGTCAAGGAAAGGAAGTGAGAGACAATTAGTAGCTGCATACTAATACTGAGTGTTTCTTTACTTGTGTACTAAAAGTAAAATAAAAAGTCAATGTAATAAAATTTTCTATAGCTGTTATGAAACATTATAAAAGATTAACTTGATTTTTCCAGGAAAATGCTGTAGTTTCCTTGTGCTACATGCATCTGAAAAGTAGCTTGTTGTTTGAAGTGGTGTTCAGATCTTCCCAGTGAAATTTGAGGTGCTTGTCAGATGTGCAGAATAGAAAAGCTGTGGAGTTAAAAAGGGAAAGGTTAACAGTCATTCTAAGCTTCCTCAGCCTCTGTTTGATCAGTAAGAATATTAAAACTGTGTGCCTTATGCTCTGTAGCATAGTGAGTCAGTTATCAGGGATAAAGTGCCGAGTTCCATAAGTTCATAGGGACTTTAACATAGCCAAAGATCTAAAAGACCTAAGTAAGAGCAATATTATTTTTCGGATGCAGTTAAGAACGTAGTGTACTTCTACAAGAATATTTAATAAAATCTATTTTCTCCTCTGAAGAATTACATATCCATCTCTCACATATAAGCCAGCCTTTAATAGATAGGTCCCAAATACTTATTTCTACACTGCAGTTAAGACTGGCAAGACTGTAGCCTCCAAAGTAATAAGGTATCTCAAGTTACAGAGACAGACGTTTGTGGTAAGGTGAACACAGACAAAATTGGATTATACTGACAATATTAAAAATGGAGTTGAGGGACACAAGTCGGGACAAAGATCTTTAAAAAGACTTGAACAAGAGAAAGCTAGCAACAAAAGATCTCAGCTGCTAATCAAGAAAAAGACTGAGCCTGAAAAAATGGGAGAGGGAAACAAAATAAAGAAAGCTTGTGAAATGATTAGGTAGTTTTTTTATAGATTCATTGTTAGCCTTTGCATAAAATATTTTAAATCTGATAATCAAATATATACTGTGTATACACAGAAAGATATGATGGTCCTGGAATTGAATAGGAAGATATCACTTTCTCATTCAATTTGTCAAAGCACTCTTCAACACCACAGTTTCATCTGTTTCTCTAAACTCAAGGTTAAGTTATGGAATGCTTTTTTTTAAAAAACCTTTCAGTTTGTTTGCTTTTATACAGAGATCCCATAAAGCCTTTGTATGGAGGATTATCCTGTGACAAGTTATCTTATGAAAACATCCATACAATCAGCCCTCAGACATAAAACCGCCAAAACTAATTTGATTTTCTGCCTGCCTAGGAATCTCCTAGTTCTTTTCTGATCTGATTAATGGAGAAAAATGCTGAAACAAAAGTCAAGCTTTCTCACTAAATTTCACACAGAAATGAGGCAGGAACCTCTTGATCATATAGATATGTGTGAGAAGCTGTGTACCAGAAATGGGGGGAAAAACCACAAGAAAAATATCATGCCAGAGCACGATATAGCTCTTTGGAGAGACCTCACTGTTTTGGGTAATTTGATTAAATTTCAAATTAATTTTATTCATGTAAAATTTATATTTTAATAATTATATATGCATATCTATACAAATACATACCCATCCCTTATTATACTAATGAAGTGTGCTTCTGTAGGTTAAAACCACTGTTATGGCCAGTACAAGGTCTGAGCAGTCTTAAAACCCTTTATGCTGATGGAAATAGAAATAATTCTTACTATATCTTTTTTACAAGTAGATGGGAAAATGAACTTTAGAACTGCAGTAGCACACACAGTGCAGGTGGTTTCACGGTCTGATGATATTTATATACACAACTCATTAACTTTTTAAGCAAGCAGGATCATTCATTTATTAGACATTTCCTGTGCAGTAGTGACCATCTCGCCTACTAGTGACAAGCACCTGAAAATAATTAGCCACAACTAACATTAACTCCAAGAGCTGCATAGTCACAGTAATATCACTTTAAGAATGACTTCAATACCAAAGCTTGCGGTCAGACCTCTGATAAATAACATCGCTGACAAATTTCTTTTAAGTATTGAATTACTGGACTATGTCTATTTTATAATCTGTTGTTTTAATTCATAAGTATATAATAGGGTTATAGAAATATTTTTATGTTCCCTAAATAGCAAGAATATATAAGCTATTTTCATACACTAATTGAGCTGTTCTTTTTCTGCCTTGATTGTTCTTTGATATTGTTAATAAGCCAGGTGATATATGAAAACAGTCTCAGAATGGAAATATCTTCGAGGTTTGCAAAGTCATGTAAGTGACAGATGAGGCGATTGCAAACCCATTACTCACCAAATCCCATAATATAAGAATTTAGGAGTAAGCAATAAAACTGTTACAAAATTTATTTAAGACAGCTAACAGACAACAAGATTTTTTTCATGGTGAATAGTAAACTTTCAAAATTTGTTAAGCTGGGAAAAAAAAAACCCTGGATGATATTATCAAAGGTTCAAAAAGCATTAGGCAAATTCATAGGCAGATGGTTCACAATGGAGATCGATAGGAATAGGCAGGAGTGTGCCCTGACATCTCTAATATCTGATCAAAGGAGGATTTACAGAGCAGGTATGAGAATGGGCTTCATCTCCTCCTAGCAGTTACAAAACAACTTCTCAGTTATTGCTATGGTTTCACATAAGCTTTTCTCTCTTTAGACACAGAAATTCCTCTTTCACCTGAGTCTACAAAGATGTCAAGGAGTTGATCTTTCTAGCTGTAAATTCATATTACTGCTAAAACACTCCTTTGGGTTTTCAGAGATGCCAGACTGTGGATGTAGCCCAAAGCCAGAGATGCTGCTGACCTATGGAGTGCTGCCATATGACCCTGCAGTGCTCCACAGATTGCTCTCTCATTTGGTCTTTAAAGCTCTGATGAAGAACGGAATTTGGAGAGCTCAGGTCAGTCCCAGCAGCACTGGTGGGGCTAGGCAATGGTTGAACAAGAGATACAGGTTGAAACGTTACGGTGCAAATCATTAAAGACACAGGGAAAAAAACTGTGCATCAAAATGTTAGATAGTCTGTTCCTTTTCTAGGACACAGACAGAAAATTCTTTACTTTTAGTGCAAAATCCTCATGCAGAAACTGGAGATTTTTGTTTAATACCAATAGTGAACTCTGTATCTATCTCCATAGTTGTGAGGTACACCCAGATTACATCAAGTGAAGTCATCAAGTTGCAATGGAATAATTTGCTTTTTGCAGGTTTTGACCTATGTCTGAATACTCTCTAGAGATTTTTGTCTTTCAGCTATGTCATTTAAGACTTTTTTTTCTGATAAAAACAGCTCTTTCTTTAAAGCAGATTTTTGTCTGTTTCTTTAAGCCACAGCCTTACATTTTTCACAATGTGTTTTCTTGCTACAGAGGGAGATTTCATCATTACAGGTGAAGATTAAGCAGCAGGAACACAGAAAGTGAGAAAAAAAGATAATACTGCTATAAAACTGACTTTAGCATTACAAATAAAGAAGAAGAGAATTAGCAGAAGAATAAAAATAGGCAGAGTTACCTGAATGAACATTGATTTCACAAATCCTATTTACTGTCAACAGGTCTTTCAATGGCAAAATGATTAACATGTCTCTACTTCTTACTGAAAAGTATATTAAGTATTTTTCATATTTTAGTAGGGAGATTCCAAAGTTATGTAGAATATTTCCATCTATTTATGGTTAATGTTAAACTTGTCAAGGTAATTTGCATTGAAAGAATTCTATTAACAATTATTTTATAGGCTAGTAATAACAAAGTTTCTATTGCAGTCCTTCCTAGAGTTTAATAGAGTGAAACAGTAGCACAAGATTTCACACATGCTCATATTAAACTCTTCTAAATATATGTCTCTGAAAATAAAACTTTCTGTGACCCAATCTAAGGCCCGTTTAATCCACAGAATACATTTGTGCCTATTCAGGTGAGAATTTATAATATGCTGCACTGAGGACAAGAAGAACATAAAGTTCTATCTGGAAGGCCACTCACTTTTCTGCATAACATGGGTTTTAGGTGACCAGACATAAAAGCTAGCCAAGAATCCAGTCCCACCCAATGCAGTCATGCCTCTCTATGAGACAAAACCTGGATCCAACCGGCTGAAACCTGACAACTCCTGGTTGCCATTTTAAAATCATAAATCTTCACATTTGAAGTCATTTAGGTCAAACACCCATGTAGTCAAATGATCCATTCCACTTACACTATTACTGAACTCAGCCATTTTTTGTTCAAATTCAAAAGACTCATAGAATCACAGAATTGTTAGGGTTGGAAGGGACCTTAAAGATCATCTAGTTCCAACTCCCCTGCCATGGGGCAGGGAGATCTCCCACTACATCAGGTTGTTCAGAGCGCCGTCCAGCCTGGCCTTAAAAACTTCCAGGGATGGGGCTTCCACCACCTCTCTGGGCAACCTGTGCCAGTGTCTCACCACCCTCATGGTGAAGGACTTCTTCTTAACGTCCAGTCTGAATCAACCCATCTCTAGTTTTAATCCATTCCCTCTAGTTCTACATCACCCGACATCCTAAAAAGTCCCTCAACAGCTTTCTTGTAGGCCCCCTTAAGATACTGCTAGGCCACTATAAGGTCTCCTCGGAGCCTTCTTTTCTCCAGATCGAACAACCCCAACTCTCTCAGTCTGTCCTCAAAGGAGAGGTGCTCCAGCCCTCTGATCATCCTCGTGGCCCTTCTATGGACATGTTCCAGCACGGCCATATCTTTCTTGTAGTAGGGGTTCCAGGATTGGACACAGTACTGCAGGTGGGGTCTCACGAGAGTGGAGTAGAGGGGCAGAATCACCTCCCTCAACCTGCTGGCCACGCTTCTCCTGATGCNNGCTGACGAAGATGTTAAACAAGACCGGTCCCAGTACTGATCCTTGAGGGACTCCACTTGTCACTGGCCCCCACTTGGGCATGGACCCATTGACAGCCACTCTTTGGGTGCAGCCGTCAAGCCAGTTCTTTATCCACTGAATTGTCAGTCCATCAAACCCATATTTTATCAGCTTGGAGACCAGGATGTCATGTGGGACAGTGTCAAAGGCTTCGCTCAGGTCGAGGTAAGTGACATCAGTTGCTCTCCCCTTGTCTATTGATGTTGTGACCTTCTCATAGAAGGCCACCAGGTTTGTCAGGTACAATTTGCCCTTGGTGAAGCCATGTTGATTGTACCCAGTCACCTCTTTGTTATTTTTCTGCCTCAGCAGTGCCTCCAGGAGGATCTGCTCCATAATCTTCCCAGGCATGGAGGTGAGACTGACTGGCCTATAGTTCCCTGGTTCATCCTTCTTTCCTTTTTGAAAATGGGGATTATGTTTCCCCTTTTCCAATCAGTGGGGACTTCACCAGACTGCCATGACTTTTGGAAAATAACAGAGAGCAGTTTAGCAACCTCACCCACCAGTTCCTTCAGTACCTGTGGGTGTATCCTGTCAGGTCCCATGGACTTGTTCACTTTCAGGTTCATCGGATGGTCACAAACCTGTTCTTCACTTATGATGGGCAGTTCTGTCCAACCCCTGCCATTGTTTTCTGTGACTCTGGGAGTGTGGCTGGAGCCCTTGCCAGTGAAGACTGAGGAAAAGAAGTCGTTGAGAACTTCAGCCTTCTCCATATCACTTGTCACCAGCTCCCCCGTTTCCTTTCTGAGGGGGCCCACACCCTCCCTAGTCTTCTTACCATTAATGTACCTATAGAAATTTTTGCTCTTAATAAAGAAAGGAGAAAGAAATAAAGACTTTTTTCCTTTAGTAGCATGTTTTGGTGCTTAATTATTTTTCCTGTTAAAAAATAGATCTTACTTTTAATTTCAGTTTGTTTAAAATGTTCAGACATTAGTTGTTGCTAAATCTTTCCCTGCTAGAATGATTTTACCTTCAGTACCATGTATTCCTTCCCATGAAAGAAACAATATAACTTGCTTGTACTCCATATGTATTGAATAGCAATTATTTTTGCTACACACAGAAAGTTGGTTTTATTTATCTGTTTGTTAAAACGTCAATGTCTTCCACGAAATTTTCAGAGAACGCCCATGCATTATAGCAGTATGTGTAGCTTATTCTTGAAATTGTTAAGTCTGTAGTGACTGCTTCTCACCCAGCCTTAGGACACCTCCTAATTTAAGTAATACCCATTCACTGATCAGACACACTTTCTGGTTACGGAGTCTTGGATAGAACATTTGGAGTGTGCATTTTGGTAGAAGAGTTTAAAAAAATCAAAAGCATCATAGAAATGTAATTTATAAAATCTGAAAGGAACCAACGTAGCAGGTTTGCACACGTATTTCTACAGTGTCATCAGTAAAAATTTTCATTTACATCTTCTTTTAGATGGCTAATAACCATTTTTGCAGTTCACAGTCCACATATTTTTGGTGTGTCTCTCACATGTGTAACTCCTTCTTCACAGCTTTTGCATCCTTGATGGCTGCGCCTTCTCCTGCCCCAGAGACTACCACACACACTGCAGCAAACATCTCCGGAGAGAGGAAGCTGGGATAGTCAACTTTTTCTTTCCTTCAGCTCTAGACCATTAGAGTGGAGTGTTCGCTGGCATCAAAATGTCTGGTCACACAGCCAGAGTGATGAGAAGGGACCGAGATAGAAAGATAGAAAGAAAGGACGGCTGGCCCTAGCCTGCAGCCCAGCCTCTCTTGCCTGGAGGAGAAGAGATCAAGTGTCTTCATTGCACAAGAACCTAATGATCTCTGTGTTTCTTGCTGCTGCTTTTGATGCCTCGTTACATGCCCATCATCACTCAGCAGTGAAAGTGATGTTGACCAAAGCCAATAATCCAGGAATTTCCACACCATCAACTTAATATAATACTGACAATTGGCAAAGGAGCAGAAAAAAACAAAGAAATGACAGATACATAAATACATAATGGGAAGTACTTTAAACAACTCATGTTGAATTAGTAGAAAAAAATGCTTAACAGTAAGCAGAACATTTTGTATTTATTTGAGGAATACCTGTCAACAAAACAAAATGCAGGGGCAAAATGCAATTCTGATTTTTCTTTTTATATTCTGTGAATTTTTCATCTTAAAGATCTTGGGAATGCTTTTGAGGGGAACACAAAGGATTTTTCAAAGAAATGTGGGTTTTTGTTTTGGTAATCCCATTCATCTCAGAGACAATATTCTGCTCTCATTTGATGACTTATCACACCTTCTCTTCACAGGATTTGTGAAGAGCATGTCATAAGCCAGCATGTCATAAGCCAAAGAATTAAGAGCAGATGTCAGGAGACTATCTGCACAATTAACTGCAGGATACTGAAAATTAAAGGGGTTTACATTGTGTCGGGTCCTTCATGAAAGATCAGCATCCCAGAGATTGAGTAATATGTTGCCACTCAGTCTTTCTACTTCAATAATTTCAGAAGAATTAGTAATCACTGGAGAAAGGATGAACTTGTCTGTCAAATGTCTTTTTGAAACAGCATCTCCTTAGTGAGCCTAGCTTTATTTTATGTTCCAAAAAGGAAACAAAAAGCTGAAAAAGGTGTACAAAAGATGGAACTACTTCTTTAAAGAGCTTTTAAGTGAAGCTGTTGAACTTCCATTGCTACAGTTTCTTCAAGAATTTAAAGACAGTCAAATAAAAAAGCAGGCTCTCCACAGTGTCACTATTTCCTTCAGGGTACATCTACCTGCTTAGGTGTGGGGTCCGCCATGGGCTGCAGGTGGATATCTGCTCCACTGTGGACCTCCACTGTCTGCAGGGAGACAACCCGTGTCACCATGGTCCTCTCCATTGGCTGCAGGGGAATCTCTGCTCCAGTACCTGTGGTACCTCTTCCCCCTCCTTCTTCACTGACCTTCCTGTCTGCAGAGCTGTTCCTCACTCCACTCTTCCAGCTGCTGTCGCACAGCTATTTTTTACATTTTTCCTTTCTTAACTATGTTATCACAGGGGCGCTACCAACATTGCTGGTGGGGTCATCTTTGGCCAGCAGTGGGTCTGTCTTGAAGCTATCTGGCACTGCCTGTGTCCAACATGGAGGCAACTTCTGTCATCTTCTCACAAAAGCCATACTTGCAGCCCCCTCTACCAAAACATTGCCACACAAACCCAACACAGTAGCAATTAAAAAAAGACTAATCGTTTACATTCTCAACTCCCATCCCTCCAGGTGAGACTAAAGGATGAGATCAACATTGCAACAGCTACTTTTTTGTCAACAGTTGCTCCATTACATCAATAACAAACATAGAGTAATAATGGGATGGCTTGTCAAGGGTTTGGGAGCACAAATTGTGTTCTCCTCTGTCCCTCCAGTTTTGGGGACTGATGAATGGGTTAACAAGAAAATCAGACAGATCAATACCTGGCTCCAAAACTGGTGCTAAGAGCAGGGCTTTGGGTTCTATGATCACAGTTTGATCTACAGGCCTGCTCGCTAAGAATGGGAAAACCCTATCCCAAAAGGGGAATAGGGTACTAGGCCAAGAGTTAGCAAAGGTCATGGACAGGGCTTTAAACTAGAATTGAAGGGGGAAGGGGATAAAACCAGGACCACTAGTAATGAGCCTAGGGATAAAGGGCCAAGGGTGGGGGTGAAATCAGTAGCCCAGCTCAAGTGGAACTACACGAATGCACGTAGCACAGGCAACAAATGGTATGAGCTGGAAGCCATTGTGCAGCAGGACAGCTATGGTGTAGTCACCATCATGGAAACATGGTGGGATGACTGTCATGACTGGAATGCTGCAATGAATGGCTATAAGCTCTTCAGAAGGGATAGTCAAGGAAGGAGAGGTGGGGGTGTGGCTCTGTACATTAGGGAGTGTTTTGATTGTTTAGAGCTAGATTCCAGTGATGATAAAGTCGAGTGTTCATGGGCAACAATGAAGGGGAAGGCAAATAAGGGAGATCTTGTGCTGGGAGTATGCTATAGACCACCCAACCAGGATGAGGAGACAGGTGAAGTATTCTACAAGCAGGTGGCTGAAGTCTCACAATTGCCAGCCCTTGTTCTGGTTGGGGACTTCAACCTGCCAGATATCTGCTGGTAATACAACACAGCAGAGAGCAGGCAGGGTAGGAGGTTCCTCAAGTGCATGGAAGATAACTTCCTGAGCCTACCAGGGGAGGTGTTTTGCTGGACCTACTGTTCACAAACAGAGAAGGACTAGTGGAAGATGTGGTGGTCGGAGGCAGTCTTGGGTTTAGTGATCATGAAATGGTCAAGTTTTCAATGGGTAGTGATTTAAGGACAGGGGTTAGCAAAACCTCCACCTTGGACTTCCAGAGGGCGGACTTTAGCCTGTTCAGAACACTGGTTGAGAGAGTCCTTTGGGAGATAGTCCCGAAGGGCAAAGGGGTCCAGGAAGGTTGGACGGTCTTCAAGAAGGAAATATTAAAGGCCCAGGAGTAGTCTGTCCCAAAGTGTCACAAGATTAAAGGGCGGGGGAAATGGCCAGTCTGGATGAATATGGAACTTTTGATGGGACTTACAAATAAAAGGAGGGTTTACCACCTTTGGAAGAAGGGACAGGCAACTCAGGAGGAGTACAGAGATTTTGTTAGGTTATACAGAGAGAAAATTAGGAAGGCAAAAGCCCAGCTGGAGCTCAACTTGGCCAGTAACATAAAGTACAACAAAAAAAGTTTTTATAAATACATCAACAAAAAGAGAGCCAGGGATAATCTCCATCCCTTACTGGATGTGGGGAGGGAAAGTTACAACCAAGGATAAGGAGAAGGCTGAGATACTGAATGCCTTCTCTGCCTCTGTCTTCAATAGTCAGACCAGCT
>VXBH01000228.1:262699-293287 GCA_013400035.1 Rynchops niger
TGAAGTTGCGGCAGGGGATGTTTAGGTTAGATATTAGGAAGAATGACTTTACTGAAAGAGTGGTCAGGCACTGGAACAGCCTGCCCAGGGAGGTGGTTGAGTCACCATCCCTAGAGGTATTTAAGAAACATCTAGATGGGGCACTTCAGGGCATGCTCTAGTGGCAGAGATTGTAGGGTTTTTTTTGTGTGTGTATGGTTGGACTCAATGATCTCAAAGGTCCTTTCCAACCATGAAGATTTTATGATTCTATGAATGTAATATTATTTCCGGTAGTGTTTTTTTAGAGTTTAGAGTAACAGTTTAGAGTAACACTGTTTTAAATTCTTGCAGTGAAGAATTTGTACTATATAAAGTCACGAAGTTATTTAAACTTCAAATGAAATATCATAGTTGTAGTTACTGTAGTGGTGATCTAGACAGTAGTGCATTGGTTACTCAGTGACCACTTTCTTTGTCTCAAATTTGGAGTTAAATTTTACACCTCTAACAGCTGCCTCCTTGGTCTTGAGCTGCTTTCTCAGAGGCTTCTCACTGACTTTGGGGGACAAGAGATGGGTTTTACGTCATACAAAGCTGTTGTAATGGGTTTCCATGGCAAGGTTTTGGTAGCTGTGGGGCTGCAGGGGTGGGTACTGTGAAAAGACACCAGGAGCTGCTCCTATGTAAGACAGAGGCAGTTTTGGCTGCTTCCAAAAATGACCTCCTGCAGGACACTGCTGAGCCAGCCAGCCATGCTGATGGTGCCTCTGTGATAACGTATTTAAGAAAGGGTAAGAAAGCTGCACAGCAGCTGTGAGAGAGGAGTGAGAATATATGAGAGAAATAGCCCTGCAGACACCAAGGTCAAAACAGGAGGAGGAGGAAGTGCTCCAGGTGCTGGAGCAGGGATTGCCCTGCAGCCTGTGGAGAAGAACATGGTGACACAGGTTGTCTCCCTGCAGCCCAGGGATGTTCAAAAATTATTAGGGCTGGGTGGTTTGGGGTTTGGGGGAAGGAATTTTTTGGGGTTTTTTTTGGAGCTGTGTTACAGTTCTGTAAATAATTGTGTTTTTTCTTAAGGGGAAAAAAATTAATATCCCAGAGCTAAAACCCCACACAATCATGTGGACAGTTTAGCTATGTCTGAGTGTCACCCTTCTCTAGGGGCAAAACTTCACTGTTACTGTGGTACTGATACATCACTTTTTTAACTAAAAGGGCAGATGACACTGAGCAGTAGCAGATGCCACAAGGGTCTGTTAAGAGAAAGGGTGCAGAATGTGTTACAGCAGTAGTTTGCAACTAAAATATTAGGAGTTTTGGAGAAAAACATATGAGCTTTCGGTTGTTTTCCACCAGTAACTCAGCATTTTCTATGGAACGAAATAAATGTTTTCTGAGTCCTTCTAACAAGATTGTTTACTGTTACAGAGTTATTGCAGGATTTCACAATGAATAGCCAGGAACTTTTCCCTGTGATTAGCTGAGAATATAAAGGATAAAAAGAAATTATCCTGGGACTACTTCAAATATAAGCTGTCACTGTCACAATGATGACAGTTAAGTTCCCGTTTCTGAAGGTTATGTAAGTGTTGCAAACGTTCTTTCATTTTGCTTCATTATACGAAAAGGCCAACCCAACTTATCCTTTTGGGACCAAGGCATTCATTCTCATTCTCTTTGCTTAAGTTATTACAGACAGCTGAAAGAAAGAGTAAAGAAATGGATTTTGATAGCAGCGCATATCTTTGGGAATTCTTTTCAAATCATATTTGTAGGCTGCTAATACAATGCTAATTGCTTAAATTCATACCTGAAGGCTTTATAAATTCCACCATTTGCCTTGACTGTTATCCGGCTGTAATGATCTGATCCAAAGCCCTCTTCAGTCAGAAAAAAAGATGCAGCTTATTACCTCTGGGAGAATAAGTTGTGAGCTGTAAATCAAATGAGAGGAGACACTTGCAAGTATTTCAGCCAGGTTGTTTAGTCTTCATCGAGCACATACAGCACGTTGTTTGTTTCCATTCTGTTATTGGACTGCAGTGTAGATATCCATGATAACAATTCCAAATTTCAGATTATGACTAGTCTAATATGTGATTAAAACACTGCGTATGCAAGCATTCCTGCCATTTCTCATTTCTGAGAATACTCACAAGGAGGAAACAGGACAAAAGGCAAGAATATTTGTCTTGTGGATTTGTTTACAAATCGCAATTTTAATAACTGTGGAGTCCAACTGCAGTCCTCTGTTGTTTGCTAACAGTGTTTTCTTATCAAGCCAAAGTGGTTGAATTATTAGTGACAGGCGTGGTAGAGCCCTGAGGAAAAGTAATTGATTCCAGCTAGTATCAGCAATGCTACCTGTGAGAAAAGTTTACTGGAAATTTTAACAAGGAAGAAAAAGGAGCAAATCCAAGAAAATAATCTAAAACTAAGAACTAAAAGTTCTTAAAGTTGGTGAAGCTAAGAATAATGAGCAAATAGCTGAAGAAAGGTGTGCTTAAAATCGAATTAGTTACAGAAGATATTCATATGCATGCCAGGTCAGCATGGGGGTATGTTATTTTAAATATGTATAAAACACATACTGTATCACAGAACCTTCTCTTTCCTATGCTGTACTTTGCATTGTAACTGTGTGGGTGAAATAGCCTGGGTGAAGAAGCTGACATAGCCTAGTGAATTTTTGAACATTATTAACGTATACTGAAACTGTTAGGAAACACTGTCACAATTTTATGGGCCCTGAGGAGTACCATATATCTGGAAAGTCTTACTTCAGCAAGGATTCCACATAGGGTAGAGTAATAAGAGAAAAGCATCATTACACAACCAAAGATACCTGGAAAATAAACCAAAAAAACCAACCAGGTTTCAGCCAGCTGTACAAAGAACAAAGCAAGGCACATGTAGCCAGTTAGAGAACAGACTGTAGGGTTCCCCAGAATTAGTACAGGAATCGTAGATTAATAAAAAAACTGACAAAGTAACACCCGGATTTATTGCTGTAGAGATCAAAACAAGTGAAGAAGGTAAGACCGTCTACTGTGCTAGACTACTACTACCAGATATCAGGTTTTACCTGCAGTGTTACAAAAGGGCTACGCTTATCATTTGTCTGCATTAGGAAGGATCCATACCTTAAACAACAGATCCAAATGTCAGTTTTAAATTTGGAATATAATGTCTGTTTTCTCTGTCTCTATTTGAAAGATGAAGGAAATAATTTTACATAACAAATGTTCTCATTCCCCTTCACTTGTTATTTCAGATCTATCTCCTTTCAGCAAATTCCTGCCACTTTGTCTTTGAATGATGAATGATAATTGGATGACAATGCTAAAAAATCCCTCCACACACTGGAAGGAAACCCATAGCCCGGAACCCAACACTGTATAGTTTGTGTGATCTACTGCTACATCTACACTGGTAAATAAAAGAAGATGAAAGTGCAAGCACAAGCATCTATGCTTTATAGTAATTATGTCACCTTTTCTGTCCTTCACTAGCCCTCTCCATCGCAATCTGTTATCATGAGGGACCACCCAAAGCAACGTGATTGCAAGCCAGGTCACATACACAGCCTTGGGCCCAACATGATGTCTCCCAGTGACATGGGCATAGCTGGGAAGCTTTGGATGCTGCCCAGAAAAGGAGCTGAGATGCCATAGCCAGGCTGCTTGGGAAAGGCCCACGTGTTTGATTGTGTCCTTTAGCTGGATCCTATGTCCTTTAGCTGAGAGAATCAGGCACAGCTGAGTTAGCAGGTGTTCAGTTGTCCAGAAATGGTGATGTCTTTTCTGTGGGAGGGGACAATGGAGTTGTCAGAGAACTCTGTTTAATGGGACTTGACGTTTCCAAAGCTGCTGACAATAAAAGCTAATCTTAGGTACCTTTTACAGTACATCTGAAAAATGTGTCACATCTGCTCTTTTAGACAACTTCATGATGTTCTCAGAGAGCTAATGCTCAGAGACAAAATATGTTTTCCTTAATTTTGATTGTATCACCTTGCATTGTTCAATATTTAAGATCATGTTGATTTTCTAGCATGAATAGACATAGTCTAGGAATGTTTAAATGCTGTCCAAAAAAATCAGCCAAGGACCAACAATAAAAATATGGAGTACCATTGGTTTTAAGAAATCCTATGAAATATTGTGTGTGAATAGCCCTGTTATCTTATGGATAGTTCTTCAAATGCTGTGCAAAAAAAGAGGAATATTTATGAGACTGGCAATAGTATTTTAAAAATATATTTTGTACTTTCACCATAAAACCAAAGCCCTTTCTAGAAGTTATATATTCTAAATTCCTTTATGTTTCAGTAGAGTGAAGAATTTCCATAAGGTTGCATGGTCTTTGCTTTGTTCTTGTTCTCTTGGCTTTTATTAGCATACTTCATTGAACTGCATTAATTCTCACACTGGAGGCATTGTCAAAATGTTAATTAATGGTTAGATTTTTATACTATTATTACACGCTTGGCATCCACTTTTAAACTTACAAATGCCATGACTTGAACAATATCCAAATCTAAACATGAACAAAGGCAGTTTATGTATTTCACTATGTCAGATTTCCACCCAAGTGAAACTGAGATCAACTGGATTCATCTTCCGACTGAAGAGCTGACACATGGCAGTGCCTGAACTTACAGGGAAAACTACAAAATGTCCTGAATTAACATAAACAGGCACAAAAATTGCTTGTTTCTCTCACTAAAGTAAGATCCAGTATGTTCCAGTTTTGAAGGAGGACAAACCTTATGAGGAACGACTGAGGGAGCTGGGGTTGTTCAGCCTGGAGAAGAGGAGGCTGAGGGGAGACCTTATCACCCTCTACACCTACCTGAAAGGAGGTTGTAGAGAGATGGGGGCTGACCTCTTTTCCTTGGTGACAGGTGATAGGACGAGAGGAAATGGGTTCAAGTTATGTCAGGGGAGGTTTAGATTGGATATTAGGAAACATTTTTTCACTGAAGGGGTTATTAAACATTGGAATAGGCTGCCCAGGGAGGTGGTGGATTCACCATCCCTGGAGGTGTTTAAAAAAAGGGTAGATGGGGTACTTAGGGACATGGTTTAGAAGTGGCTTTTTTCAGGGTAGGTTAATGGTTGGACTTGATGATCTTAAAGGTCCCTTCCAACCTCAGCAATTCTATGACTCTATGATTCTATTCAGCATTTATACAGTAACACTTAGACCCGGCATGGCCTTATGTCTCAATTCAGTGAGCTTTTTGTCTACCAAGAGAAAGATGACCTACTTGTTTCCTTTCAAAAGCTGCTTATGAGAAATAGAGCGAACATGACCAAATGCTTTCTTGTATGCAAAAGATAGCCTTCATCTCTAGCATCTTCCCATGCGGTGCCTGAAGGAATGAGGTCATTGGTGAGTCTGCCAGAGCAGCATGCTCCCCTCTTGGGATCTCCTCCGTTTCAGGATTTCCAGAGGATGCTAGGCTGTAGGAGTAATGTATTATCATTTGTTGATTTCTATATGACAGCATCTCTGCACAACCCATTGCAAAGAAGCAATTTTTCTGGGACAAAATGACCATTCCAAGTTCCTAAAAAGAAAGGTTAATTGAAAAAATTAAAAGAAAAAGAAGTGAGTGAATGAATGTGTCTATAGTGGGCTGTGAGTATCCACCAGAGTTCAATTAAGAAAACACCTGGTGTTGCTGAACTTTTACCGTTATTCGACTTAGTAGTCAGATCAGTTTTGAAGGGAAAAGAATCTCAGGTGCGGAACAACATGAGAAATAAATCTGTGCTGACCTTATCCTAAAAATACCAGCTGCTATTCTTATCTTTAACATTTCTTTGTCCTCCTTCCCCTAACCCAGTACAAGGAAGTATCACGGAATCACGGAATCACGGAATCTTTAGAGTTGGAAGGGACCTCTAGAGATCATCCAGTCCAACTCCCCTGCAAAAGCAGGATTGCCTAGAGCACATTACTCAGGAATGCATCCAGGCGGGTCTTGAAAATCTCCAGAGAAGGGGCCTCCACAACCTCCCTGGGCAGCCTGTCCCAGGGCTCTGTCACCCTCACCATAAAGAAGTTCTTCCGTGTATTTGAACGGAACTTCCTGTGTTCTAACTTGTGCCCATTGCCCCTCGTCCTGTCACTGGGAACCACTGAAAAGAGTCTGGCTCCATCCTCCTTCAGCCCACCCTTTAGATACTTGTAAACATTAATCAGGTCTCCCCTCAACCTTCTCTTCTCCAGGCTAAAGAGTCCCAGCTCCTTCAGCCTTTCCTCATAAGGGAGATGCTCCAATCCCTTAATTGGATTAATTAATCCCTTATCACTATTTAATAAGAACAGATATATATGTATGCGTTAGAAAGAATGCTCCATGTATGTAAGGGTATGGTAACACAGTCTTAATGTTTTTAATGATGTTGCAATCATTCTGCTCATGACCGCAATTCTTCCCCAGTGTTGGAGAAAGTGGATAAGGCAGCATATTTGTCAACAAATTAGCTGAAATATAAAAACATGGTAATAGTGTTCTGAAGTTGAGCTTTGAGCAACTTTAGCTTTTACCCAATGCAAACATCTCTTAGTTTCCATCTGCGTGACATCCTGGTCTCCAAGCTGATAAAATATAGGTTTGATGGACTGACAATTGGGTGGATAAAGAACTGGCTTGACAGCCACACCCAAAGAGTGGCTGTCAATGGGTCCATGCCCAAGTGGGGGCCAGTGACAAGTGGAGTCCCTCAAGGATCAGTACTGGGACCGGTCTTGTTTAACATCTTCGTCAGCAACAAGGGCAGTGGCATAGAGTGCACCCTCAGCACGTTTGCCAACGACACCAAGCTGTGTGGGGCAGCTGACACTCTGGAGGGAAGGGACGCCATCCAGAGGGACCTTGACAGGCCGGAGAGGTGGGCCCATGCAAACCTTGTGAAGTTCAACAAGGCCAAGTGTAAGGTCCTCCATCTGGGTCGGGGCAATCCCAAGCACCGATATAGGCTGGGCAGTGACTGGCTTGAGAGCAGCCCTGAAGAAAAGGACTTGGGGATGCGGGTAGACGAGAGGCTCAACATGAGCCGTCAGCGTGCACTAGCAGCCCAGAAAGCCAATCGCATCCTGGGCAGCATCAGGAGAAATGTTTTTTCTTTCCCAGTGTTGCACTAGATGATATTCTGAGGCTTTTTGTTTCTGAGCCGGCAGTAAGGGGCAATAACCTAATTGTCTAGTTATGGAAACTACATGCAGGCACCATAGTATTCAATGGCTCAAAAACACACTTCCCCTCCAGCGTCAATAAAAGTGAACAACTATATGTTCACTTCTTCTCATCACCTTCTATTAAGCATTTGTATTCAATTAATCTCTGGCTTTCCCTGGGTGTCATTTATAGCTATGGCATTGGCCTCCTCCTAGTTTATCTCCTCCTATAAAGTTCGTGCCAGGCACAACACAGCTGTTGCACTTTGGCATAAGCTCAGAAGTTCAAGAAGTTGTTCAAAAACACACAAATGAAAGATAAAATACTTGTAAATACCAATTCTGTGATTGAAGTCAGGGTATTAAGGAAGACTGAACAACTCATCTCTGAAGAAACTTTGGGGAGCTTTATTTTTGGCAGGTAAGACTCAATAACTGTGCTTACAGAATGTGCCTTTTAAATCCCAGAACATATGAGTCACTCCTGCCTGGCTCGTGGCAAAAGGCTAGAGAGGAATAGTTTATGAAACATGAAAAGCAAAGAGGAAGAAAATAGCATATGGTTAGTGCATTGACTAAAGGAGAAGCATGGAGAGTAGTACTGCAGTAGCCCACAGTATTGTTAAAGTGGCCTAAGGTGTTTTGGCTCTTATTTTTTCTTTCTTCTTTAGAAGCCTAAGGGAGTGGGGGCAGGGAGGGGAAGGAGGTAAGCTTCTCATCAGCTTCTTGTATTCACTAAAGATTTACTTAATTTGCTGAAGTACTGTACCACCTTGACAGTGTGTGGCAGTAGTGTTGCAGTCTCAAAAGAAAAGCAGAAGTGTTAAAACCTGTTTCTTTTTCCCTGACTTTAAACCAGGTTAGTTCAGGTTGTTTGGTGGGTTGTGGTTTTTTTGTTGTGGTTTTGTTGGGGCTCTTTCGTATCAGCTATTTCAAGCACAGAAGCAAAACCTAAAATTATGTTTTTAATGATTTGTGTCTTATACCTATAGTTGTGAAGAGCCGTGATTCCTAGATGGCAAATCAGGAGGAGAGATCCTGTTGAGCATCCTGAGGCAGTTAAAGTGCATGCTTTGTACATGATCTTATGCAACAGAATAAAGTGGGTAAGAGAGACGTTTGACTTATAAGCACGAGAGCCATGTTTTATTGCTTCCTTTGCATTCTGAAAATAGCCTTTTAATTTGTTTTTGAGGTTTGACACAGTTATGTATGGATTTTAATCTTGGAATAATTTGCTGTGGTATCGATGGTGCTTGGCTGTGATTCTTGAGATTACCAAGGCTATTCTGATACCTACATACAGCCTTCTTTTTCCCAGTCAGAAATTAAACACTCAGAAATGTACCCGTGATATGGAAGTTTCAGTGGCTGAGTTTAACTTGAAAGTTTCCTCTCTTTTTTCTTTTGACCCCTTTTTTTTTCTACCTTCAATTATGTACATCTGTATTCTCTACTTCCTGAGTTTCCCTTTTACTGAGCCTCAGACGTATTCCACTAAGCTTTTGTCATGAATTTTTGATTAATTTCCTAGCCTTCCTCATTAAAAATGCAGAACAAAAACTTTGAATCTTCTGAAGGAGAAGTGTGGAGGTGATAATTTTGCCCCCACCCTGTAGATTCTTCTATGATCAGGAAACTCCTTTCATGCCTCTGTAGACATATATGTAACAGACGGTTGATGCTGGCCTATCTCAGATGGGTAGCAAGAAGATTGTTTAGTTAAATTCCATCATCCTGGTTTTCTAGATTTGAAGAGCAAACATTCATAGCATCTGCAGAGTGGGCTAAAGAGAAATAAGGAAAGTTCACGTATGGAGAGAATAAAGGGAGGAAGGGCAGAGAGGCAGAACAGAAGAGGGCTACAGAAGAGACATACAGACAAAGAGAAACTGCAACCTATATCTCAGCAGCATCCCTACGGAAATTAAATTCATGGTTGCTGTGCAGGGACAAGGACATATTATGAAGACCCTTTGGAGGAAAGCAGCTGAACTGATCTGTTAGGATGGAAAAAAGAGAGAAAGAAATGGCGGTCTGGAAGCCACACCTCTCTCTAAAGTTTAATGGAGCATAGATGTTCATGAGAGGTTCCTGAGATTATGGACTTTCCCAGGCATTGTGGTATTAACACTGGAATTTACAGTCCCTGTCTGTGGTGGATTAATGAGATCTGAATTTTGGAGTATCCCTCACCATGGCACTCTGGGTCTGAGAGACCATCTGACAGCAGGGAACACTGCAAAGGACATCTAAAGAAAATCTCTGCTAAATTGCTGGGAAGTTCATTATTTCTTTCTGCATAACATTAACTTCTTTCTCCATATGGGCTGGGGTCATATATAGTCCACCCTCCTATAACACTTTCACTCCTAACAGATGTTTGTTGAGCCTGTCCTGTGTCACAGTTTTTCTCTAAAAAGATAGGCAATTTTCTGAGGAAATATCTAAAGTGTGTATTTCTTGTAAATCATTTCAGTGCAAAGGATATGACAGACATTATATAGAAAATTGAATGGATTTGGATGTTTATTTTCCTTGGAATTTCTAAGCCAAAGCAAGTCACGTTTACTAGAATAATTATGGACAAGTCTGTATTTAGAAAAAAAAAAGTGAAACGTACCATCTGGTATTCAATATCTACGTATTAAAAGAAAGCTTTCAGAGAGCTGCAAAGGCATTCAGAAAACTACATGCTCTGTCTCCTGTCCTAACTCCTGACTGTGTGCCACTCTCTGATTCTGATCATTTTGCACATCATTGGTGTAAGGCACACAGAAATGTTAGTTTGCTGTTTTTGAAGATCTAACCAAAAGGGTCAGCTCAGTTTACAGCACACACTAAATAAAACAAATCATTGGATCACCTGGGAATTGTCACAAGTGAAAAGCATTGTTTTGGCTTAGGAAATCTGCCTTGGCTTGAAACAAATACAGTTATACTCCTTTAACTCACCTTGTGAACTGTAAGGAATGACCTATGGCTTCTACTAGAAACCGGACAGACTCTAGAAATGCCTACACTCTGACAAAAGGCTGTTCTGTCTTCATCAAGTTCAATGCTTAGTGATGTGGCAGTGATTTTTTTTCTTTTTCAGGCCTGACAGTCCCATCAATCATAACAAAACTGTCTGGGTTGACCGAGTAGACACTTGCAAGACAGCTTGCCTGAGATGTAACTCTGCTATCACTGCCCTTGTTAGCATTTGTATTTCATTACATCTCTGTGACCCTCGTTTTGATATATTTAACTGGTTTTATTATGACACAAAAATCTGAATAGGTCTGTTATGTAAAACTTCTTGCTGCTCTGGTAGCATGTTTCTGGCTGCTGAAAAGCACATACCAACAAGTGTAGTTATCAAAAACAATAAAGAGCTGGTTTTAATCTGGTTCTTGGGGAGAGCTTTTGACATTTGAATATCAGTATAATTAAATTTTTCACAAAAGAAAAACAAATTAATATACATTTTTTTATTCATATCTGTTTTAAGTGTTGCATTTGGTTATACATATGTGGCTCTGTGTAAGCTTAGAAAAGGAACAAAGTCTTATGGTGTCCCAGGAAGAAAGCATTTTGTTACAACTATCTTTGGCTGCAACAGCGCCAATTGAATAACCTCTACAAAAAGTACAGATATCATGCTGGGAAAGGGTCTGGGATGTCATCAGCACCAGTTTGGGTTTGCCCGCTCTACCACACTTGTCTGAAGCTGCTGCTTTTGCATGGTTGTAACAATTGGGACCTCCAAGCAGGCACTTGTTCTCTGTAAGTAGCTGATTTAATGAGTAGCGACAGATTCACTTAGAGAGCTAGTAGCGGGTAGAAACGTTACGTCTTATGGGGTCTATAGTCTTAACAAATCTCCCAGGTTACAAACACCAAAAAGCAGAGTGTTTGTCTTGTTCATTGTCTCAGGGAAACAGCAAAAAGAAGCAGGCTAGCAAATGAAAAAATATATTAAATCATCCAGTGCTTTCTCTCTTCCAGATCGGTGGTTGCTGCTAGCAGTGCTGTGCAGGGTGCTGGGTGGAGATGGCTATTCCCAGGTGTGACACCCACTTTTTGTGTGACTGACAAGGTGATCAGCCATGGCAGGCCACAAGGGAAGACTCACTTCTGGCACACACATTTCCTCCTTGGCTTCAGAGCTTGGCCAAGCGGAGAATAATTTGAATTATGGGTACCTCCCACATATTCAGTGCTCAAAATCTCCTTTTCTTACTTGAAACTAAAGCGGCATGACCATAATATTGCTATACACGTGGGCTCTTTCACCCAGGGCCAGTAGGTGTAAGTCCCCGCTGTGGGCTGTTCTGGACGGGTGTGGGCACCACCAGAGTGTCCTCCCACCATGCTGCAAGTGCAGTACACTGGTGTATGGCAGTGTCACTGCTAATAACATTGACTTGCAGGGCAACAAAAGAGTGTTTGAAAACCAGCTAATAATGATCTTTTTTGATGTTTGCCTCTTTAATTAAGTATCTGCTAGGGAGAACTATAGAAATGCAAAGACCCTCTAATTTTGACGTTAATAGCACTTCAAAATCACTGTTTCTTGCATAAACAATGAAGACCATCTCTTTGTGAATACGATATCAGGTAGCACAAGAATATGGAAGAGAAAAATATAATCTTCAAGAGAAGCATGAAATATTCGGGACAGATCTGGGAGAGCAAGGGTTTTTTTAGCTAATGTTAATGTGGCAGTTAAATTAGGAGCCTAGGTCGATGTTAGGAACACTGTGCTTCATTTCCCTTCTCTGATTCACATTCCTTCACTGCAAAATGTGTCCTGAGCTTTACAGCAGCTGAAAATCAGTAGTTATTATTCAATTGAATAACAATTCAGAAAGCATTGAAATGGGCTACTAACTACTCAAACCCACATTTTAGTAACCTGATTTTAGGAAGACAATTTTGGAAATGTTGGTTTAAAAGTGTCTGTGCATCAAGTTGCCCATTTGCAAAATCGGGGCAATGCTGTGTTAGAAAAGTGTTACAGAGATTATTCAACTAACACTAAAGGAGTTTAAGACAAATTATAGGCTAAAAAGCATCAAAGAAGTGAAAACAGCTGATGATCTAGTTACCCAATAATTTAAAGGTTTCTTCTAAATAAAACTGCGTTCTTCAGTACACGTATTTTGCAAGGAGTAGGTAATCGTTCTAATAGAAGTCAGAAAATTTCTCACATTTTGTGTGGTTCAATATATTATATATAGTATAATGCTCAAGGTATTTTACTGCAGAGGAGCATCTGTTACTATTTATTCGGCAAAGAACACACAGTGTAGGCAGTTCTGGCCCAGTGATTTTGGTACTTGCCAATTCAAATCTCAGGACAAATAATTTCAGTGTCAGTTATGTGGGATGTATTCTGACACTACAGTTTGTAAATAGAAGAGAAAATGAACAGAAAAAAACCCGAACCCAACAAAACATAATCTCTGCTGACTGCAGAGTGAGAACAGAAGACAGCAAAAAATGAATTACTGCCATTGTCCCTGGAGCCCTTCCCTCGGCACTGGATGGAAGGTCTGCACAATTTCCAGGTGCCACTCAGCTGTGTGCCACTCATTGTTTTGACAGCCCTCTGCCCTGTTGGGATAGTATTAGTCTTAGGGGATATTTCCTTGTTCCTTTCCAACCTTAGCTAAAATTGCCAATCAGATGTTGAAATAAATAGATCCATCTCAATTACTTTTGTCAGGTGTTACTCTGGTGTTCTCTGGGACAGATGATGGTCCATGGGCATGTTTTAATCTAGGTGAACTGCTTGTGTATTTTTTGTTTTAAAGAGGGATTTCAGTGCACAGTGGCCCTTTCTTTGTATTTTGTTGCAGCTCAGTATTCTGACATCTTTGTTTTTTAACTAAGCATTTATTTGGAAAAAACACTTGACTCGGGATTTAAAGTCTTATTCTACTTCCCCTGCCAATTCTTTACAATATATTATAAGAATGATGGTGGCAGACACAGGACCCCAGTTTGGAAGTCAGTGTTTGTCTCCTGAAGCATACCTGCTTGCATGAGCTGAACTTCACAGGAAGAAAAGGAACCAAGCACTGGCCTCATACTCCCTCAGGAAGCTATCACAGAAGGAGAAATGTTACCCCCCCACCTCCTCCAGATAACCTTTCCAAAGTGATAACTGGAACATCAACCTGTGATACATCAAATGTAACGGTACGCTTTCTTATTGGATTGAGTTTCTAAAAACGATTTTGGCAGTGGTATGTACTGTTTCTGGATCCTGCTTAGGTACTGGGATTTGAGATGCTCTGTCTAGTTAAGACAGAGACTGTTTTTGTGCATCCACAGAAGTGCAATTTTAGGTTATAGCTCTGAAAAGCAGCAAGGCGCTGATGAACCCGGGTTACTAGCAGATGAAAGCAGAGTGTTTTTCAAAGTAACAGACTTGAATTTGGATGTCTAAATTCCACCCTGCTCCCATTTCAGGTGATTCGTTATCTGAATGAGCAGCAGGAAATTGTGCAGCTATTTCACCCACTGCAGCATAACTAAGAAGCTTGTAGCATCTTTTTGTATCTCTCTGGATCCCACATCAATGCAAGTGACATAGCTTCTCTAACACAGCTACACACTACTGGCTGTCTCTAATTGTGTTTCTACAGCAACACAGGCCAGATCTTTCCCTATAAGAAAAAAAAACAACTGTAAGCATCATCTTCACAATGATTGTAATGACTGTCTTGACTCACAAGGGCAACCCTTAATGCAGGCATTTCACAACAGTCTCAGAGAACGCAACACAGAATCTTTATATCCTCTGCCATGCCCCGTCTCCAGGTTCTCTGGGATGATGGGTATTGTCTGATGCCCCAGATACAAAAACATTTTTTGACCTTTTCATGGTTTTCATTAGGAAGTAAACAAAAATTTATTTTTTTAAGCTATAAGTAAGATTTAACAAGAAGAAGAAGAAGAAGCTGAAAGTAAGACTTAAGAGCAGAAATAATGTTAGGAAAATTTTGTTTGAGCAAAAAACCACATTTGTTGGACCATATCTAGCTACTTATCAGAAAGCAAGATGAGCTATATTGAGCTAGAATGCATTTTTTTTAATGGAAGTGGTACCACTAGACTAAAATCTTTCAAATTTTTTCCTCAGTAGGATCATATGTGTGTTTAGAAACTTAGGATTTTACTAAATTTAGAATTGAGTAATCAGTTATTGACAAATAGAACAAGTTGAATGTAAGTCAAAGAAAAAATGTACTATTTGGCTCAGTACAGTTAAAGAGAATGCGATGATATTTGTATACGCATGCACATATGTATACACACATATATATACACATATGCATAATTAGGCACATTGACAAAACAGTTACAAGGGCCTACAAAACACATGGTGATATTTAGACAAAAAGAAAATAAGCATTTTTAGGCAAAAAAATTGTAAGCCTAGCTGTGAACAGTGCAGCTTTCCATACTCTCGCTAAATCCATTAACAACTTCCCTAATATACATCTGATAGACAGCTGAATGGGATATTATAGAATGAGCAATGAAGCTTTGGAATCCAAAATGGTTCCCCAGGGGTGTTTATTTATCTGTTAAACTAGTTTGGGAATTTTTCCTCTCTTAGCTGTGCACATAATTGGGAAACTGTGTTAGAATAAAGCACCAGAGAAAACTCTTTCACTACCCAGAAATCAGCTACTTGGTTCTTAGAAGTCTGAGGAACACTAGAATAAGGATACACCTACAGTGGACTAGACTGAAAATACAAATTTTTTTACTTCATAAGTCTGAGAAAACTTTCACTATTTTCTCAGAAATTAGCAAAAATCCATTTTACCCCAGTTGGTGCTGAAACTTGTTGCCCTGGCTCATATAGGTCATGAAAACCCATGAAGAAGAAATCCCATCCAACCCGTCTTGCTCCATCACTCTAGGAATAAACTATTTCTGTGAATAGTTCTTCTGTAAGAGAAATTCAGGCAGCTTCAGGAGTTTAAATTAATCTTAAAAATGCGTAATTAAACTTTGAGGGGGCTTATGCCTGCAAATATGAATAATGTACCTGCAGAAGTTCAAGGGACTTTTGCCTGCACAGAAACCCAACAGAGACTGCAGAATATTCTCAACACATTCAGAAAAGTTTAGGAATTTTAGAAAATTAAAATTATTTGGCAGGATCATGTCCAGGATGCAATGAATCAAGAATAAGCAGAATAAACTAACTGGATTATGGGATGGGCAGACTCATAAAAGACCAATGAAGCCATAAGGTATCTCATTTATCTTTGCTGGAGAGCTAATAGGCAAGCTTCACCCTCAGGAATGGGTCAGAGTGAGGCAAGATACTCCTGTGGCATTAATTAAGTGATTCTTATTTTAGCCAAAAATATAATGTTTCTTCTCTTTTTCCAACCAAGCCAATTCTTCCTCTTACGCTGTATAAGCTCACTGATACCATCAAATGCAAAAAACTTTGGCCATAAGTTATGTCCTCAACACTAGTGCTGCTGTAGGACATGCAGAATGGACTTCCTGGTCAGCTTGAGTAGAGCGGTGTAATACTGACCGACTCTTGTGAAAGGACGAGATCACTATTACCTCTTCATGGCTCTTAGCATTATTCTTCTTGGCATTTTTAGACGTGCTTTTTGTCACCAAAATGGTGTGCAAGACAGAAGTATGCTTCCTATATAGTCTCAATATAACAACTTTAGTACAATAGTTTGATAACCAATGATACATTATTTCAACCATTTCAGTTTACTCAGATTTGCAAAAAAATATTGGTAAGTGAAAAGTGTCAACGTGAACAATTTCTAACCTTCGCATGTATGATTGGTAAAGGAAGATGATAAAAATCATCCTGGAATGGTTCAGATAATCCAAACCATTACATTATCATGAGATTATGTACAGTCTGAACACCAATGGACTAGTGTTTTAAAGTGAAAAAGTCAGTTGACTTTTTGTTGCATAGTTTAATTGATTTGCCAGAGACCAACTTTCTCCAGTGCTATTATTTACCTATATGCCATACAAAATCAATGTGAGCCACAATAAATAACTCCTGATTCCAGTTATCTTAGTGAAGCTGCTGGAACTCAGTAGAAGGTCTCAGAGAGTGCTCAGCAGCACTTGCATGGGAAACTTATGCAGCAGCAGCAAGTGCGATCAGCAAGATTTAGACTAAAAAAGCTTTGACTCCAGACAGCCGTTGCCTGTCTGTTTTCCAAGGAAAATAAAATGCAGTCAGACACAGGAGAAATATTATATGGTCCATTTTGGGGTAAATCATCCATAAGGAAATGGTAGCAATTTAGAGGGACTATCTTCCTGGCTTCAGTGTATCAAAATGTCAGATCTTATATGGACTCATTCCTCCCCTTGAAAAATATGTGAACGGGTCAAAATCTGTAGACAAACCTCCAAAACCTCTTTTGGACACTATGTTGAGGCAACACGTACTGTGCACAACATTTACTGTGCAAGCAGGACATGTGCCACTGCAGCAGCCAGTGTGGTTCCCTGTAGCCAGACATAGCTCTGACGATGAGACGCTGGCAGTCTTACCTCAACACTTGCACCTCTGCCTGCAGTTTTACCATTCTTATCTCGCTTGGTTCCTGTCTATGTATTTTCTCGTGGCTTCCTCAGAGACATAGTGGTTTTTGCAGATGTTTTAGTGGAGTTTAAGCGGCTGTGCCAGGTTAAAGCTCGGCTGTGGATCAGAGAGAGCTGAATGTGGGGGAGGGAGGTTAAAAGTCAGTCAGGCAGCAGACAGGCAATGCGCTCCCACTGCTTAATTGGTGTAATTTTCTCACCTTCCACCTCCCAATAAAACATAAGTCCTTATTCAGGTAATGTTATTTTCTTGGTATATTCAGAAATAGCACGCTACCTGGCATATACAGGGTAATATTTATATAGTGAGGTTTTTCTTAGATCATCACCCATTAGGACTATATCTTCGTATGAACAGTAATAACATACCCCCCTTTCCCCCCCTTATTTCATTATAAGAGAAGCCTCTAAGGCAAAACAGGGTGTACAAGCTTATGCCAGAGCCCTATAATTTTCTGCTAATTGGTTTTGAGGGAGTAGTAATTTGTTTTCCTCTGGATTTAATTCCAGCACGGGACCTAAGGAGAAGAAATAACAGCATCTTATATTTCTGTGCTTGCTGACTTCGGTGCCTCAAACACTGTCTCATCTCCACAAACCTATCAGCTTTCAGAGCTGAAGCAACAGGTGAATAGAGTACTGCATTTATTGCTGATATAAGCTATTAGCAAAAATCACAAACTTCTCACCATTTTTATTTTCTCCCCCTTACAGCAGGAAGCTGGATACCACATAGCTTCTCTTTAGATGTTTCTAGAGAAATATACAACAAATACATCTTCCATCAATATGGATCATGATGATACTGCATAGCTACAAACAATATATACATACCATTATGTTACAACTGACAATGCAGATGAAATTCTCTCCTAATTATTGACCATGCAACTGCAATGACTTGCATGGTGCATGTGTTTAACAATATTGTGTGACATTATTCACACAGCGGTTCATAGAGATCAGTTTCAACCATCCTTTTCAATGCACATCTTAATCCTTACACACCTGATTTTCCTTGTTCTGTTTTCAGCTCCTGGGCTGTTATTTAACTATTCACTGGTTGCTCATGTCAGATTCTCTGAGAGGGAGCTTCCCCAGCATTTCTTACAGAGTAGGGTTCAACTGTGTAGGTGTCATGTAGGTGTCTGCATTTCTTACAGAGTAGGGTTCAACTGTGTAGGTGTCGTGGAATAGGTCAGGAGGCAAAAAATACCTTTCAATGAAATAAATGCTAAGAAATGCTAAGCTGATTTAAGGACATTAAAAAAAACTTGACTCTGAAACACTATGGTCCCTCAGAGAGTTCAACTCTACCAAGTTGTTTAGAAATATTGAACAAAGGGCACTGGGGGTTTTTTTGTTGGTTTTTATTTTTTAATGATGTAAATGTTTTCAAGGTTCTTCTGATAAAGAACTTATTCTAGAGACTGATAGCCTGTCTGTTCTCCTCTCTGTCCTCTGTGTCCTGCATGTGACAAGCAGGAATAAACCCCCTAAAAAATACCACCCCAAAACATACTACTTTAAAAAAAAACAAAAGAAGTGGTTAGAGAAGGAAATTGGGCATAAGGAGAAGTACTCTCAAATGTAATGCCAGAAAAACTGCTGCTGCTTCATCCTGGCACTCCCACATAGTGGCAACTCTTGTAGAGATTAAGTTCAATAATCTACTGAGAAAAGTATGCAAACTAGCTCTTCACTGTAATGTTAAATGAAAGCTGGCCTCTGCAGGAGTCCTGCCCTTGACATTTACACTAGTTCTGTTTTATTATTTCCATTGGTATTAGCACTGATATTTAAATTTTGTGTATGGTCTATAATTTACTGTGATGCATTGATACAGACTCTTAAAAAAGACAGGCCTATTAAATATCTCTTTAAAGAAATTAATCCTTTCAAATGGGCATCAGAATGCTACTAGAATCATTAGATATAAAAAAAAAATGGGTTACATTTTATAAATACAATTACCTTTTTTTTTTCCTATATTCAGAAAACAGTACAATAAAGTGAATACTCGATGGTTATTATACTCACAACCTTTCTGGCTTAGCAAGAACAAGGAAAAGGACACAAACCAGATATCCCGACATGTGGAAACAGCTTCTCCTTTAACAAATGTGTAATTTTATGTAAATATGTCCTTTTATCCACACAGACATCTGCTGTACAAGTGCATTTCTGTTCACCAGTTAGACACGCAACAGCATACTCTGAAATGCTTATGCTCTTCATTACCATTGATGTGACGTCATTTGTGTGCTACAGTGTCACCTAGCACAGGGTCATCAAATGTTAACTTCACATTGAAAACCATGGTCTGACCTCACTAGGGTCTCATAAGGAATCTTAATGCAAGAAGACGGTTGTTGCCTTGTATACAAATAGTTCCCACTAACGTAGTAATACAGTATAACATTACTCATATTACTCTGATGAAAATATCGTGTCCTCCCCTACATTAGTGATAAACTGTTATACACTTTTATCTGAGGTGCTGTAGTCATGTTCCTTATAAATGTTCTTCTGTGCCTGTCAATAATGTGTTCAAAAGCACTCTCTGTGATGTCCCAAAAGTTTCTCCATCTGAGGATACCCACAATAATTTTTTCCTAAATGCCCAAGACAAACAGGGACATTAGTGGTTTTATTAAGATGGCTTTAAAAAGGTGCTTTTTTTTTATGGAACTAAGCAAAGGGTTTTGTCCAGAAAAGCTGAGAAACAAGCAACCTCCTTCCCGCAATGAAACTGATGTTTAACAAAAATGAGCCAACATACCTCTTCGTTCAACGTTTCAGTGCCTCAAACACTATCTCATCGCCTTTTTAATTTCTGTTACTGTCTCCCTTGCAAATATGACATAGAAAAAGAATAAAAAATGAAAGAGGACTGAGAAAAAGGGAACAAAAGAAAAAGGTAAAAATTAATCTGAAAGTTTCATATTTAAAAATTATGGCTTTTAACTTATTTTAAGGGAAATACTTACCGTTTTCAGTCTTATCTGACTTGCTATCATGAGCAACAATTACAAAATAAATATTACCTCTAGACTGTACTGTAGTAAACCTGGACTCAATTTGCAAGAAGATTGAAGCCATTCATGTTTAAATTGATTGAGATTTGAAGCCATTTGGACCAGCTGGCCTTCAAGTTATATAGTAGAAGCTAAAAAATTGGTATTTCAAATACTACTGTAGGTAATGACTAATTCATGAAGGAGGATTGAGTGCCTTGAATAAATAAAAAAATGATTCATTTCAAGAGGTTGAGATTGAATAATAAAATAAATACTGTTTGAGATAATTTCATCAGTTATATTTTAATGAACATTACTGACAAAATTATCTTCCTCACTTGGAAGGAAAGAGGAAAACCTGTGTATCAGTTAAATATGATTCAAACAGGCCATGGGAATAACAATGAATTTCATAATATAAAATTCAGACATAAAGAACAGAAAAAACTTTAAGACTTATTTTATAATTAGACTCATTCATTCTCATAAATACAGTTATTCAAAATAGAGACATATATACACAACCATTTCAAGATATACATGAATACTTTATAAAATATGTTATAAAATTTTATATATTTTTATGTACGTGATGCATATACCAACTGATCAGTAGCACTGTTTGCTGTGCTTTGAAATGCAAACCAGAAAGAGATAAAGAAAGGTTAGTAGGGAAGATGAAGCAGGTTTACAAGTAAACCAAAAATGGACTATGAGAGCACTAATCTACAATGCTGTCAATATAAAAGAGCTGAAGGGCTTTGTGAAGAGTATGCTCTGCTTTTTTTTTTTTTTTNGTAATGTAATTACTGACATTAAAAAGAGCTATGATAAAACAAAGGGAAGCAGGGTAGACCTAGAAGCAAGAGATGATTTTAATGTAGCATGAAATCTTTACAGTGTTCCTTGTCAAAGCAAAAAATCTTCTAAGAGCAGGGACGAACTGAATAAAAATTCCCTTATGGAACAACACTAAATTTAAGGAACTTTAAAGCTACAGTAAAAAAAAAATTCTTCCTCTTTGCTTCCCAACTGTGTTAGAGCAAAGGCCATGAAGTGCTGACACAAGGTCTACTGACTCCAGATTCTCTGTTCAGCTTATCAGAATAAGTAACAGTAATTTATAGTAGCTGGGGTTCTCTCATCCCCCTTAAGCATACTATGTTGTGCTTGCACCTTCTTCATCTATGCCCTCCTTCAATTTTAAAATAAAAAGATTTATGGTTTTAAAATAGTGTGATTTCTTTGATTATAATGTAATGTCTTAATAATCTGTTTAGGTCGCAGCTTTTGGAGGAGGGGGGATTTTATGTGCCCTGAACTTCACCACTTATAAAATATGAACAATAATATTTCACTGTCCAAAAAGTATGCTTACATCTTGCCAATATTTGTAAGGTACTTTGAACATTTACCCTGGAAAGTGTAGGTAGAATCATTCATTTTGCCTTCATTTGTAAAATAGTCTGTAAGTATTTGCTTTATTGCTCTGCAAGCTGCCCCCCTGAATTTGCAAAGTATGGACATCTTAATAGTAAATGTGGATAGTAATAGTAACATAGATATCTTAATAGTAATCTTAATAATAACAATGTAGTAATCTTAATAGTATCATGGATACCTTTTAGTATCTAGAGCAATAATTTAAATGGAAGATTAATATTAGGAATATACATTAAATCTTTCTCTTCAGAGCTGCAGAATGTTTGGGACAATGTCTACACTTTCCCCTCTATGCATTGCCTAATTTGTTGCCCTTGAGCAGAAACAAGCAATGAGCAAGGACATACCAGTTAGGGCAAGATAGAAACATAAGAAGGAGCTCGGTATCATGGTGCTGTCAGCTCTCTTCAGACAACCACAAAGCGCTCCTCAACCCCCGTTTTCGAAGCTTTTATGTTAACTAATATTTTCAGTACGAGTCTTACACTGCAAAAACCTACTGGGTTATGTAGTCCATTTCTTCAAAGGACATATCTCTACATAATAAATTTTAACAATTCTGCAGCAGAAAGCTAGCAAATCATTGCCATAACTGCATGCTCAGGGGAACCGCTATAATAATTTCATCACCTTTATATGCAATAAAAGATAAAGCATCAGAGCTTATTGTTTGGCAGGAAATATTTATTCACACAAGATTGCACGGGCTCAATGCCTTCAGTTGGCTACAATTTCTCTTCACAGTTAATCCACTCCAGCAAAGTGAAAGGCCTGAAAAATGTACACACATTGAAGGGCTCCCTCCCCTTTAAAGTCCCTTACTTTGACAGAGTGCCTTAATGCAGCCTCAGCTTAAGTGAGGATCAGTCCCTTAGGCCCACGCAAGGGCCATTCCCATTTTCAGGGCTTTAAACTCAAGTTTTCAAGGGCATAGGTGATCCCATTCACAGCATAAGGAAGTACAGACAGACCTGCAATAATTACACTACTGCTTTAATAGGAAAAATACACACAAAATGGGTTCAAGTTATGTCAGGCGAGGTTTAGATTGGATATTAGGAAACACTTTTTCACTGAAAGGGTTATTAAACATTGGAATAGGCTGCCCAGGGAGGTGGTGGATCCACCATCCCTGGAGGTGTTTAAAAAAAGGGTGGATGGGGTACTTAGGGACATGATTTAGAAGTGGCTTTTGTCAGGGTAGGTTAATGGTTGGACTTGATGATCTTAAAGGTCCCTTCCAACCTCAGCGATTCTATGATTCTGGAAAATGTATTCTCATTGCTTTATAACATTTCGATTACCAACTAAGCTGTTCATTTGGAAAAATAAACTGTGAAGACAAGCCTTAGAGATATATTTCAATGATACATCAGTTCAGTCATGTGGCATGTTTTGCTACTTATCCAACAATTACGGTTCTTGTTAATATAGAGTAATCAAAATCTGAATTTTATACTTATTAATTGGAATGCAAAGGTTAAAAATAGATAAAGGATCCTTCTTCTGGTGTAATTGTGCCTACCCAGACATGCATGTGATTATCCTTGGTAAGTTTATAAAATGTGAACTTCATTAAAAGTAATCTGATTAAATTGTGAAATTAATTATACTCAGCAGAAGGCATCAAACTAGAAGTTTCTATGCATGTTAATGAGTGATACATCCTGTACACTTGATCATCGAATTTAAACAAACTTTAATTCTATACCTTGATATTGTAGTACAGTCTTGGTCTGCTAAAAAATTCAAGGACCTGTTAGAAACTTTTAAATTGTATTTACTAAAATATGAGCTACAAAGCCTTAATGAAAATATCCTTAAAAACTGAAAAAATCAGTCAAATATAGGTCGATTAGAAAATTATACATTTAGTTTCATTGTAAAGGACTAACCTTATTTTTTCGATTCACTTTAAAGAACTAATACACTTAAAGTAATTAATTTCTAGTGCTGAAAGAAGGTCACTGAAATAATGAGCTAACACAGTCAATCAATCTGCTCTGGATCTTTTTTTTCTTGTGGCCAGGAGGACTGTACTATATACTTACTTTAGTAGCAGATCTTGAAGTAGCAAAGTAGTAGACCTTCAATGATCTCCTGTATCAATAGATGTGATGAAAAGCTGTTTTTAATTATTTAATGCAAATAATGGATTATGGAATATGCTGATGATTGTTCCTTTTCATGAAAAAAGACTGAGTTATGGCTGTCCTCTGATGATTTCATACTATTTGAGGAGAACTTTCTTTCAGGAAGTTTTCTGAAAGAGTCTTTGGATTACTGTAGAAGCACGAAAAGGACAAATTGAGCCAAGAGAATCTCATTTTGTGCTGCTTTCTCATGGCTGTCCCTTACATTTTGAGACACGTGGCAATAAAGACCTGAGCCAAACCCCTGCAAAGATACTAAGGCACCTACTTTCTGTGAGATTTTATTCCATCAATATGAATAGAAATGACAACTGAATTCCTTATTAAGACAATAAAGCGGAGATCGGGTTCTGTCTCCGTTTCTCTAAGCAAAATGGCCTCATTTGCCTCCGGCCTTTCATGTCCTTAGACGGAAATTCTTTATTTCCTTCTCATTCACTGACTTTATTGCTCCTAGCACACGTGACACATCTGTGCATATTACTAGTGCTTTTGCATCATACAGCTACACCATGTATACCTTTTATTCCTGTACAAAAATTCTGTCTGCGGCTTAACAAGGTCTTTCTTGATTTTTTTAGCATTTTTCCTATTTTATTCTTCTTGCTTTAAGAGTCTGCCTTATTCAAAATTGATGGAGGTCATCAATTGATAATGATTTATGGATGGAGCTGGAGTTCATTGGCATGGAATATAGTTTGAGTCTAAGAAAATGTATAGAGAAATCTAGGGAGGCTGTGGATTCCTCATAAGCAGAGGTTTTCAAGAACAGTTTAGAGAGATGCCTGTCAGGAATGTTCCAGTAGCACTTGCTCCAGAAGTGTGATGGAAAGCAGTGCAAGGGGCAGGCTGCATGATCTCAGATTTCCTCTCACCCTATGCTTCTGTGAACTATGTGCTCTCTTGAAGCCAATTATTTTACAGACACTCAATAATTATTTATCTACAGAGTTGTCCAACACAGAAAATCTCACGTCTTACTGTGCAATCCTTATACGACCAGGCAAATTCTGTTACTGATATAAAATTATATGCTTCTGGACTACTTCCATTACATTCTAAGGATTTACTCAGCATTACATAGCTGCAACGTTAGCTGTTCAGATACATGCACACATGTGCAAGAGCTGTGTCCTAATATGAGCATACTATCCTTACAACAAAGCCTCTGAGAAAACATTAGCCACTTATTTCTGACATATTTCCATGTCCATCTCCAGCACTGTCAATCTTAGAGTCAGCTAAACTCAGCAGAGCAGGAAAAAATCTCTCCTTCTCCCATTCCCTTTGTGCATTGTAATTCAAATGAACCCAGCAGAAGAGAAGACATTTTATACTGTACATGAAGCCATCTAAGACATCAGCAAAGGGGAAAACTAATTTCTTGACACTGTGATTTTTCACCAGGGTGCTTGGTTTATAGTCATACTTTTCTTTCTTCTTCAGAGATCTGGCAGTTTATCCCAGAGACAGGTTGAGAAATGACAAGAGGAGAAAGAATACATTTTTAAAAACCTGTCATCGGTGCAGTACTTTTCATAAACTGGACACTATGAAGCACCAGATGTATATTTGTACAAGCTTATATAATACTTATCATAATAGGCCTTTAATTTTCAGTGAGGCCTCTGAACTATTGCATTATAAATATTTAAGAATTGTGTAGCTGTGTCTCCATCTCTGTGTACTTTGTCTTTAAATCTCTGGGAAACGCTGCTGTTTATCACACCCAGCAGCTGCTTAATGTTGGTGTCAGGGTGGGTTGTAGGGCAGGAGGCTTGCTCTGCCTCCTCTCATGGATAATTTACTGCTGCATTTTCTCATTCACCCCTTCTCTTAACAGAAAAGGGCGCAGGGGGGAAACTTCTTCAGCTGTAAAGAATGAATTTGTTTTAGTTTCATGAAAGCACAGTCTCCAGAAGGGTAAGAAGCCTGGTTTGAAGTCGCAGGGGAGTATTCACACCATCAAGTCGGGTGCCTGGATGTTGAGCACAGGCTCCTTGTATTACAAACAGAGCATCCAGAGCATAACTCCGTGCACTTTTAAAAAATATGAATGCTTTGGATTTATTTTGTACAGATGATTTCAGCTGTAGAAACTACACATGCATGCTGTCTCTATCTCTTGTTGTCCTTTCTGTCCCTACAACTTTCATCTACCTGATGGCTCTCAATCCTGTTTGTAAAAGCTGCGCAAAAGGTGCCCAGTGAGTCTGCTGCACCAGGGAGACTTTGGGCTTTTGGCACACAAGGACAGCTGTGGCAGAGTTCACAACATCACAGAAGGGCTGAAGTAGGAAGGCACTCCTCGAGATTGCCTGGTCCAGCCCCTCTGCTCAGACCAGGGTCACCTACAGCAGAGTGCTCAGTGCTAAGTCCTGTCAGGTTTTGAATATCTCCAAGGTTGGAGACTCTACAGCCTCTCCCGGCAACCTGTGCCAGTGCTCATTTACAAGTCAAATTATTGAATCTGTCCTCATAGAATCATAGAATGGAGTTGGAAGGAACCCTGATGATCATCTAGTTCCAACCCCATGCCATGGGCAGGGATACCTCCCACTAGACCAGGCTGCTCAAAGCCCCATCCAACCTGGCCTTGAACACTTCCAGGGATGGGGCATCCACAGCTTCCCTGGGCAACCTGTTCCAGTATCTCACCACCCTCACAGTAAAGTTAATTTGCATGCAACTATTAAATCTATCCACATTGGATAAAACAAAGCATCTAACATATGTTTACATTACACTTTCTACAAGCTCTATCTTAAAAAAGCCAAACGCAACCCCAAAACACTTGCTCTAGTTCTTGCAGAAAAGCAGCAACATTAGAGTAGTGTTGTATACAATGCAACAAAGCATTCAAAGATAGTCAAGAGACGCGCTTGATTTGAAGCAAACAAAAAGGAAGTATAAATCCTTTGCTAGGGATTCATTTGAATAGTGTACTTTAAAAGATAAGCAGATGTTGCAGCACTGGCATAAAAATAATTTTATGTAAAACCCATACAAGCTGCTTTTGTCACAAAATTAACTGCCTTCAAAGCATTGTTTGTTGTATTTCCCACAGGTGAAGTCATGCTTGAAGCTGTTATTTGGTGCATAATTTTGGTAATCAAGTAAGGCTTTTCTTATTCAAAGTAATGTTTGAATTCTCATTTCCACTCTTTATAATCCTTTGGTAGTTTTTGGTAGCCTTTGAAAGGCAAAATACTACACTTAAACTTTAAATCGGTTCATACTATTTAAGTGTATGGATTCTGTAAGAATGAGAACTTAAAAGTGCATGGCAAAGTTATTTCCCTGTCAAAAACAGGAAATAAAGGAATACAATTGAGACAGCAATCTACAGCACCAGACTCTTGGATTGCAAGTGAAAGGATCAAGGGTTTTCCTTTGTTGTTCTGTTGGTCATATGTATAACATTCAGCATGATCTTTCCTTCTGGAGGTGAGAAGGAGAGAAATGTAAAACGGAGAGGATGAAACCAGGATTCATTTGTAAGGCACTGAGCTCTCTGAGTGACAATAAAATAGAGATTATGTCATCTCATTAACTGTTTTTTACTTTTATATATTATTTATTGTCTGTGTTTCTGACACAAAGATTTTGCACACAGTGCAAATTCACTATATGTTTCATTAAGCTGTTTAGCTGCTTTGAGCTATAACCCTGTTAAAGTGAGATGTTTAAATAACACCCAGTTCTAACTTGTTCTGAATTTTTCTCTTTTCTTTTGATGTTTTTGCTGTGGGATCTGTTTTATAACCAAAAACTATGAGCACAGCACTGGTTGACCATGTTCTACCAAAGCAAGTAGGATGAGATATCTGGGAAATGCTGGTCAAATGCAGTTGTCTACTTTTTCTCTATTATTATCATGCATAGGATGTAGGTAAGAGGTATTTATATACTTCAATATTTGCTTGTACATATATATATATATACACACACACGTAGAGAGAGAGTGTCATCCTAAAATGTTAAGTTTACTGTGGGTTTTTGGTAGTGTAAGGCCCAACTATTTGTCACACATCAACAATTGCACTTGAAGTGTTAGCCACTGTGATTTGAAAGCAGGAAGGTGGTGTCTGCAAAACACTTCAGTTGTGTATCTATAGGTACTATAGATATTATATATGCATATACATATACTAAGTTGTCTAGTAAAAAATTATCTCTTTTCCAAGCTCTCCTGTAGTTAACTATAGAATTTGCAAATGTCATAGAAGATAAAATTTACAGAGTAAATTCTCTTCTACATTAGAGAATTTCTAGACTTTGCATAGCTTAATTTACATGTGCTTCATGTTACCTATGTTGTATTGGAATGGGAATAGGTCAAATGAAATGAAAACACATTAAATTTAATATAATTAAAAATATGTACACTCTTTGTACAACAAATAATTAGTCAGTGAGACTGTTTGTCAGAAGATACTGTAGATAACTGCCTAATAGGATGAAAACAACTAGATATATACAACTAATTGTAATATCATGCATAATTGCATTAGCTAAGATGAAAATGTATAATGGATATCAATACTCACAATGTGGGATAAAATATAAGCTTACCAATTTAACAGAGCAGAAAGAAAAATTCCCCACAGACATATGATTGCATCATCATCAATTATATATTTGGAGAGGCATAGATTTTAAAGCCAGGAGGGATTGTTCCGATTATGTCATCTGACCTTTGAATAAACACGTACAGCAGAATTCTGTTAAATCATTCCTGACTCAACCCTTAGTTGCCAGCTATATTTTAGAAAGATGCTGAACCTTTTCATGCCTTTGCTTTTAATATTAATTTTTCTAGTTTCAGATGCCTACTTCTTATTGGACACTTGCTGCAGCCCTTTTTTTGTTATGATTTTGTTTGGAGAGAATAAAGAATCTTTTCTAATTCTCAGATTGTTTCTATGGCTATGACATAGACATCTTTTAACAGCATCTTTGTTAAACTGTACAGCTGTAGTGGATTTTTTGTTCCCAATAAAATATCCAAAGTTAAATATGTAAATAAAAAAGTTATGTATGTATGATTTTTACATAAACTTCTGTTTGTGAATCAGTAATTTACATGTTTGTGAATCAGTAAAATCCTTAAATCTAAAACCTGCTTAAATAATTTTGAGATATTTTGATTCAATATCGACTTTTTTACAATTCTAAAGTGTTAGTTCCTTAGTAATAGGGAAAAAATCATTACACTGGGGAAAATCTCCTTCTTTGACATTTAGAAGAAAAACAGAGAAGGCTATTTCAACAATTTTAGCTTTTCTTCACAACATTTTTGCATTAAAAAGTATACAGAAGTAATTTTCCCCTGTAAACAGCCCCAACTTTTATAAAATATTATTTTTGTGAATAATTTATTTTTTTTTTAAATAAAGGAATAGTCCAAATCAATATTACAGATCTAAACACTGTTTGCCCCTATACTATGTAATCCGCTCACCAGGCTAGTTTTGTTGCTTCTTTCAAGATGTGTTTCATTTTGTCACCACCTTTTAAGGATTGATACCGTAATTGGACAAATTATTCAACTGATAATTTCACCGGTTCCTCCTAACTCTCTTCTTCCACTTCTCCATTCCCACCTGATGGTCTTCCATCTATAAAGTCATTTTTTCCTCTCAGCATTTATTCTGTACTGTGAGGACATTCTTTTTGTTGCAAACAATCAATGGTGGCACATTATTTTCCGTCTGCTAATAGCGATCACACAAATGCTTGTCAATATGGACTGTAGGTCTCACCTGCTGGTACATGGTACACCACATCTGTGAAACGTGTGTTATTAACTAGTAGGAAAGGTGTGGCTACTCACTGGCAGTGACTCAGAAATGTCCTTCTAAAAACATGAAAGGTCTAGCCATGATCTTAGTCTCAATAATTCAACCTTTCAACAAAAGTATATTTGGTTTCCAACTGTGCAATCTTTGGCTTAACTTTGTAAGATATGTTCAAGGCATTTTCAGGGGGAATTTTTTTTTTCCCAAAGTTCTTTTATTTCTCAGTTTATAATGTGAATAGGAGACTTGCATAAAAATGACAGGAAGACATAAGGAGTAGTGATGGATTGGCAACTACAGAAACGTCTGAGCATGGACAGGTGGGAATAAGGGCTTGTCCCACCAATAAAGTGACAAGGCAATTAGCCCAGTTGAAGTGCATCTACATGAATGCACGCAGCATGGGCAACACACAGGGAGAGTTGGAGGCCGTTGTGCAGCCGGGAAACTATGACATAGTTGCCATCACAGAAATGTGGTGGGAAGACACGTACAACTGGAGTGTAGTGATTGACGTCTACCAACTCTTCAGAAGGGATAGGCAAGGAAGGAGAGGTGGTGGGGTATCCCTCTATGTCAGGGGCAGTTTTGAATGCCAAGAACTTAACAATGTGCAGGACGACATTGTGGAGTGTTTATGAATAAGGATCAAGGGGAAGACCAATAAGCCGGATATCATGGTGGGATTTTGTTATAGACTCCCCAACCAGGATGTAGGGGCTGATGAAATATTCTATAAGCAGCTGGCAGAGGTCTCACGATCACTCACCCTTGTTCCTGTGGGGGACTTCAACTTCCCAGAAGTCCGCTGGAAATATAACACAGCAGAGAGGGAACAGTCCCAGAGGTTCCTGGAGTGTGTGGAAGACAACTTCCTAACACAGCTGGTGAAGGAGCCAACTAGGGAAAGTGCCCTACTGGACCTGCTGCTTGTTAACAGAGAAGGTCTTGTAGGGGATGTAAAGATTGGAGGTCATCTTGGGCAGAGTGACCATGAAATGATAGAATTTTCAATTCTTGGTGAAGCAAGGTGGGGAGACGGCAGAACTGCCACCTTAGATTTCCGAAGGGCAAACTTTGGCCTGCTTAGGAGCATGGTTGAGAGTGTCCCTTGGGGGGACACTTTGTCCTGAAGGGCAAAAGTGCCCAGGTGCCCAGGAAGGCTGGTCTTACTTCAAGGAGGAACTCTTAAAAGCTCAGGAGAAGGCCATCCCCAAGTCCCAAAAAATGAGCAGACAGGGAAGAAGACCAGCCTGGCTAAACAGAGAGCTTTGGCTGGACCTCAGGAAAAAAAGAGAAAGTTTATGATCTTTGGAAAAGGGGCTTGGCTACTTATGAAAAATACCAAGATGTAGTGAAGCTATGCAGGGCAAAAATTAGAAG
>VXBH01000228.1:294263-341820 GCA_013400035.1 Rynchops niger
GGAGGTCATTCTCCCCTTCTACTCTGCACTGGTGAGGCCACAGCTGGAATACTGTGTCCAATTCTGGGCTCCCCAGTTCAAGAGAGACAGGGAACTACTGCAGAGAGTCCAACGTAGGGCAACAAAGATGATTGAGGGACTGGAGCATCTCCCTTATGAGGAAAGGCTGAAGGAGCTGGGACTCTTTAGCCTGGAGAAGAGAAGGCTGAGGAGAGACCTTGTTAGCATTTACAAGTATCTAAAGGGTAGGTTGAAGGAGGATGGAGCCAGACTCTTTTCAGTGGTTCCTAGTAACAGGACAAGGAGCTATGGGCACAAGCCGGAACATAGGAAGTTCGGTCAAATATGAGAAAAAACTTCTTTATGGTGAGGGTGACAGAGCACTGGAATAGGCTGCCCAGGGAGGTTGTGGAGTCCCCTTCTCTGGAGACTTTCAAGACCTGCCTGGATGCGGTCCTGAGTGATGTGCTCTAGGCAATCCTTCTTTAGCAGGGGAGTTGGACTAGATGATCTCTAGAGGTCCCTTCCAACTCTAAAGATTCCGTGATTCTGTGAAGTGATACAAAATCTTTGAGAGTTTCCTGTCCTTAGAAGTCTTATTTCTGTCTGTAAAGGAAGTTAGATATATTTTTGCATATTTTAAGGAAAACACACTGTTTTCATGACATCAGCATTTGTTCAGCTATAATTAAAATTATGTCAAATTTAGCAGCTCATAAAGTGACAAAGATCTATTCACTTCTCAACAGAGATCAGACAAGCAGTATTTCAACTAACGTATTTTAAGAACTACTTCACAAAAAAGGAAAATAATAATTTTTCTAATTACACATTGTTTCATCCTCAAAGATTTCAGGGTACCAATCACAAAGCTGCATATAAAAGATAGCTCTTTCTACTGCAGCACTATAGCTCAAGAAGTGTGTGATACACAGCTGAGAACTGGACAGTTTTATTCATATTAAGAATGTTCAGATATAGATTTAAAACACCTTTGAAAATCCACCTAGGTAGATATCTACCTTGTTCTAAGCAGGAAATAGATACACTCTTTTGAAAATTCAGCTTTAGAGATTAACTGCAGTGTCCTTACGTCTTTATTTGTGCCCCTGATCTCAGTTAATCTAGGATATGTATTGACACACTCAAAGAAATTATTTGCTCAGACTCACTTTGAATAGGCTCATATAATGTGGTATTGCAGAGACATGCCTATCCACCTGAAGAGAAATACTCGTTCTGCTGAAGTAAGTGTGTATCTCCTGTTGGACCACACCTCTAAGAGGTGTAATTTGATTTTGATATCTGTTTTATAATTTTTCTCCCTTATTGGTCTTTACTAATATAATTTTTTCTTCTGTATTCTGTGTACAATTCTGATGTTTCCACTTGATTTGATTTTCTATCTGCAAAGAAAATGTAAAGTATCATTGCTTTTGTGTGCCTAAACTTTTTAAAAGAGGGAACCAAGTAGTAGGTATGATGGATCCAAGCTTGCTTGCCTGATTTTTCCAATTTGTGTTTGGCTTATGATGGAAATTTGAAAAGCTGAACTACACAGAGCAAGTTAAAAACCTTTATTTGAAAGGAAATCATTTCATTGTAGAAGTTGCTAAAATTTTTTACACAGACCAGCTTTTTTTTTTTTTTTGTCAAACCATGTAACTTTCCTCTAAAGTGCAACCTTTGTCTTGAGTTCTTGACTACAAAGATATGTAGGGTGGTTTAGCTTTTTCCTTTGCTTTGAACTGAACGTGCAGAAGTTTCCCCCACTTTCAACTGTCATTGCTTCATACTGCCATGAAATACTTGAAATGTCTTTTCTGACCCCATTGAGATTCCTTGGCATAGGAGAGCACTGCATGACTTGAAACCAGCGTTGAAATTTACTTACAGAATAAACGCATTACTATGATCTTTTCCTGAACATGCGTTGAGCACCTGTAGTTGCCTTCTGTTTTTCCTCAAATGCCCCTAATGATAATAATTGGAATATTTTTAGCAGGCTTGTTCTTTGAAGCATATCTAACATAGCGCTAAAGGTGCATGGTGAAAAAGGACAAATACTTTGTTGCAGCAGAAGAAAAACATATGCTAATATAATGCAACAGTTGCTTAAACGTCCCAAAGGGAGGGATTCAGAGCTGCCTGAAACTTCACCCATAAGCCTCTGTGCTGCTGTAGATGCCACTTGTGAGTTATTTTACATATCCTCTATTATTTATGCAGATTTAAGTGATGGATGATGACATATTTAGCTTCAGCCTGATCACTTTGTAAAGCAAATTTTTCTTAGAGAACATCAAGCAAAAGCATGGGTTAGTGGCTGACTAACACTGGGTGGAGTATTTAAAATGTGTGGCTTATGCAAGTCAGATGGAGGGCACAAATCTATTCTCTCCCACCTTGAAAAATAAAATGAGTTTGCCTACGCTCTCCTTGGTCTTTCACTTACTACTCATGCTCTGGACTTTGGCTTTCAAGTTGGCCCACTTGGTTGAAGGCTGCTACTTAATTAAATAAATTGAATTTCAGAGCCTTAAGTTTTCTAAATTCTTGCTAATTAGTTATAGGTGGCAGAATTTGTGCCATCGATACATTTTTCATTTTTTTTACTCTCCATTTTGTTCTCCTCTGTCTTTTCTTTTGCTCTGTAAATCTCAGACAGTACAAAAAAACCCGAAGGCAAGTTTTTTAGATTTTCTTTACCTTCCGTTAGCTCCCATTTACCTCACATTGTTTTTAAATAGATTTTTTTTCTTCTTCTTTAACATATTATTAATTTTTGTGTGTTATACCTTGTTTTAATAAGAATGCCAGATACTCTTAATATTGATTGTGAGTCATAAAAATACGAAAAAACAACAAAGGAATGGAAAGAATCAAGTGGAGTATCCTTCTCCTTTTTCCATTATTTTCTGTCAAACACACAGATAGCTGTGTATCAATCATCATAAAACCTGGATCCTCAGAGTCAGATATTTTAGAACACATAACAATCCAGAAAGGAGGACAGCACCTACCAGCTATTAAATGCATTAGAATACTCCTTTGTAATTTTTACCTATTTCAGACAAACACATTCAAGGATCACTACCACATTTAGAGATGTTCAGCTGCATGTACTCCTATGGGGAGACCGAGAGTACTGTCTCTCTGTATATACAAGGCTAATTACAGACATGGAGCTTGTTAAACAAAATGGATTATCTGTAGTTTTGCTGTGCCACACATGCTTAGAAGGTAACTTGGCCTACTTGTTTAACTTTGATTTCTTTAAAGACGAAAAGGCTCAATAGGATCCTTTGGTTACATCCTGTGTTATCTGATGTCTTTTTTTATTAGACGTTTCCAATGAAATATTGATCAGTGGACTAATCTTGGGATCTGTTTGTTTACATTTGTACATCCTTTAATTTTTTCCCAAAGCATTTTGCAGGTATTCATTTCAATTCCTTTTTGATTGGAGGCATCAATATTTGAAAATAAAACACTTGCATTTAATGAGCAGCTCATCTGTAGCCCAAATGGGTAATAGACCTTTTTTAAAGATAAATGTTTAAACTTTAATTTATATCAAAACAGGTCAGAGGTTGCAAGATGTAATAATTACCTAAGAAATAATTCACACAGCGACTCTGTATGTGTACTCTGCTAATCTAAATAGTCTAAAAGACTGTATTTTATAAAGATTTCTTTTTTGTTATTGTCATTCCAAAGACAAGGCACAAAGATACTTCAGGTTGATGTTAAATTAAAACAATCCATATGCAAAAAATATTGATAATGGACAGTAGATGCTACAGAGAAATTGTTACCATATAGGCACACAAACCGAATTTATGCGAGTTATATATATTCTTGTGATTTATCATCTTCAAGGGAATACATCATTTGATGATCTATAAAAATTAATTAAAGATATTCTTTAGTGCTTGGTCTATCAGAAGAAAAAAATCCTCTAGAATTTCCATGAGAAGCTCAGTAGAAACCCATCTCATTTTCACCAAAACTTTCTTTAGCTACATCGTTCACAGGAATGAACAGAAAATCTCTTCTACTTCCCTTACAAGGAAAAAACCCTATAATATCTGGCAAATCTTGATGAAATTTGAAAAATATGTGTGTCAGGTTTCTCCGGACAGATTAAACTACAACTAAAAAGGCTTTGTCAGCTCCAGATTAAGTGCCTGTGTTGTTCAGTTGTTTTTGGTGTTCTTTTTTTAAAGATACCTTTGCTTGAAAGGCACTTTAAAATTTTATTTCCTTGCTTTCATTTATATTTATATAAGTTACATATAGCCAAGAGACACATCCAATTGAGGCAAGTATTCTCTGCTCCAAAGAATTCTCTTCATGTACCTCAAATCCTGACCACTAAAGAGAGTTCTTAACCTTGACATTCAGGTTCAATTTTTTACATTTTTTTTGTCCTGATTTGTATGAATGAAGACCGTGCTTGCTTTGGTTCTCCCCACAGCAAGCAGAGATGAGTGCAGCAGGGCAGTGGTCATCCTCAGATCAGACTGGCCTTGCCAATAAACGCCTTCCTTGGGACAAAGTGGCACCACTCTGTCACACTGTTTTGCAGAGCTCAATGAGGTGGAATGTGGTTTGTACACATGCGCCCATTAGTGCCCATGCTCAAGGCCAAGTTCTTACCAGATGGGTTCAGGAAAGTATTCTTTTCCAATTCTTCTCCATTAATATGTTGTTTAGTTGACTTAGGCTTTCAAATACCAAATTGAAATTATGAATAGTATGCTTTTCCTACTATTTATAGACATACTGCTCCATTTCTAGCAAAATAGAAAAAATTGCTTATGGATTTGTGAAAAAAAGGAGGGTGTGGGGGAGTCTGAACAAATGCAAAGAATTAAAAGAAGTTGAATTTATTCCACAACCCACCTAAGTTCCCCCTGAATTCAACAGGACTATCTCATGGTCTTGAACATTATAGGAGTAACAATAACCTTTTTTTTTGTTAAATGACTTTTTGTTCCCTTTTCCCTGCACCATATTCAGAACATTGTTTTTCTTTGAGCTTTGCTTCAAAGCTAGCTGTTCTAAGTTTTCAGAGATAAATACTGTTCTTGAATTCTGTCTGGAGGTTCAGTAACAACTACATGCGTTTTGCACCAACACAATCCATTCCTTTCTGATAAATAAGGACTCTGAAGGTGCCTTAAGAGTTTGTTGTCTCCAGACCATTACTGAATTTAGAAAATGTAGTTCAGTATAAATTATTTCTCGTGGGACCATGGCACCAATTCCTGATGCTGTTAAATGGTAACTCATTGATATTGGTAATCTGTTAATTTTAAACACATTCCATTATTTTACACATTTAAGAGAAAAAAATTAGTCTACTGGTTAAAGTTCAGCTTGAAATAGATTTTCCAAATGGGATGCAATGCTCAAAGCTTGAATAATAATGCATAGATTACATGCATGTTTTTGAAGAAAATTTCCCATATTGAACACAAACCCTAGTCGGGAACCTTTCAGGGTTTATACACTATTGTCATGTATACTGTTTCATAAGTGTCTGCAAAACTAAGGAGTTTTGAGTTTCCAGTAACTCAATTTGTATGATTTCTCACCACAGATGTAACTCAGAAGAACATCCACTTTATTCCTGTCATGACGCCACCGTCAGCAGATGTTGGGGTTCGTCACAAAAACTACATAATGCTAGTAGACTAATCCTCTTATGAAACAAAATCAGTCCCCACGTTCCTGTGAGTAACAGCTCTGAACTGCTGGTTTCTTATCAGGAACCATGTGAAATTTTAGAATTATTTACAGCCTCTAGGAGTTCCTTAATTTAAGGATCGATTTTGAGCTGCAGATATAAAGCCATGTTATTAAGAAATGGATGAGGAAGTAGCATTTTGCTGGCACTGAAACACCTGCAAAGGCAAAGTTCTGGCTTGGAAAAAGGGAAACATCCAAAGAAAAAGATGCCATTTTTTATACTGTACTGGTGATACCTCATGTGGCTTCTTTGATTTGCTAATGAACATTTGACAAGCTTCATCCGCTTCCCTCAGCCCTTCCTCCTGCCTGTGGAGGATACCATGCTCTCTGTTTGGGTAAAGTTTTCTTTTCTCCCCTTTAGACCAGAGGACTCTATCTTTTGTCCAGGAGCTGCTACCTATACTTCCTCCGTCACTGACCACCACTGAAGAGCCAGGAACCATCTGTTAAATAAATAGGTAAGTGTCTTCTGTATTACAGTGTAGCTGTTGTCCTAAGACAGCAAAGAAAAGAACTGCAACATATTTAGGAGACAAAGTTTAGAACAGATTTTTCAGTTCAGATTGCAGATTGTTGGGAATAAAATATTGGTCAATATTCGGTTACTGTCTCAGCTGGAATATAACCAGAGTAACTGCCACTAAGAGAATAGGGAATTATTCATTGCTACTTTAAAATATTCTAAAAAGTAGCCTCAAGAGCATCTTCCTCAAACATAGATGTTGTAACTCAAATCTTTTTTTTCTCTCTCCAGTGCAGTGAGTCTTTATGTAGGCCGTGAATGTGGAACGGGCTTTGGAACTCAGGCAAAGCAGGGCTTTGATCACATCTCTCCAGGTAGCACATTAACCACTTTGGCAAAAGGGCAGCAGGACCTGTGAGGCTGTGAAGGGAGGCTCATCCTTTGAGAGACCTCAGGCTGAGAGCCTCAAGCAGCACTGGAGGCTGCGCAGCAAGCAGCTGTGATAGTAGGAAGGAGTAATCGGATGGGTACGACTTCCTTCCACCCTAGGCTGATGTTGGGCTAATTCAATGCTCTGGCTTTTGCACCTCCAAAACATGCCCAGATGTTTTCTAGACAGCTAGATCCTGGATCTGCTGAGGCAGCCAACCAGGTTTTTGTGTCTGTGAGCCCCATTCATATGTCCTTCTTTTACTAGCTTTGCTGCTTCTGAATTTAATTTTGTCTATTTATTCTTTTGTGTTTGCTTTGTATCATCTTCTGTTCTTTTATTTCTACATAACTGTTTTTATCTATCCTTCTTTCCTTATTTTATGGCTCCTCAAGGATTACTCTGTTGCCAAAATCTTTCTTTACAATCAGAGGACTGTTTAATTCTCTGCTCCTCGAGCTTCACCTTGTGCCTCTTTGCTGAGCCTCTCTCCACATTTTTCTTTCTCCAGCTATGGTATCATTAGTTTTGTTTCTTCCTCCATTTCATAAGCTCAGTAAGTATCTTTGTATATTTTGAGTTCTGCATGTATAGTCAGTGAATCAGTAACTGCTGGATCTTCCCTTCTTCGAAGTACGTGCAGAAGATTGCGTAATTTTCAAGAACTCAGATCAAGCAAAGCTTTCCATCTCCCCTCCCTCTGCCTCCACTCTCCAAAGACTGTGGGGCTCCTACTGCTGCCCTCCATCTCATTTTCTAGACTCTCTTTTCCCCTGATCACTCTTCTCTCTCTAACCATGCTAATAGAGTGCTCTGATTTTTTCTTCTAGCCCATTACCCCAGGTAATTCCGTCAGAGGAAATATTTTTATTATTATTATTATTTTTATCTAGGGCAGGGACATTAATTTTATTACAAAGGTGTGAGATGCTGGCTGCCTGGGCATGGCACCCTTTGGTGCAAAGATGAGAGGCAGCATGACACCGCAGTGTGGAGATGAAAGGCTCTGTCATTCTCTTGGAGCTAGCAAACCCTTTGATCACAGACCAGGTTGTAGCAAGGGAAGAGTCAGCATTGGTTGCCCTTTCTGGTAGATTTTAAGACTCTGTGGGTGCATAACAAACACCTGTTCTGATGCTTAGATCTGACTGGAGGTCAATTTGATATTCATTTTACACCATATCCACCTGAGATAAGATTATCATCCCTCTCTTTCAAGTTCTCCTTCCATACTGCCTCCACTGAGAATTCTTTTTCCTCTTTCTTTCTTATAATCCGTCTTTCCTGCTGCTCTATCAGTTTTTTCACTTTCTTTCCTTCTACCTGATTCAGGACATAATATTTTCAAGTCTTCTCTGTCATTCTATTTCAGCCGGTCTCTAATTTGCCTCTCTCTTTCTTACAGTGCTGAAATGTGGTAATTGCTGAATTTGTTCCAGTGTCATGTAGTGCAAAAAAGTATTTCTTTAAATAGTAAGGGGATGATTCTGATGTCATGCTGCTTAAAACCAGTTCAGCTGATAAGCTGAAAGGCATTCTTCTTAATTTATTATTACTACAATGAGGCCAAGCTCTTTGAACACATCATACCTGCAGCATTTAATTTTCTGTTCAAAATGCTCTTACTGACTCTGATAACTCTTATGACATTTTACAAGGAAAGACAAAGCTTAACAATTTATTCTTTGGGGACAATTTATTCTTTTGGGGAGATCGAGACTAATTTTAATCTTTGGTCATTGGTGATCAAAATACCAGTATTTATTTATCCATCACTTCAGACTTCATGCAATACACAGACTTTGCTGTCACAGGAATATCAGTAGTTACTGTTCTGTTCTACTACTTTTACCACAAGAGCAGCAATTATAACACTGTTTGAAGACCTTGTATTTCAGTTCCCTGGGATCCACTTGCAACTCAACTGATTTGATCATTTATATGCTTCACCTGACATACACGTTTCAGTCACAAACTTTAATCTTCTTCTGCAGAAAAGTTAATTTTGGATTCTTCAGTGTTAGTCAGGGGTTCAGGCTCTGAACATACCTTCTCTTGTGTTTTAAGGAAGCATGTTGGGGTTTATTGCCAGATTTGTCTTGAACGTCTTCCACAGTGCTTAGATCTATTTAATCTTTTGTCCTGAAACTCAGTCCATTCTCTCCTTAAGTGGAGTCAGGGCTCTTCGCCTTCCAGTGATAAGTAAATGTATTTCCGTTGTATTAGGAGTATCCTCAACTTAACTGCTTACTACAAAGGTCTTTAATACATGAAACTCTCTTCTCCGTCTTTGATAGCTACCTGGATTTCTTTAGCAAGCCTTATATTTTCTATCAAACTGTAGATCAAAAACAAATTTTATACAAATATCTTAGCATTTAACGTCTTTTAACTGAGACACTACCCAATAATAATCAGTCATTCAGGGCTGACAGCAGGTGTGAGGTGACTGATCCCTAAATTCTTAGACATATCAAAAAAGTGTTTTGCAAAAGCTTCTGCAAGATCAGATAACTTTTAATTCAAACAAGAGCACTCTATATGCACAATATTTGAATGGGTAAGGAACTCCTTTCAAAGATCTCTAGTGATTGTGATGCAACATCTGAATTTATTTGTTCCAACGGAATAACTATAGATTTGATAGGTGATGTTCATAAGGAATTCTTAAATAGATATCATGAAGACTTTCATTGTAGTAGTTATGAAGGTTATGATATTATTACACATTAAATGCAGTATGTTAGTGACAATGTACTTGAGGGACAAAGTTGGGGTTATATCAAAATAGTGCTTGTTTTCACAAAAAATCTTGTTGTATCCCAGAGGCAGGAAAAAAAAGAGAAGGCATTCAACAGTCTTAGGAAGAGAAAAGGAAGCACAACATACTAGTTTCTCACTGATTTATCTTTTCCAAGACTATTAATGTAAATAGAGGTACGAGAATAAAAGGAAAACAATGCAAAGCAGATAAGTAGGTAGAAGCTACAGTTTTGTTTGTTTGTTTTATTTTCCCACAATACAGTTTTTCCAGGGAGGTTTTGACTGTAGGCCTAATGCTTATCTAGTCCCCCAAAGGGCACACGGAATGGATGACAAGATTACCCTGAGATGCAACAGTTAATACTAGAACATTTAAAAAAAAGAAATACTAACCCTCATGCCTGAAGTTTTAAATGCAACTGTATTAGGAATAGCAGGAAATGTCATGTGGTGGGCATATTTTCATGCACAATTGGTTATATCTTCCTATAAAGCTTTTAGTAGTAACCTCTAGAAACGGGATATTGGACTGCATAAGCTATAAGCTGGAAACTCTGTGACAATTTTCTTAATTTATGTCCATACTGTTGCTACTCCCTGAATTTGAATTTGCTGTGCTACTTGGAACAGCAACAAAATTATCAGTGACAGAAGACTGTGTGAATGTGTATGTGTGAGAGAAATTACCTGTCTCTATTGACCAGAAGCAATTCTTAGTTTCATTTAGAAGTGACTTGTTTTATGGAATGTAATTTAGCTGGTCAGTGAGAGGTGCTCACCATCCAGCTCACAGCATTTGCTGCATTGGAAGGGGAACAAGTTGATTCTGCTTACCAGGATGATAACAGTTGCTAGAAAACCTATTTTCACATAAACTGTTGATTATTCATGTTTCAGTAAAAACAAAAGGATGAAATGGAGGTTCACAATATCAGAAAGGGAATTCAGAGAGTGAACAGAGCTGAGCACTATCCACCTACTTATTATAGCAAAAAATATGACACTTCTGTGACATAGGAGATTTCTGCCTCAGACTGTGATTCTTCTGCAGGTGACATCTTGGAAAGCAGGTGCTTTCCCTTTCCACCCAGTGCATGGGCTAAAGGAGAAATCTGAGTAACAGGCTTGAATACCATATATTTAGACATGAGGTATTTATTTTCACCTGTATTTGCAAAAAAATCAATTTGAGACATATTTGTTTGATTTAGAGAACTTGGAAAAGACATTAAAAATACAGAATACTGGGAAATAGTCTAATACCTTTTCCTCCACAATAACCTATGTGTATTGAATGGTTATATAATTAATCTAACATTACAGTGTATTTATTATATTATAATGGAAGTCCCATGCTGTGTCAATTTACACACTGATTTGGGGGACAGTAAGCTTTAAGGGTACTCAAGTTTCTCCAGCAGTCTCAGAGCAGCAGGATTCTCTTCCTACAGCAATCAGCAGTGCAGCTACTAACAGTGCCAGCACTGAGAACTCGTAATTGGACTCAATCAGTGGTTGGACCACTGAACAGAGTGTCATCTTTTTAAATAAAGACAATAAAAATAAATAAAGTTACCTCATAACTGGTGTCCTGTTATGAAAACTGTGTAACTTCCCGCTTACAAAGAAGCTGTATTGCAGAAAAAAGACTCCATTCTAAAAATAATGCTGGAAAAAAAAAAGGCAAATCAGAAAATGCATCTTTTATACATCATATACTACTACAGAAAACCAGAAAGAAAAAAGAAATAGGTTCCCCAGCCCCAAATAAAATCTGACTTGTTAGACATACAGAATAAATCATAAAAAATACTTTTCTCATGCTACTGTAAATGTTTAGAGACAGAAGGTTTTGTGGAAAGAAGAATAAAATTGACAGAGCAATTTTATTCTTAGAATGATCTTCTGCTTTAAAAAAAATTCCCATTACAGAATTAATGTACTATGTTGTCTGATGCTATAGCATTTTTTCAAGGTCTTACTGAAACCAAAATTACTGTATAAATATTTCAAAAAAGTTTCACTGACAAATAGGCAACTTGATAATGTAGCCATAATATGATTTAATGAAAATAAGTAATTTTACTACTTGTATAGACTACAATTTAGATTTCTTATATGAGAGATAGCTAAATTACTGTTATAGAATTTTGCAGTAACTAATTATGAAAGCACCACTATTTATACTGCAAGGTTTACTTTAAAGTCAAGCAAGAAGAAAATGAAATAAGCTGTTACAGAGAACACAGCAAGAGTTTTCAGCATTTAGTAAATCATATGGTTTTGAATTTCTTCATCAGAACTGCTTGTGTTGCTTTCATGTACAAACCAGGGAGTAAAGCATGACAATAAAAGTCAACATTTAATCAGTTATCAAGAATGGGAACATTAATAATGATAAATTGCAAGGACAATATACAAGTGTGTTGGTGCAACAGGAGACCTGGGATTAGGTTTAGGTAATATGAGTTTAGAGGACTCCTAAATGTCTTAAAAATAAGTTAAGACTTAAAAGAAGGATGCATGCAATCCATGAGCTTTTAATTGTTTTTCTAATTTCTTAGCTTCTCTAAATTGCATCAGGGAACACCTATTGTTTGTAATGCTATGATAACTGTAAGGATCAAAGCATGTGAAAAGGGCAACGCTTCTTGAGAAAATTATACCTCCTGTAGCAAAGATGAAAGAGAAGAAAAACAACCCAGTTTCTTCATGAAGTTCTCACATATCTCTCAAACATCTGAATTCTTCCAGTCATGTCAGCTAACCTAGTAGAGAGATGTGTCCTCTCTTTACAAACCTTGCTCCTCCATTTTTACTCTAATACGTACAGAATATTTCTTGTTTCCTTACCCACATTTTGTTGAATGGGAGAACTCTGAAAAGCAGCTGCAAGATTGACATTAGTGTTAATTATATGTTTCATTGTGCAAAACAGTTGAAAAGTCATATGAATTTGAAGAGTGACAGATGAACAAGACTTTTTCAGGAAAAAAATACAGAAATAATCAAATCTCCCTGAAATACTAAGATTTTTTTTCAGTTAAAATACACAAGATAATTTCATGGGTAATATTCAAAATATTTTATTCAGGTGTTTTTAATGTAATATAATTGTATTATGTTTTATTATACCCTCGATTATTAAGCTCTTGATTATGTTGCATGCCTGTACCATGAATCTGTGGGAAATAAAAGAAAGAGATCTCTGCTTCTCTTCATCTTTTCTCCCTAATCCCTTCCTCATATTCACCAACCTGAGATGATCAGGCAGTCTCCACATCCTGATGGCTGAGTCTAACCTTTAGGCTGAGAATATTTCATCTGAAAAGTTGACATTATGGGCTTTTGACAGTCTGTGAAACCTTACACCAAAGACCTTAAAAAGCATGAAGTACTTGGTGGCCTCTAGGAAGGATGAATAGAAATAAATGCAACCGTGTGTGGATTTAGCATTTGACTAAAAGTCCGGTCTGATAACAAGGTATGATATCCTGGAAAGGAGCTTTCACAACATTTTTTTATTTCTGCTTGCTCTCAAAGTTGTATACTGCCCTTCCAGCCAGCAGCATCTGTGGGACAAGCAATACAGTCTATAATTCAAGCAACAGTTAGTCTGTGCTCAGGCTGGTATATGGGTGTGTTGCAAGGAGGCACAAGGACATCAGAAGACCTCTTTGAGGCACCCGCCAGTCAAAATAACAGCAAACCTCATTCACACCATTTACTGGCAGCAGTCCCTAGCCTGCACTGTTCTTCCCAAACTGTGCCCACCTGGCTCAGGTCAAACCTCAGGCAGAGGAGAACATGCTGTGAAGGACATGTGTGGAAGTTCACGTGCCAAGGGCTCAAGTCCTTTCCTTCTTCCTGGGTAGTTTACTAAAATAGCCCCAGAGTCCTAGTGTCATAGACCACTAATATTTTCTTCATATCCTAATTAACTAAAAATAAAATTATGGATTGCAGCTTACGTTATTACACATTTTCCTTTCCCTAAATGAAGTCAGCATTCCAAACAAATTACCTGGACTGCATGTTTCATTAATTTTGCCCTCAGGACATAGATGAGTATGGAATAATCAAGCAGTAAATATAATTATCTGTATATAACTACCAATTATCTTTTCAAAATAAAATTCATAGACACACAAAAGTAGCAAGCCACAGACATTAGTAAATTGAAAAAAAAAAAGTTATAAAAGCAGTATTTACTTAACCAGAGTAAATATTCATTTAATCATTCATTGCAAGTGAAATCGCTGCTCATGCCTCATCATCATTGTTCCTTCATCTATCTTCTCTCTATCTTTCCCTGTTTTAGTGTATCCTTACTGAGTCAGGGAGCAGACTTGCATCCAGTACTCCATATGTTGGTACATAAATGGACATTTTCCGTTTTGTTCTTTATGACTTTCCTAAGAATTCCTAACATTTGAAGTTCTGACAACTACTGGAAATACAGAAGCCCTACTTTAAAGTCATAAATCAGGTTTTACTATAAGATCATTCCATCTCTTTATAGAAAATGGGACATGTATGTTTATGTGGGGAGGTGAATATTTTACATTTAAATATATAGACAAAATTAATCAGAAGAATGAGGTCTGCTTTTTCACTAGTCTACACAAAAAAAAAAAAATGCTTAGTTTCAGCTTAGCCCATTTAATTATTTTTCATGGACATAGCTTCATTTTGCAGTATATCATACAAAATATTTAAAAACAATTTAAAAAAAAAAAGAATAAATCAAATAGCTATTTAGAACTTAACATCTGTTTTTCACTTGATTATTGATTAGTACGTCATTATCAAGAAAGTTAAGAACAAAGTAAAATTCTGCTGTCTGGTTTCTGATTTATACTTTAAGTATTCAGCAAAAAAAGTGAGAATATAAACCAGTTTTAAACACAGAAAACACAGAACACTCCATATAAGGAAAAAAATTTCTTCTAAACATATGCACATCAAAGAAGAACCAGAAGTTAAGGATTTATATTGGAATGGATTTGAAAGAACCTAATTCACATGAGATTTATGAACTTCTGACGGTAGAAGGTCTTTGCCAGCTAAGTGACTGCTCAGGACATGGTGATGGAAAAAGTTTGGACCACTGTTTTCTACAACTGCTGGTTCCAGTAAGAGGAACTGGCAGAATAACCAGGAGATAAATAACTTTCCTACTTCAAAACTAGCACTAAATCAAGAGCATTTTCAGGCTGTCAGGTTCAGGCCCCCATTACCTGAAGCAACCACATAATACAAAGCTGTTGCTATTAGATACCAGTTGGTATTAAGTTCCTGTCCCATTTCATCTGTCCAACCAAACTTACTTTGAAAGGCTGCAGTAGTGTAGCTTTTGAGTCAATGACTTACAAGCTTTCTCTTGTAATTTTCCTGTAGTACTCTGTGTTCCTCCAAATACATGAATTGCTGTCTTGACTCAAGTGAGAAACACTGTTGAAATCTATTCCCTATTCCTAGCACAGTTTAAGCCTTGGAAGATAAGGTTCAAGATCTAAATGCAAACACTGAAAATGTGCTTTTGCCCCACAGGGCTCTATCTGTTTTTTATTATGGGATTTCTTGCCATTAAGGGTAGCATTGTTTGCGTGCAGTGGTTTTCTGTCAACATAGGACCCAATCCTTTCTACAATGCAAATAGAACTTTAAGATCTTAGCAATGCATGATGAATATCCTGGTGACTGTGTCTTGCTCTGTCTCATCTGTGTCTTTAATAGGAAAAAAAACTGGCTGGAAGTGTCATGTAAATGAGCAAGCAAGAAAAAAAATCTGTATGAAAAATATGTAAGCGTTCTACATGTAGCAGGTATTCATTATCTCATTAAAATATGCAAATATATCATCCCTAATCAAAATTTGCCCTAAGTCAAGACTTTCCATTAAAGCAAATTCTCTGATACATTTTTTGATTGGAGAAGGGAAAACGATTGAGACATTTTTCTTTTTATCTCTTCAGTGTTTATAACTCTGCACAAAACCAATGGCATCCCAATTCCTTTGTGTTTCCCTAGTGAGTATATAATGACTTCACTTAAACAGCTCACCTTTCTTAGAACTGTTGATAAAATTCTGAAATTGCCTTTTATTTAGCCATCAGCTAAAAGTACTTTCCAGCCTCTGGTTTTAAAGGTTACATGGTCCCTTGAGAATAGCAGTCGTATAGGCACCTGTGTCACACCAAATTTTTAAGCCACAAGCTCTTCTTGGCAAATATGTTTTCATTTCTTCTTGATCTCCTGCAAAGTCAGCTAAGCTTCCATGTAGATTATTCCTTAGGGTAAGATTAAAAACAACAGAAAGATGTTTTACTTTAAAGCTGTTGTTTCTGCTGGAGCTTTACAACAAAGAGCAAATTGTATATCAGGGGGAAAACCCAAACAATTTCATGGGGGAAAGAAGAGGTGAATACCTACTAAATTAGCCAGTGATGATATTATCTGTCAGAAATTATGTGCATATTCAGTGCATACTTTTTCGTTATTACCTCTCAGAAGATTTTCCAAATGGCAATAATATGCTGTGCTTTAATGTTGGCCCAATTTCTCACACTGTCAATTCTTACAAAAGTGTGCAAAACAGTTTCATTTCTACCAAAGGGATCAGGAACCTTGGTCAAAGTATTTCTTCTGTCCTGTGTTGAAGCCAACTAAACTAACTTGGTTGCAATTGCACTCTACCCTCTGTAAGCCTCATTCTTCACAGGTGGTTTAATGTAGCTTTGGTGTAATGCTCCTCATCAATGAATAATTCATTGCTTCTCATGCCTCAAGACATGTAACAAAGAAGGAAATCAGTATCAAGACACAATTTATTTTGTTACTATTATTTGATGAGATGGTTGTCATTTACAGGGAAAAACCAGTATGCCGTCACTAAGAGATACAAGACATTACTTTCAGAATGAGTTATAGCAAGTACATACATAATGGCCAAACATGATTGAAAATACCATCTTCCACAGACTGTTTATTTGCATATGTGAATATTGTACGTTATAGCTAATTAGACAAATGAAACATCCTCTTTCTTCATTTATAATCTACGAATATCTATTAAACATATTTGACATTTCAGTAGAGATGAGGATAGCAGGAAATGTAAGTGCTCATTAACAGATTTCAATTTTTATAACAGAAAAGAAAAAAATGTAAACAAATTTTTGCATATCTTACATGATGCAAATATGTCACCCAGGTTTTTATCACTCTGTGGTGAGCACTGATCACTTTTTTTATGCCATCTCCGTGCTAAGATGAGAGAGAGTTTGGACGCTTGGACAAATACGACTGGCAGTCAGAAGAGCTATATTTTGTGTTTTCCTCCACCACAGACATCCCGCAAGCTCCTTCAAAGGCCACCTGACACTTTTATGTCAAAACCTTTCCAGTTGCCGTGTGATTTTTGGCCCTTAAAACAAGTGGTGCGTCAGGCTTGTGATGGAGTCTGTTACAGATGCAAACATTAAGGATGGATGTGATGAAGGACCTGCCCTTTACAGGTTTCTAACAGATACAAAGGAAAAGTAACCACAGATGGGGCAGGCTTCGCGCTGGGGATGGATAGTTTTGGCCTGAGCCTGAGTTTGACAGTGAGGCAAAGGGCCAGCAGCTTGCCACCCTTGGTACCAGGGTCATGGCAACTTGAGAGAGGGAGGAGCTGACAGTGGTGGCTTTTGGGAGCAGCATGGGCCAAGTGGGCTGTCTGCCCACAGCTCAGCACTGCCAAGGAGGGCATGGTTAGTGTTCAGACCGGCTACGGTCTGGGTCACCTCCAAATGGGCTCCACCCTCCTGAGAACTCTCAGTTGTGAATATCCATTAGTGAGGCTGAGAAAATCCTGAGTATATTCACACCTCTGTGGATAGTAAACCCATAATTTGGTGCATTATTCAGGGTGATGTCTTCATGGGATCACTGGAAGGAACTTCTCTTTTCAAAGGTTTGTATCAAAGAAGGAGAAAGTGGGGGCTTATATCTCAAATGCAATAATCAAATGGTTACAGCACTGAGAAAGCATGACTCGCCTCCAGGGATGTGCCCTAACCGCTAGGCAATAATGAAAAAATGCAGCTAGGCAACAACTCGCTTGTTAAAACTGTGCCAGCTGAATAAAGAAAAAAAGAAAAGAAAAAAAAGGAACATCTTTGGCACACAGGGAGAAACTGTAATCCTGTAACCTACTAGATTATTGGTTTGTAATCACAATCTCAGGCAGCAGTTTTCACTCTAGTTAATAAGGCAGAGTAAATTACTAATTCAGATGAACTCGGTAACCCAAACAAAAAGGATTCTTTTAATGGAAAGGATTAAGGAATTGGACCTTTAGTGTCTAAGACAGTCCTTGAAGGCAGAACTTCTCTTCCACCAATAAATTTCATGAGCATTAATAGTATCAAGCAATAGTCTATGTATTTACGCAGGAATTGACTATCGGGAATAGCAGTGATTCATCATGTAATATAATAACTGTCTCCTTTCTTCAGGATAGTATGGAGGCCAACAGGACAAACATCCACTGATATAACAATTGTGCCTTATTTCACCACTTAGAAAGCTAAAGATAAGAGAGTAAGGGTGATTCTGATTTTATAAAGAGTAGTTTGCAATGAAAATTCCTTGTGGACTAGGAAGCACATCAAATGAATCCTAATTCAAACAACTTTCTGCTTTCATCTACTCACTTGGTTTGCCTTTAGGAAACAGTAGTTTTGCTAGGTACCAAGACTCATTCCATGCTTGATATAGAAGTGCTTCAAACAACTGGTAATGTAATTACCTATACTTTGGTCAATAATCCTAACCAACTCACAAGTTGGTATGACAAACCGTAAGAACTAAAACAAAAGGCAAGCTCTCTTTAAAGTATTTGTACAGCAGATTTTCAGGCATAACAAATGAGCAGGAGGAAATTCAACTAAGTAATTCTGAGTTCCTAGATCTGGCTGTGTGCTCTGATCATGTCCCAGGTGCATATGGAGTGAGACCCCCGTGTGTGTACTCACTTTTTTGTTCCCTTTTCCATCCCCTGTCCACCTCCATGATCATCTCACACACTGTTCTAGTATTCATTGAAATAAAACCTGTGAATGAGTGCTAGAATGAAGGTACAGTATATCTCAGCGTGGGAGACAGATGCAAGCTTCAACAGGTGTATGCTGTATTTAGAGGACAGAATTAGTAATCAGCCAGTGCAGATTTTAACGAATTTGGTCCCGGCATGCTATAGCATGCATTTCGGATTCTGACAATACTAGAAGCAGACACATCTGTTCATAATAAAGCTCAGACACTTTAAAAGTTTTTTTTATGTTCCTTTAAAAATCTTTAAAAATGTGGAAACTCAGCAAGAAAATCAATGATAGGTTCTGCCTGGGTTTAAATTAAAGTTTCATGTATGCTACACTTCAGTAGTGTAATCCTAAAGGGATAAAAGAACAGGGATTCTTTTATCACAACACTCTCAAGACCAGGCAGAGAAGCAGAAAATATCTTGGACAGTAAGTGCTCCTATCTGACTGCTAAAATCAAAAGCTTGTAATCCAGCCTTAGTGACAAACTAAACAAGAGTCTTTAAAATCTCTGCTGCCTCCTCCATTGGCTTCTCTGCTCTTGTATTCCAGCATCACAACAATGTTTTCTGTGATGAATCCAGCTACAGCCCACTCTCACCCATTTCTCAGTCACTGAGGTACAACTGCACCATGGCACCTTCTTGGTGTTATATGACTCCCAGAGAAGCTGTATCATCAGCATATCATAAATCATTCTACCCAGTCTCTTACTGGCTATTTCTATTGCTGATGACTTCCCTGTATGTTACTGCATATACAAACACTGAACAGAAATGCTGATACATCTTCATCCTATGGGTTAAGAACATTGTTTATGACCCCTTCACAACGGTCTCTAAATCATGACTTTTGGGTACACACAGGTTTTACTACTGCTCCTCAATAACATGCTAAGACCTTCATATTTCTAAAGATCTGAAGTGATTTTGGTGACCTTAAAGGAGCTGCATTATCAGGAAATGCCAAACATTTGTCACAAAATTATCAGTTTTATAAAAATATAGATGCGTATAATTATTATGCTTCGGCATAACAGCCTCAAAATATAATATCTTACTTTGTGTGTGATGGCAGTCTCTAAGTGAAAGTACAAATGAGGAGAGGACAATAAATGCATAAATTGTATATATTGCTCATTGTGGAAATACTCATTATTGAGGATTGAGTAAGATGAAAACGACATTGTTCTGGTTTTTATGATGTACTAAAGGAACAACAATAGCTGAAGGTTAATTTATAGGGAGATTTCAATAAAAAAATCCGTATCATATTTCAGATTCAAGTATTGTGTGATCTTGATTAATAGCAAAATCTAAAAGGTTTTTCTTTCACAGCTGATTTATGTAGCTTCATCTCTTATATTTTCCATCTGATTTCAAATTTTCTAGTTCACTGTCTGAGCCAAAATGACACATTACTTACTATGTATTGCACCAACCAGAAAATATTACTTGTCTGTCCATCTAAATATGCGGTTTGTTTAAGTTTTGTTGGTTCAGGTATTTTTTCCCCTAAGAAAAATCTAATTGACCATGTATTAAACAGTTTTTTGATAATTTCTCTCTCTAAATGATTTGCCTTAGCTTCTCTCAATGATTTGCCTCAGTGACAATTTTAGAGATTGTTATATAAAAAAAATATTGAAGGGATTGGCACAATGTCAATCTATTCTTCATCCTTCATTTTCAGAAATAAGAGAATCTGAAAAAAGAGGTTTGCTTGTGTGTGAGCATAAATCTGAGGAGAAGAGGTAGAATTTGAACCTAGATATAACCCAGACACAAACAACTCAGTCTTCAGATACGCTCACTGGCTTGGCTTTCCATCCCTTACCATGGAAACAACTGAGGTTTTTACTTTGAAGTTACAAGAGATAGAACACACCACCACCACAAATCTAAGCAGTATAGACTAACCCTGAATAAAATCAAGCTAACAAATAGGAGATTACTACTGATCAAAGGGGAGAGGTTCAAGGTGGGAAAAAAATAGCTGTTTTTACACAAAGTTGATATAGCATGTTTTTGACAGTGCTGTATACAATGTATCTGTGTGAAGGATCAAGGGGTGTGCTCTCCAGTACAGGGCCTTGATCTGAAGTCTAGAATCAGGAGGAAAAAACATGTTCAGCACGGGGGTTTGGCACATTGCCCTTGAAAGTCAATCCTACACTGGCTGTCCAATATGGAAACTGCTCCAAATAACAGGGTGGCAGCTCATGTAATTTCTATACCTCGGTGGGAAGGAGCAGTTATTGTAGGAAAGACCTCAGGTCTCAACCAGGTCAGAGTAATCTTGATAAGTTCCTTCTGATGCTATGGTCCTTTTCTCGATGTACTTGATGCTCAGGGACATCACCTAATCTATTAGAAATGCAAGATTGCTCAGTAACAGAGCCTAAAGTAAGAATTTCAAATTGAGAAATGGATAAGAGATTGCAGAGGGTCCCAGTAATTACTTTTTCTATCAGGTAAGTTGAAGGGTTTTTATGGCAATCACTTTCTTTCTCCATCAGCACCTCCTTTTCAGCATCCACAAGTCTTGCACAAATGTCCTCTGTGGCTGCTACCTTTCCTTCAACGTCGGTTTGGTTTTGCATGCTGCATGCAACCTACTGGACGGATTTCTTCTATCACATTCAGAAGATCAAAATTCTGATTTAAAAATATGGCAAGCTCTATAGAAAATAGATGTAGCATTCAAAATGCAATTGTTCACAGACACTCTTCTTCTTCCCCTTCTAACCTATAAAGGAATTGTGTCCAGCCTGGGTCACAAAGGAGCAAATATTTCCTAGGCTTCTATCTCCATTAGCATGCTAGTTTATTCTGCACCTGCAGCTAGCAATTAAATGGAGAGTATTAACTGATTGAATCACTAGGTCCTCAAACACCTTTCTCTGTCAGAGAAAGCATTTCAATTAATTGATCTGGGCAGATTGTCTGTGGCTTCTAAACACCGCCATTTCCTTAAAGCTAACACATCTTGTTCAGCAAAGATGCTGCTGTCAGCCAGAGTTGAGTAGTAGTGATGCAATCTAAGTTGTTTTCTACCAGTGACACCAATTTCTTGCCTGATGCTAATCTTGATAGCTTGTTTCCTTCTGCTGTTAAAGATCTCCGTGACAGACTATCACAGTGTAAGCTCTTCCCTTCATTTAGTTCTAAAGTGTCTCCTTTTACTTGGCGTCCCAGTCCCGTCAAGCTGCAAGAAGCTCTTTTTTTAATAACAGATTAGAGATGGTCAGGAAGTAGCTGCATTTACCCTCCTGATATTGAAATTCCTTCCTTTATTGAATCTTTTCCCTTCTATCCTCACCTTAAAAAGAGCATCTTTTTGCATACTTTCTCCAAGCAAATAAATTAGACACGTCTGTGCTGAGGGGAATATAAGGCTGGATGCTGATATGCTTCATGGGAAATTCTTCAAGAAAAGCAACAATAGAAATGCCCAAGAGTAGCCATCATTAGTCAAAGAATATCAGTAATAAAAGCACCTGTCGGGTATCTTGGTCTGTCTTAGCTGCTTACTGGAGGATAAGGCATACTTTAAAAGCTAAACATCATGGCTGCAAATGAGAGTGCGGGAAAGGATGCTGCAGTTAGGTGCCAACTTGGGTTTCCCTGGGATCTTGTAGAGCTCATCGCTTGCTGGTGCCACACCGCCCCAGTCCGCTCCGCATCAGGGGTGCAGCAAATCTGAATTTCTGGGGATGGAGTGGTTTGGGGTGACTCGTGTGGCAAGTGCTATGTAACCATAGGTAACAGAAAGGAGAATAGATCTCTTTTATGTGAAATTTAGGTGCTGAGAATTACAGCTAAATGGAATTGAAGTACTGCCTTGACCTTTTACTATTTCACAATGACTGGTTTAATCAACAACCTCTGACATCTTACCTAAAAATCAGCCCTTCCTTTTTAGCTTACAGTAGGAGCATATCAAAATGAAATTACAGTCATACTTCCTTTACATCTGGATTGCCACATGAATGCCAAATGATTTTTGAAGTTCTGAAAATAAATGGCCTGTATTCACCTTTCCTCTAGCTGAATGCAGCATATGGGTATCTCAAACACTGAGCTCTCTTTCTTTTTCTAAAGGATTTTTTCAAAGTTTATCAGTGCTCTGAAACACGGACACGTGAAACCTCCTTTTCCATATATTTTTCTGATGTTTTAAGTTGCTAGCTTTGCCATGACTGTTGTAGATAGAATATGGTGACACAATTTTGTGGCTCAACCTTTTCTTAACAAAGACTTGCAGAGTGACCCCTATGAAGACAGTGATTTTGGGGGGCTAAACACAAACTTTATTTAACCCAGACTTTGCCACCTGCAGTCCCTCGGTGCTTCCAGTTCTCCTCTAGGCAAGCAGCACCTACCTTACATGAATGTTATAAATGACCCTGATCCTCCAGCAGCTTATTTGTCATTTTATGTCATATATTGGGCCTATGTGTCATATAGGGGGCCTATGGCCAGTTTCTCCAGCCTGAATGGACACAAACCCTCGGCCTCTCAGTCTCACTCACTTCGGGCTGGCTCTGTATCTGCCATCTTTGGAAAACTGGAACCAGCTGCCCCTGTCCTGAAACCAGCTCTGCTCTCCAGAGATGTCTCAAAGCTGCCCCAGTCCTTAGTGAGTTTCAGGCAAAGTTTGAAGGCAAGCAAATACCACTTAGCTGGGAATTTTTAAGTCTTTCCTCCCTATCTCTTTAAACTATGTAGCTAAATGTAAAGCTCTGCTGGCATGCCTTCTTCAGAATAACTGTCGTTCATCTAAAACCTAGTCTTTATGGCCACTTACTTCATTAACTTATTCTTTGCCTTCTTGCCAACAGACAGAAGGAGGTGCAAGTAAGAGTCGTGCCTTGTCAAGGCTCACTATATATTAAAGCATTCAGTAATATATTTTAATTTACCTGAATTAACAGGAAGTATATAGAGAGCTACTTGAGATGACCACATCTGATACAAAATATTACCTCCTTTTAAGAATAGTGCTAGAAGGTAACTTTTGAGAGCTTTCTAAAACTGGTTTTATTAGATGTTTTATTTTAGTTGAAGTTATTCAGATTCTGGTCATGCAGCCTTTAAATGCTAATAAGCAATATGCTAAGAGCAGAGCAGCAATATTTATCTGAGCATCCAACAGTATTTATACCTTATTTCCGGTAATGCATTTAGCACATAAGTAAAACATTCCATTAAGATCTACATTCACAACTTCAACATGAAAAACTTATGTTTCATTAGCTATAACATTATTCAGACCATTTCCTGGAAAAGGGTTACCAAATCTAAATTCTTGTCGCCTATAATATAGGTTAATTATTTAAAATTTAACCAATTTACCCTCAGAGTCCAACAGACAGAACTTTGTCACTGAGGTATCTTAGTCTATTCAAGGATAGACTCCTAATTCCATGTATATTACAATGTTTGATGTTCTGACTGCATTATAGGTCTTCTTATAAATTCAGAGTGCTTTCCTAAATATTACCTGATTCAGACTAGGGATGATATTGCAGTGATATTCATAGTTGTGGAATATATCCCTCTGAACAAGGATTGTATTTCATATTTACTGGAGAGTAGCAATACATATAACATTCCAAGAAGATGCTGAAAATTTTGTGAGGAAAATAATACTTCTAATAATTTATTGTAAGGTTGCATTTACGGTGCTTACAAATTTTTACTGTGTGTACATATATATTTATATGTATATATATTTGTATACACTGCTAATAACAACAATTTGAGCTATAATATTAAAATTTTATCATCTAGCTGAAGAATTTTATGATTGGTACAGTAAGAACAAGAACTGGGAATGTTGCTTTTACGACATGATTTGTTGTGCCTGTCACAAATGTGTATCCATTCAACAGGTACAAGGGCATATTACAGATTTGTTCAGAAATAATTTTTTACATAAATAAGCTTTGACATTTCCAAGAAGGCAGGGTTCTTTTATCTCAAATAACGAGCACCTAAGATTTTATGGAGACCAAGTCTAAGATATAAGATACAAGGAAACAAAGAAGCAGAATCAGAAACATCGATTAGTGTAAACAAAGGAAGGCTAGAACTGTAATGGGAGTTATCAGCCTGGCTAAACAACTGGTTCTTCTTGGACCTCAAGCAACAACAGGGAAGCATACAGAAAGCAGAAGCTAGGTCAGATTAGAGGGGAAGATGATAGAGTAATAACACAAAGGGACAAAATCAGGGAGTTCAAGGCACAAAAAAGACAAAGGTAGCAAAGGACAAAAAAGGTGACAAAAGTTGACAATATAAGTGATAGAAGGAAATGCTGTGGGAAATGTATGCTGTAGGAAAGAGTTAAACAGAGAGGGAAGTTTATTGGGAAATGGCATCAAGAAGGTCAACAGCTATATAAATGGCATATAAATGGATAAACAGTATGTATAAACAGTAGCCTAGCTGTATCTTAAGTTCATTGTCCCATTTTGAATGCCTTAATTCAGGAAAGATGTTGATCAGTTGAACATAATCAAGAGAAGAATGTTCAGAGCTTTAGAAAACATCAAAAACAACAAAAAAAGGTTGAATCAGAGCTGTTTAAAATCTTGGGGAGATAAGGCTTTAGAGGAGAGTGACAACAGCCTTTAAAAGCATAAAAGACTGCTGCAAAGAGGAAGAGAACAATTTGCTCTTTATCATGTACAGAACAAGAAATAGTGTGCTTAAATGGCAGCAAGAAAGATTCAGTTTAGATGTCAGGAAAACATTTTTAACAATAAAGATAGTAATGCACTAGAACAAATTGCCCCAGGGGCTGTGGAAATCATTTGAATTCTTTGAGAACAGGCTAGACAAGCACCAGTAAAGATCACTTAAAGCTGGTCTGGCCACGGAGAAAGGGGATGGAAAAGTATGATGTGCTGTTCTTTTCCAGGCCTATTTTTTAATATTTCTATGTACATGCTAGGAAAGAACACTAGCCATGGGCCGAAATTATACAACATAGTGTCAAGTATAACTGATTCCTGTAATGGATGTATAATGCCAACAGCAGAGAGAAGGAGTGTGAGTACTTGCCTATCTCAGCAGAACTCAAGTTCAAGGTTGGGCTGCTGCTGAGGTTAGCAAGAAATATCTGACTTTCACAGAGAACGCTCGTGCTTCCGAGACAGAAGTTTCTGCCTCCTACCTGGGCATCTGGGAGGGCTATCACCACATCCCAGTCTCCTACTTTATATAGTATTTCAGTGGTAAAATGAGATGAAAAGTTGAATGTACTCTTACTGCATTAAAATTCTTCCCTGCTATTGAGGTCAGTGTCTTTAAAGACCATCTGGCGTTCTAAGCTGCTTTATAATGCATATTCTAGAAATTCATCCAAAAAACCCTAAATTCCCATGACTTAACTTCTTCCAGAAAAATCGTTTAATAAACAGCTTCTAAAGAACAAGTCACAATTCCTCAGTCCCTGCTGATGACTTGCTGTTAATGATGCATTCTTGCTGGTAATGATATGCAGCTCATTCTATATTACTTGCTTCCACCATGAAGTACAGTGAGCCCTCCAGAAAGATCATCTCCATAGTCATCCCAAATAACTATCTTAAAACATTTTCAAGGTTATCATTTTAGACTTTATAGGAAGCATAATGGGAGTGTCTAAGTCCAAGAATCAGAAGGTCATTTGGAATCACCCTTTCCTCCTTCTCAGATGGCACAAAGAGCTGGCTAATGCTTGCTTCCTTCTTTCCTCATGTCAGATATTGAAGAAAATCCAATGCTGACAGAGCCGTGATGTATGTCCAGCTTTGGCTCTCCATCCCCGCTACCTAATGTATTATTAATACATTAATAAAGCTTTAAATTCTTTCCTCAGTCGCACCAGAATACTAGTTTTTGTCCATTTCCCTTTCTTAGGATCCAAGCTCCATCTTCACAGCTCAGCACACAGCAATCACCATCCTACCTCTTCAGCTTGCTCGAAACATATTACTGACCCAGATGTTTCTACTATCAATATATTCTGATCAGTGATGTAATATACATAATTTCAGTCCTCTGACAACAATTTTATGGACTTTGTTTGTTTGATACCTCCTACTGATAGAATTATGCTAACTGCTGTGCATGGTTTTTGAAGTGGAGATCACAGGGAAGTTTCAAGATCTGGTTCACGTAATTCTCATGCGCTTTCTCACTGCACATGTTACTATTAGGGCAACTTCTGGTTTATGAGAAGAAAAACTGTATGTGCACTTTTCACGAATAAAATAAATAAGTTCTAGAAAGCCTCTACTTAGGATGACATATTCACTTATCAAAAATATTTAGATAACAGTTGTCCAAAAAATATTTGTGAAACCCGAAAATTTAATCAGCTTTGGCATGAATAATGGTTACCACTTATTTGCTTTTGCAAACCATTCATCAAACACTTACAGATGCTACAGAAGTTCAGTGCATGACCAGTACATGAAAACCTGACGATGAAAAAGGGCTACATTCTCGAATAGCAACGAGAATGCTTGTCATCAAAATGCAACTTAGAGGTAGCCTGCAAACATTTAGTAAGTAAAAGAGATACATACAGCTCAACTGTACTTGGAAGTAGTGCAAATCTAAAGGGTAAAACAATTTGAACTTAGCAACACTTGCCCAGCATAACCTGAAACTAAATTATACAGCAGAAAAACTTACAGGACCTAGTGTCCAGGTGCCCACTCCTTTCCTACAAAATGCCTGGAAAGTGTTGTCATAAATAGGGGACTGAGCTGAAGAACCCAGACTATCATCTCTCACAGAGTTCAGGGGTGGTTGCATCTAGTGGCTTCACTGGCTCAAATTAGTAAGGGAAAGCAAATAAATAAATCCTTTTTAACTTTTTTCTAACTCTTTGCAAAATCTAGATATAGTGATCAGTGGGGCATGCTGAACACTAAAAGTGCCTTTGGCTTAGTGTGCTCACAGAAGTCTAAGGGATCCAGATGGTACCAAGTACCCCTGTGCTTTAAAGGAAATGCTCTCTTAAATAAAATATTTAGTAAGCAGTGGTCATAAAATTAATTCAAAGGCATAGTCTAGTACTGCCATGTGTTAATATCTATAAAATATCTAAGAAAATGTTGGCAAATGGATAGTTAATCCTCACAGACATTTATGGATTAAGCAGTCCCATATAAAGATTCATTTTATGTGTAAGGAGGAAATATATTTATTGCAAAAATAAGTACTAAACTCAAACTGTGCTTCCTTCATTTGGAAACTCTATTAATTTAATGCAAGCAGGTAAAATATCTTGCTTTTTCTTTATTTCTATATGTCTTTTCATCACAATTGGCTAAAACCCCCTTCACTAACTTTCCTAAGTAATTATCCTATTTAAGTAATTTTTGTTATCATTTAATTGCCGCTACTAGTGAGATGAAAGGTATTTAAAAGCACACAAAACCAGTGAAGGCTTCAAGGCACAAAAGACTGTAAGTGCATTTGGAAACCTAAAGGACCTTAAATGGCAACAAAAGTTCCTATATACCAGTTTGGCCCCTAATTCTCTTACACAAGCAAAATGTGCCATAGGAAGATCATTAATGTCACAAATGGGTAAATTCCCAAGATTAATGTCTCCTTCAGGGGATGGCAGTTACCCATTCAACATCATAGGAAAACAGTGCTTTAAACAGAGTCAATGAGTTGTTTGCTACACAGTCACAGGGACCACCCCTTTGAGTATTTTTGTAAGAAATTTTTACTTAATTATTAAACTGAACTAAGCTTGTCTGTTGCCACGAGGAAATAGAGTCAAATATGACCAAACCAGATAGAAGGAATTTTGTTTGCTTTCCCAGCAAGATAACTTCATCCCTAGGAACGTTCTACTAAAGAAAGAAACCCACCTAGGACTTTCCTATCCTGTATTCTTGCACTTCTATTCTAAGTTTTAACTCTTACAGGCCATTGGTATTGAAACCATCTCTTAAATATTATGTTTGAAATTCAGACTTAAATCCCACTTCTGGTCATTGTATTACAGTGGTGTTTTGTCTAATTTGAAGTTGCATCTTCTAAACGTGCTCCCCAGCCATTAGATTTTGTAAAGTGGGATTATGCTGCTTAGCACAGGTATGTGGGACAAGACAACTATCTAATGGGCTGATGAGAGTGACAAAAGGAAGAACAGACATAACGAAGATAGAGTTTAGGTTATACACATGCCAGTAACTCAGATTAAAATTATTCAATTTGTTTTTGCCTTATATTTATTAATTATAAAAGGAAACTAACTTTACAGAATATTTTTTTTTCCTTTCAGATGGCTCTTCACAAATGACACAGTTCAAAAAAGATTTTAGCTGTGTATTCCAGCACTCTGTAAGATATTAAGAAAATCACTTTCTGAAACAAGAAAACAAATGTTCTTCTCAGGATGTCATTTACCCTGTTTATTCAAAAGAATAAATTCATGTCATATTAATAAGTGAAATGAGCCAGATTTGTCAGAAGTAGGAAAAGTTCATCAGCCAGGGAAAGAGCAGAGAGGAAGTATGAAAAGCAGTCTTGATGACTGGTAATTTATGTCCCCCTCACTAACTGAATCTATGGGACTGTCACTCCAGTGAGAAAACACTTTGAAAAGCGTGGAATAATAAACATTCAGAGTAGGTGCAGATGGACTACAAGGATAATTACATGTCTCTTGTCAAACATTAAGACATATGGATACTGATTGATCCTTGATTTTTATTTTTATTTAAGAACAATTTGAACTGAAAAGCCAAATCTCACTGACTGGTCATTAGACAACCATCTAAACTAAACCAAACCAAACCAAAACCAAACCAGACTGTTGGTTCTTTCAAATATTTACCTCTGATTTTTGAACAGAAGGGAAAATAGCTGTGATAAGTAATAACCTGGAACCCACTTCCCTTCCATTGAGGAGCAGTTTCACAGCTGGCCAACAAATTACTCCCTTGCAACAGTGCTTTAGCAAAGAGCTCCTGTTCTGTCTGTTTTGGATGAGAGATGGCATATTGAACATGTCAGGCTTGGACTCTGCACTTTCCTGAAATCTCATCAAAACCTAGTGCCTGAGCAGCTTCGAGTCAGATGCCAGGAGTGACAAAAGAGCCAGCTAACTGCTTGTGGCTGCCCGACTGGCAAGCCGTCACTCCACTGTCAGAGAGTAATCAATTTGATAGGCCTTGTCACGCAGGAAAAGAAGTGATTATGGAGAGAAAAACAACAAACAGAGCTAGGCTTGGAGCAAAATAATCGGTGCCTCTAAGATTTTAAATTAGTGTCACATTTAAGCATCTTGCCTTATTACTTGGATCAGATTATGAGCAGAGTGAACCCGCTCTGTTCAGGCCTATGCTTACTACCTTTCTAATGCAGTGTACAGGGTAAGAAATTCTAGCATCAATTCAAATGTGCCACTTGATTCATTCCTGTGAATGTTGCAGTGACACCACAGGCATCTCATCCTCATTGCCTTAAATAGTCACTATCACCCACTCATGTGAAGGAAATATGGAGAAGGCATAGACGCTTGCTCTTTGCCTCCACAGTGCACAAGCAAGGAGAAGTAGAGGTTTGGTCCCACCAGTCAGAAACTGAAGATATCAGAAACGAGAGTCTTTATTCCCTCCTTTTCCCCAAGCAAACACAGAGGAGCTACTGAAAGCTCTGTCAGTGTGTGTGTGTCTGTGGACAAACAAAAATTATGTTTTCTTTCTCACCGAGTTACTCAAGTTAAGGTGTTAAAAGAGAAGCTGCTGCCCGGCACCATTTAAGAGTCACACACAAACCACCTGAATCTTTAACTGCTTGGACAAAGGTCCCTTTGCAATGGGTGACTCCAGTGAGCTGATGGGTGCCCCTTTCAACTCCTCACACACACACACACAGAGGCGCAGACACACACTCTCACTCTTAGGTGTGCTTTCTCCTTCATCAGGCTCGACCCTAATTTTCCTGCAGCAGTCTCAGGCATCAGATTTCATAAAAATAAACAATCTAATTGAAAGGTACAGCAGCAGGGTCAGTCTGGGCTGGGTGCCTCCAGAGAGTGACCTTGAAAAAGAAATTCCTGGGCAATTATACCCTTGTGATGTATACACCCATCCCTCATGCACTCTTCAAGTGCTGTTCACACGTGGTCTTTTAGTCCCATGGTGATTTTTTGGTCTAGGGTCTTCTAACAGCTTATTGGATTCTTCTTCTGTGTCCAGGCAGGTCATTGTAGGCTTCTTATCTTCTGGTTTATGCTTCTTGTGCACCTGTGCTTGCTGGCAGAACATGGGGAAACAAATGGTCCCAGACTTAGGGAAAAACACTACCAAAACATCAGTGTGTTATTGACATTTTTCTCTTACTAAAAGACAAAACATAGCACTGTACAAGCTGCTAGGAAAATTACTAAGAAAATTAACTCTATTGCGGCCTAAAGGCTTCAGCAAATCTTGCTATCCCTGCTAAGTAAAGTTAGGCAAACAGCATAAATCACACCATATGATAACTCTAAGTAATTTATTCTAATTAATAATAACTTATTTAAGCTAAACAACTAATATCTCTCAACAAAGGGAAGAGGAAACCTGGGGAATCCTCGTTCTTGGAGGATAAAATGTTGATTGAAACAATGAAGACCAAAATGAGTGTTGTTTACCAACGTCTATGAAGCAAGTAGAGTATGCTACTGAAAAAACTGCTAGAAAATAACAGATGTTTTAGCACCACTTACAGTTGAATTCAATGTTAGTAAAACAGCTAACAAGAAAGTGAAGTATCATTAAGGTATTTGGGTGGGGAAACAGTTAGATACAGCTGACAGATGCACCTGGCATGCAGGCACCAGTGCTTGATGGTGATTTCACGAGTAGAGTTTTCCAATGCCCTGATAAGCAGCCATCATCCTGGCAAGAGGAATCACAGAGATCTCTAAGGATCTTCTGATGAGGCATTCCACTATTTCCCAGCATTTAGGAGCCAACCTTGTAGGCGTGCTCAGCACTGTAGAAATTGACGATTTAGAGATTTCATGAATTGACACCGCATATAAAAGCAGAAAAAATAGGTTCAGGGCCTCCTTAGCTTCTCCTTTTTTTCTCAGCTGTGCCCTTATCAACGTGTCCAGGCTAGCTTAATTCTTGTTAAAGGATACCTATTTTGTGAGATGGCTGACTGATAGCTTAATGGCCAAACACATTATGCAGTCCTGGCAGCAGGGATGTGATGCTGTGCCTCCTGTCTTGCTCTGGTACTGCTTTTTAGAAATGAGTGAGAGTCCCTCCTTTCTCTTTCCTTCCCCTTCCTCCCCATCCCAGTTTCTACATTTCTCCCCAAAAGTGAGAGGTGAAGATTTGAATCTTTACAGACTGAGGGAAAAGAACCAGGACCCTAGGATGCTTGTTTTCATAACAGCTGAGTAAAATCACAAAAATTAAATCAATTGCTCACAAATTAGATCAGTTGCTTATTTCTCATAAATGGATAGCATTTACCATATCCAAAACTATGTTTCACTTTTCAGCTTCACTACAACTTCTATTAGGCTACTCAAAGGCATTATTAGTGCTATATGCAGTTTTTCAGAAGGAAAATCTGGTATCAAAACATAAGTGTAAGTTATGGGAAGGATGAAAGTAGGTGGATTTCTGCTCAGTAATTCAGTGCTGAAAAGAATAAAAGTGATACAAAAACAAATATATGAAAATGTTACTCTTTACTAGCTAGGAGGAAAATATATTCAAATGTGTATATTGTCTGTATAATAAGCTCTGTTGGACTTAATTAAAACAGGTATCTTCTATAAATAAAACACTAAATTCATCTGTTATTCCAACCACACAATTTCAGTATTTATGAGGCTCTGAAGTAGAATTAAAAGTAGACTGTCTTTGCTGAACATATAAATAATAGATTCTGAGCAAAACCTATTTCTACAATGTTAATCATACCCAAAACTTTTGGCTGCATTAGTCCTAATACAAAAATGTATTTAATATATAACACTTAGGAAACTGTATTTCATACTCTTGCCATATGCCTTTGTGTAGACAGGGAAATGCAAATATACATGCTGATACCAGGGTTTTTTTTTAAATTATTTAATTTAATGATTTAATTTTTTTTTCCTCCCACACAGGGTCATGCGTTTACTAGCAAAGCTGGTCACGGTAAATTACTCTCAGCAAGTCTGCCAAAGACACCAAGCTATGTGGTGCAGTCAATATGCTGGAGGGAAGGCAGGCCATCCAGAAGGACCTGGACAGGCTTGAGAGGTGGGCCTGTGTGAACCTCATGAAATTCGACAAGGCCAAGTGCAAGGTCCTTCATGTGGTTTGGGGCAATCCCAAGCACAAATACAGGCTGAGCAGAGAATAGATTGAGAGCAGCTCTGAGAAGAAGGACTTGAGGGTGTTGGTGATTGAGAATCTCAACACAACCCGGCAATGTGCGCTTGCAGCCCAGAAAACCAACTGCATCCCATGCTGCATCAAAGAAGCATGGCCAACAGGTCAAGGGAAGTGATTCTACCCCTCTACTCTGCTCTTGTGAGACCCCACCTGAATTACTGTGACCAGCTCTGGGGCTCCCAACATAAGAATGACATGGACCTGTTGGAACGAGTCCAGAGGAGGGCCATGAAAATGATCAGAGAGCTGGAGTACCTCTTCTATGAAGGCATGTTGAGAGAGTTGGGGTTATTCAGCCTGGAGTAGAGAAGGCTCTGGGGAGACCTTATAGCAGCTTTCCAGTACCTAAAGGGTGCCTACAGAAAAGATGGGGAGGGAATCTTCATCAGGGAATGTAGTCAGAGGATGGTTTTAAACTGAAAAAGGGTGGATTTAAATTAGATATTAGGAAGAAATCTTTCCTGTGAGGTGGTGAGACACTGGCCCAGGTTGCCCAGGGAAGCTGTGGATGCCCCATCCCTGGAGATGTTCAAGACCAGGCTGGACGGGGCTTTGAGCAACCTGGTCTAGTAGAAGGTGTCCCTGCCCATGGTGGGAGAGTTGCAACTACATGATCTTCATTGTCCCTTCCAACTCTAACCATTGTATGATTCTATGATTCTATGAAGTTTTTGAAAATCTAAAGATCTGCATCTTTTAAACCAGTCAGACTTTCAGGCTTCCTTTCAAATACAGCTAAATAGAATTACATTATATAAATGTACCAAGTATGAGAAAAAAAAATTGCATTTTCATTGATGTCAGGTGAAAAGAAATTCTTGCTATTTGAAGCACCCTTAGTAGATCCTGGAATGTAGTCCACCACTTTACTGTCTGGACAACTGTGAGTTACAGAGCATGCGGTAAAGAACCACAAAGGACATTTCAGAGAAGAAGAAGAAACCTTCTGCTTCATTATCAAAGAGCACACAGGCAAGGAACTTACAAGTAGAGTAAGCAGCATGTAAGTGTGTTTATAAAGTGTGGCATAAATATTAATAAGAAAAGCCAAAGGCTTTTTTAACAGTAAAACAAATTTACAACGAAAGGTAACTGGTTCTCAATCTAGGACAGTGTGTCATAAAGGGATATAGAGTAGACACACCTGTTTCCATGAGCTTTGATGACTGAACTATCTATCCTTTTACAACAGTGATTTATTTTTTTTGTACAGGAATCTCTGGGTACAATTTGACAGCAGGGGCTATTTTGAATGGATGGCCTAGAAAGGCAGTGATCTCTATTCCATTTTTACACACATAGCATGACAGAGAGAGTAAAATATGTCTAAAAAACCCAAGAATATGACAAAGTTTGAGAACTGATACCTTTTTTCTTCCACAGAACATTTTTAAATCCTTCCACATCAATTGAACCACTCAAATTTTGAATACCTATTGATGGTCACAGATATTTTAATATCAGGTAAACACTGAATTTGAACTTGTCTTAACTGATTTTTTGAGCTTTGGAGCTATCTTTGTTTACTTCATCTTATGTATCCTTTTGTTCTGCTCCATAGCATGATACATGAGTTTTAAACTTAACTTTTTTCTTGCATTAGAGTTCAGTGGCATTTGGAGACCTAATTCTTCTAGCTTTCTATGCATTGTTTTGTCTGAGGGAATAATGTCTAAAATACATGAAGTCTTGAGTCTTACTCTCTAAGTCTCTTTTCTTTTTTTCTCTAATTCTTACTAAAGTGGAGCTACCCTTCTAATGGCCTCTTTGGTTATTTCAAATAATCTTTATTTATACTTCTCTCTTTCTGTTTGATTTTAATATTAATCTTTCCTCCACGCTTATGTTCCTGTATAGGAAACATCTATTTCTAGTAATACGAATTTCTAGTAATATGATTTTTGTGCTCCAAGGCCCTTGATTTTACTATACTTATCTCTGTTTTTTAATGACATAATCCACTTTAATATATAACAACTTTATGTATTTTAAAAAAGATTTATATTCCAGCAATAACCTACATCCCCCTGCACCCTAATTTTATTACTCTAGTTTCTCTTGTGTTTTTTTTGCCTTGCTTTCTTGTCTCCATCTCTTCAATTAAAACTGTCTGTGGTTTGTTTCAGGAAAGAGTTATAAGGATGATCCAGGGAAGACTCTTCATTTAGCCATTAGTTTTATTACACAATCCCAGCAGTCATTAAGGAAGAATAATTTACTATGTTTTTTTGCAGGTTGGTCAAAAACAAAGTAATCAAAAATTCATCAAAACTTGTTCCCTGGTTTAGAAGACACTTAGTATCAAAACAAGTGGGAATATATTGCAGCCCAAGAACCTTCAAATACACCCTTGCCACAGGTAGAGTCTTGATTACGTATGTACCATTTGTACCCAGCAATGTACCTTCCTGAAGGTGCCTTTTGAAGACAGGGCTTCACAGGCCCACCCGTCAGCCCATGCATGCTAGAAAGCATTCAGATTCACTCATGTGTCTTTGAAGAAAGGCAAAACAAGATGCAGCCACTAGAAGTCAGAGAAGCCAAACAAAATTAAAAGTCTAACCCATGTAAGTGTTTTAAACACTGGAATTAATATGAAAGATGCTGACAGGCTCTTTTCATCTGTTGCCCTTTAAACATGTGTAATTGGGATCACCACAAGAGAATGATATTAATTTGTAGAGGAGGTAATATTAAAGAGAACAGATGAGATCAGAATTGAATTTGTGAAGCCTGTTTTATCCATGAGGACCAATGTATTGCAGCTGAAGCACGAAGTACCCACACCCTAGGAGTTATGGAGTATCATTAATCCATTTAAGTGTCATGTAGGCTAAAAAAGTCAAGAAATTCTAACCTAAATCACCCCAAAGTTCTCACCAACTTAAAATGTATGTATCAGCAGTAGATGTAGGCAATGTGCCCTCATCTTCATCCCTCACAGTGCTGGATGCTTTCCCTGAAACACAAAAGGGACTAAAGCCCTTCTGTACCCTTCTCAGATCCCTCTGGATAGGGATAGGGTGCAGCATTACATGGAACAAGTTGCTGGAGGACTGGCCTCAGAGGCTCTTCCATCACTCTCCAGAGAAAGCTAAGGCCTTACCACCCACATGTCCATCTGAAAAGAAGGGGCTGGTATTAGAGAGTTACTTTTGCAGCAAGTATCTAATATTTTAGAATTTCCAGAGGCACAAGTGAGATACTCATTTGGGGCACAACAGCAACTTATCCAGACATTTAAAAATAATTATTGTGACTCTTTATTAGGAGAACTAAGTATATTTTTTTTCAAATTATCAGAAGAAATTTTGGTGGCAATCAATTTCTTTAATGAACAAAGTTCACTATTACGGCAAAGTTGCCATCTGTTGAGATGCTTCTTAAAATTATTTTGTCACAAATTATAAATCCCTGATAAGCTTTCTAATATTAACTGGTACTGTGAAATATACTGGCTTTCTAGATGATATATGTAAGAAACATTTCACAATGAAAACCCAATTTCAAACAAAGCTGTAATTTTTTCCCCTTTGCTGATCAATAGTAAGTATGGGCTGCATTGCCTTATTGTTGTCTTTTATGGGGACAAGTAAAATAGAAGTTGGGAAGAAACAGGAAAAAACCCCACTATTTATTCAAAGAGACCAAATTAGAAACTAATTCAAACCTTATTAATCTCATTTGGGAAACTCCCACTGGCTTTAGCCATTTTTTGATCCACCTCTTAAAGTAGGTAATTAATATTTTGAATCACACTGATTTATGTTTAGGTATTCTTCTGACTTCAGAGCACTAGGGAAAACTGCCATCAGCAGAAGTGCCTACAGTTCATCTGAGACAGTTTGCTGTTTTACTGCCAAAGCACAAATCTTGTTTCATTTATCTGGCTGTAAACAGATTCCCTCCAGGTAATTCAATGAAGGAGTAGTTGAAGGCAAAGTGGTCAGACTTTTCATTCCCTTAAAGAACCAGAACATCGTAACCAAGTGGGTTAGAGTTTCTGTCTTCCATTATTATAGGGAGTATTGACAGTTTTCCCCTCTCTGTGGCTATCTCTATATAGCTTTGTAGTATCATTTCCCAAATGCTCTGTATATCTGGGATGAACTTCTTTAATTCCACAAATGTTTAGAATTTTAAATTGTTTGTTATTCCAGAATAAAATATTGTATATCTTATAAAATGCTCTTCTGTGGTCCCGTTGATTGAGGATTAATAGTGATATGAACACTACAGATGGAAGAAGAAGAAAGACTGCAAACTATGCTGTGTGATTACAGAGTTAGCAGAATTAGTTTCAAGTGCCTGTGTCAAGAGATATTTAAGCTAGTACTACAAAAGATAATCAGTCCAAAAAGGGAGGCCGAAAGAGGACAATTCCAGAGAAACCGATAGCCTAGACAATACCTGTGACATGACATGAGCTTGTGGTACTCCAGTGTTTGTATGAGACAACTGGCGATACCAGAGATTTTTCTCCTCCTTTTTACTAACTGAAAGCATTTCCAATCAAAACTGGTTTAGGTTCTGGCAGCACTTGCCTTCCTTCTCCTAACTTTAATCCCTCCAAAAGTTTAACTAAAGAAACTGATCTTAACCTGTTCATGTCTGACACACAAATATTTTTGTGCAGATTCAAGTCTTGAGCATAACTTTTCTTTTACCTGTTTTCCTTGAATTTGCTTATAATTCATAAATAAGCATTTGTGACTACTCAATCCACTAATACAACACATTCTCAGAGATTGCGACAATTAAAAAAAAAAAAGTAGCGACGGGAGCGCTCAGTGCCTCCCTGGAGTTGTATTGCTTCTGCTGATGTCATTCCAGGGGCAAATACCTTCAGAAAGAGTTATTCAGCTTTCTCTATCCCCTCTGCTTTTCTGAACCAGCTTAATCTCTTCTGACACAAGTATTTTATTATTCACTCAGAACTAAGTAAAGCTCATCACGTACCAAAAACCCCATCAACTCTAAACATTGTCTCACTGTCTATTTCAAAGTTTTTTTTCATCTCTCATATTGTTTTGTTAATGGCATCTACTTGTCTTGTTCTTTGAACTAGAGTCTCTGGATTTTTGGTATTGTTGGATATATTTAATGGAAAAATGTTTCCCCTATCCAACCACGATCAGAAAATACATCCCATGAAATTTGGAAAAAAAGAAAACATTTAGCTGCAGAACTCACAGTAGTCATCCTGTAGCAATGATTCTCCCTCCCTTCTGTGCTCTGGGCCACAGACAAGAGAGTCCAGTTTCAGGTGTATTTTGTCTTTTTCCAAGTCCTCCATGGACTTGGATAGTGGTCTCTGATTGCTGAGAGACCGTCTGCTGCAATAACTGCTCTTCGAAACAGTAGAAATGTCAGACAATAAACTCAGGCTCATCAGAGTAAAAGGTATAACCTAGGATCTCTTCTCAACAAAAAAACATCCAGCATCCTTATTGCTGAATAAACTGAATCTGTTCTTGAGCTTAAATATAAAAGATTAAAAAGGACCAAACTACAGTTCTAGCAGCTTACACACAAGACATGAGAGAAAAGACAAAAGAACGAATTTGTCTTTTAAACTCCAGACACAGTAAAATGCCCATCTATCATGCTCTTACATGTTTATACCTGATCTTTGAATATATCAGAAGACCAGGGTCCCAGTACATTAGTAACCATATCTCTGTTATTACCCATTTCAGACCATGAAGCAAACCTGATGTTATCTGAATCTATTTTATTCTCTGGACTCCTACATCCTATCCTCTTTTAATGGCTTTTGTTTCTTCACTGATGTCTTTGTTTATACTCGCAGCCACATGCCAGTAAGTTTATTACCAATTCATGGCCAAGGCTGAATTTTTGTCTCTAGAGAAGCAAGACTTTTAAATGTAATTAGCATTCAAATAGGCCAATTATTTTATACTTGTGTATGCAATAAGAATTTTCCAACATTCAAAATGAACTAAATGCTTCAGTTCTCAGCTATAAGGCAAAAAGATTAGTGGCAGTTGTACTGTGAATATAAAAATTAAACCATCATTAGTACAGCTGAATCAATTAAGTGTGCCATTGTGACAACTTCAGTGTGCATATATTATGCAAATGCATAAAGCACAACCTTTCCTCACTGCTTAGAATTTACTAAAATAAAAATATTCTGCTCTGTTGAGACTAAAATAGTGAACAAATTCAGAGCACTGTGAATTGCTAATTAACTGATACTTTCCTCTGTAACCTTTTGTTCTTTACTATTTAAACTAATAGATTGCATATTTAAGAAGGAGGAGGCGACTAAGAGGATCCACTTATATAAATTTTAATCAAATCCTTTCCTTTCAGAGACTTTTAGTTTTTTCCTGAAGGATTCTTGGTATGTGGGTGCTTGGCATGCAATATGCTTGATCCTCAGCTAACTCTGGACAGCAATCCAAGGAACATTGCTCTTACTCAAAGTTCTGCAGCACCATCATATTCATGTTTTTGCTGTTGCTCTGACTGCAAGTACCATACTGTCATTATATCTCATTCTTACAAATCAGTGTACCCTTGGGTATTCTTTCTTCAACTCATCCATCTTAAGACTCTACCTTTTCAGAAGAAATCTGCATGTTAAAGTAATTTGAAATATTTTACTAATATCTAAGGGATAATGATGAAGTCTGATAAAACTTCCTATCTCTTTAGCACTCATGATTTTATATATTCCTGTTTTCTAGAATAATGTTTTTTTTCAGAACTAACATTGAAGTCAGAGACACTGAAGTCTTATAAATTGTTGATTTGACAAAACCTGACTTGTTTGTTCTGTTGAAGAATCTTATTAATATCATGACGTGTAGTGAGTCAATTTAGCTGAGTCATCAATTTAGCTGAATCTTCCATGCATAGTATTTATAAATTTTAAGTTTATTCAAATAGTTTTAAATGTTAAAGCTTCTTAGTGAGAAATCATCAAATCCATGACCAAGTGTAATAAATATTTTATCACAAAAGTTAGGTAACAAAAGGAGTTACCTTGCCACAAAATTGCATTTTGAAAGCTGTACTGCAGAGTTGTTGAAGAACTTAGTGCTTGCACCTTCAGCTGGTTTGCTGAAACAATTATTTAGTTATTAACATCTGTGCAATTGCCTCTCAATTTTCCTCTTGTTTAGAGGGATTTGATCTGCTTTGGTCTACTGCATATTTAAAAGTTAACTGCATAGGCTTTGGTTACCATGGACTGCTGAAACTGTGCTTCAGAAATGCCAAACATTAGCATCATAAACGAGTTGTGATCATTAAAGTCTAGTGAAGAGTGTGTTATAAAGTGATATGATAACAAGGAAAGAGTTTCCCCTAGGACTAAGGAAGCCTGGTGCAGCTGATAGTGTCAAGAAAAAGCCTGAGAAAAAATCTATTATAATTTGGAGATGAAGTAGCTATGAATGATTAAACTGCATATCTTCTAATGCTGACACAGATGAAGAAAAATGTTTTATTTTAAATAAACAAATACAGGCATCTGAAGTATACAAAAACATCAGAGGTCTCAATCCTGAAGTTAGATTTCTGGGATATTCCTGGGCTGAGATGTTCTGCAGAGTTAAAATACATTCTAAAGATATACTTTCAAGAAAAAAAATAAATAAATATTTCAGCTTTAGGAGGAGGAATTTAAAAAAAAAAAACAAACAACTGTCTGACCTCTGGATCTGAGAGTCAAACTGTGCTTTGTCCTGCTCTGTTGCTATGTCCTGAAATGAGACAGTCTCTAGCAGGGACAGTCTGAGGTCACATACAATGCAGCTCTCCCACTGGCATGCCTCCATTAGCTAAAGCTCTCTCTTTAAATCCACACAGCCCAAGCAAAACTGAAACTTCTGCAACTCTTAGTATTCTAAACTTCTTCCTTAGAAAGGAACAAACAGAGAATGCCAATGAAATTGCCCATTTTCATCAGTGTAGTTGAAGTACCCAGCTTAACTATCAATTGCTTTAAACCCATCCAAGCAGGATTTTTTTTCAAACTTGATGAAGCTCATAATCCTTTTAATAATCAAATTAAGACTGAAGAATGTAAATGTTACATTGCCATTTAACAGATGGTTATATAGATTGTGAAATTATTTTAAATGTTAGTTTTCAGATAATTGATACTTATATTATTGATCTCAGTAAGGACTAAACTATAGCACCTGGACTGACGGACCTGATTTTGAATCAGTTTGTGGAAAAGCAAAAGTTTTAACCTTTTCAGATAGAATTTACTTTAAACCTGAGATATAGAATGGAAAAATTTCATGCAAAAAGGAATTACTTTTAGAAACTAAGGAGCAACTTTAAAAGTAGAATTAAGGCAAGAGTTCCCTACCAATTATAACATGCGCTATCAGTTCCCGCTGCAGTAGCATGTACTTTTTGCTTCTATTGAAATTCTTATTACTTAGATTTCTGGAAAATAATGCCTCTACTGATGGATGATGGGCTGTCAAGATATCTACTGTCCTTCTTAATTGCTATGGATATTATTCTTATATGGTACGTTAATATGAGCGAAAATAATCAGTTTTAAGAACTACTTCCATATATTTAATTTTCCTGCTTGCTTCAATGTGTTCCTCTAGTTTATGTATCATCTATTAAAAGATAGTCTTGCCTCTGAACTTGATATAATCTGCTTTCTGGAAAGGATAATTGACAAAACCAATAAAAATGTTAGTTTTTAAAAGCTTTGAATGTACAGTATAAATATTCACAAGTTTGAACTTGATAGTCAATAAGAAAATGTGTTCTGCTAATTGTTTTCTCTGGAAAAGCTTTTTATATCAAAACTTTTTATGAGCAGGCTTGATCAAAACTTTTTATGAGAAGGCTTGATCTTTTACATGGGTTTTTATTTACAGAAAGAACTCTGTTCCTCTAGCATAGAAATTGCCTTCATTATTGTGTCATGCAATTCAGCATCCTGCCTCAAAGAAACTGGGCAAGTTTTAGAGATGAGTGAAAGAAAGAAAAGTCCTAAAGCCAGGAGTCCACAGCAGCACAAGAGAATCCGGAGCCTAGCAAAAGCAGGAGCACCATGCTGCGACCCCCAGACAGAGAGCTTCTGCAGATGCATGAGTGCCCAAGAAGCAGCTGAACGGAAGGATAACCAGAAGGTAGCCCAAACTGCTTCAGCTAAACACTCAGCTCCATTTCATCTTTGGTGTGAGTGTGCAGCTGTTAAGTCAAGCTGGCCTTGTGCTGTCCAGATGTTTTAGAAGTTGCAGGGGCAGTAAAGTGTGTTTATCAGTGCCAGGTTGGGATTCAGTTTTACAGTACTAGAAGATTTTGGTAGTCTGGGCTTTCTTTCCTGATTGATATGCTGTAAGGGAGGACAGGCAGAAAAACCTGAAAGGAAGCGAGCCTTTCTCTTACAGAGTAAAGGGCAAAGTGCTGCAAAGCTGCTCTGCTCGCTGGGCTGGGACACAAAAGGAATATGGCACTCCTTCCACCAGTTTGGTTTTTTTTTTTTTTTTAAGAACATTGCCCTGACTGAAGTATGCTGCTCTCTGACCATGATCCTGTCAGCATCAGCTCCACAATGCTAACAGCTTTTCCAGGGTTTTAAGGCGTGGGCACCAAGATTTTCAACCTCAAGTGGACCTCAGTGTAAGGTAAAGATCAAATCAATACCTAATAGTTCAATAAAGACAACAGTACCTGTGGTCATTCACAGAAGCAGCAATGTAGGCACCTAACCTATATCTGGAAAATCTATTACTGTTCATAAATCTATAGAAAGCCAACTAGTTAAGAACAGGTTAAGAACCACAAATTCCATCTGCACTACATTTAAAGCCTGTATTATATTCATATTTATGCTTTATTCTGTTTATTTTTTACCTCTTTCATATTACAAGAATTTCACCTTTTCTCCTATCTCTTCTGTCTCTGCTAGAATAAATTCACTTCATTTCTGAAAACTGTATTTTTGCATTAATCTGTTGTTTCCCCACAGAGCTACACATCCTTATTTTTGGGCTGATGTGAGTTTTTGTTCAATTTACTGCTGTGCTACTTTAGAGAATCTGTTGTTCCCTTAAGCAGTTGGTCAGTACTTACAGGTCTGATGAAATTAGCACTGCCTGTTACTTTCCCAGTAATTAGGTCTAAAATACCCAGTTGTGATTTTGGTTCTCTCTAGTCCCCCATTTGGCTGTCATCAATCTGTTTGCTGTACCACATTGCTATCTCAGTTCCCCAACCCCTTCCAAAGCCTTCAGGCAGGAGGTAACAATGAGATAGCAGAGGACAAGGAGAAGATTTTATGAAACTCATAGAAATTAAAGAGAGTATCTCAGGTTTTGTCAGGTAGGTGCTGGTGTTGTGCCCTGATGTATGCCCTCCTGTGGGAATACAGCTGCTAAGATGTCCCTTTGTGTCCCAATGCTGGCTGGAGATCTGCTGGATCTGCATGGAGTGGGGCTGAGGAGAAAGCCACTATTGCTAGGGCTCTCCCTTGCTGTCTGCCCTGCTATGGATGGACCAGCAAGACCTCTGCGCTACAGCCACTGCTGAGCTGAAGCCAGGACAGAAAAGTCATAATTTACTCACTTAATCGGGTTTGAGAGCAACAGTTATTGTAGGGATTACAAAAAAAAAGAAAAAAAAAAAGCGCTTTCCTAGGTGAGAAGCTAAATGAGTTTTCCAAGTGAATTTTGCACACGTATATCTTTTGTCCCGCATGTGAGTTGGTCCTGTAAGATGCTGTCTGGCACCACTGAGAGTGGCGAGTCTTTGCCTCCTCCTTCTCCTCTCTGAGGAACAACCTCAGAATTACACACGTGGAGATGGAGGAAGGCAGAAGTTGTGCATCTGCATGTATGTGCCTAAACTCAAAGTGGCTGTCAGTACAGCCCAGAACTGTATGGAAAACTGAAATACAAACATAGTCTGCCATCCAAACTTCGCTCTCATTTCTGTTAAGAACCACTTTCACTGATGTAGAAACCAGCTGTGACTCAGAGAATCATCAGCCATGGAGGGATCTTCTCTACAATGTCAGTCCCCAAATAGCTTTGGTTAAGCTGTGTTTCTTCTATCCTATTTCAGAAATATGCCTATGGTAATAATTTAATGTACTTGGTTCTTTACAAAATTATACGCTGGGATGCAACAACTAGTTCTGATAATTACCATTGTGATTTTGCTCTTTCATTCAGCCATGCTGCTGTGAAAATACTAAAGGTAGTTTAAAAGTAAAGAAGAATATTTACAGCATTAATATTTCTCACTGTAATCAATTTCACAATTCCCAAGTCTTCGTTCTCAGGAAAACATACCTGTATTTATATCTCTGGTTAATATCCATGATTTATAGTATCACATACACACTTTTATGGTTTAGATTACCTTGCTTTGTTCTACTTATGGTGGATTTGGATCTACCAGATCTGAGCATTCTCTGCATACACTCCCTCATCTAAGTTATTAAACTGTCAGCAGAATTTATCTTGAAAAGAAACATTTCACATATAATTGGGTTAACACTTTTTAACACCTATACCTGCATTTTAGCGTAAGTGACTCTTGTGTCTTCATTACAAAGTCCAAAGTATTTACAGCAAATTAATATTTCTCTATTGAAATGTTCTTTCAGGATAGAAGTAAAACTGATTGTTTTGAAATAAAAATGGGATTTTACCCATCATTTCTTACTGATGGAAGATTTGAGGCAGACTGCCACTTTCAGTGGGGATTTTCTTATTCTCAGAGACATCACAGCACTGTCAGAAGGTACGCTAATTTTCCCAATTGCTAATACTTTTCTGGTCAACTTTAGAAAGTTCCCATTTAGAAAAAAAAGTTAATTCAGTCTCCACTGCCATTTTAAGGTCTCCCTGCTGACAAAAGCACTTTGTAAAAATGAAAAAGCTGCAATAGCAACTACGGGGTAAGCTGACCCAGCGAGCCATGTTCACCTCTCTCCACTGGCCTATAATAGAAGAATATGTTAGATGCAGGCTTATTGTTATAATAGCTCAGACCAGATACCAAAATCTTAGTGAATTTAGGACTAAATCTTAAAACATGTGTTTTCTTTTCTTAGCAGACAAGGAAATGTTTTTTCTTGCATTTCTGCATTGTGGAACCCTCTGTAGACATACATATATCCTCCATGTGAATCCTCTGTGTTGATATTAACCTTTGTTCTACAGACCTGTCCTTCTCAAAGACCTTCTGACTGTGGAATTATGATTAAAATCTAGAAATGTCTCATGTTATTTTAGCTCAGTTAAAAGGTAGCCTGGAAGAAATCTGTTTTGTTTGCAAGCAAGACAACGAGAAAACAAAGATCAATTATCTGCTAGGAAGGCATGACATTTTTTCACTTTCACCGATGATAGCTTCATTTATCTGTTGAATCTATAGAGACAGCTAGGTGTTCTCTGTGCTAAATTACTACTGTGAGATACAGAAATGTGTTCTGGCTGCAACATCTTTTCTGTTTTCTTTGTAGGTGGATGGCAAACAAGATTCATATGAAATGAGCATCAGTCAGTGAAAATGCAACTGTCTGAGTCACAAACAGAAAAAATTAGGCTATCAAATATTGCCATTAAAAAAAAGAGATCTTCCATAAACATTATATACTGCATCTAAATCTCCGAACTGTCAAACGGGAATTGGAGAAAGAGTTACAAGGATGACAAAGAATGGCTTCCAGCATCTCTTATTTGTTTATTACTGTGGTAAAATCCCATGTTCAGCATAAGTTCTGGAGAGGGATAACCTCCGTTACAATAAGAAATCAACGTTTAACTTGGGAGGATGGACGAGCCTCTCCAGATCATTCTTATTTGTTATAAGATTATGATAACTTTTCCAAATGAAGAAGACAGGCACAGTGAGGAAAAAAAGAAGACAGAATACCTAGCTTTCTCTGCCTATACATGTATATATATACACACATACACACACAGTCATACACATGTATATGTATGTCTATGCATATAAATAAGCTTTATAATTTCAGAAGGCGACAGCTAATATTTCTTACACCTTGGCTTGGAGGGCATTGTTTCAGCCACAACAAAGCGTAGTCCTTACTTGGCTGCTCCCACCCTGTCCTGCTTAGTTTGGTCTGAGCCAATCTGGTCTGCTCTCTATCACTTTTTAAAATTTTTCCTCCTGCATTTTGACCATCCACAGACTGTCACAACTGCTTTCAATTTCACACTGAAATTTTCCAGACAAAAATATAAAGAGCAGTGTGGTGAAGGAGGGGAAGACTGTATTAACCAAACAATACAATAGTTTCCAACCAGGCCTGTACCTGGGTGGGGTACTGGGTCTACACCTAACCTCTGCGGCTCAGCAGCCTCCCCAGGCTGAAAAGCAAGCACAGGGGAAACATGGCAGGATTTGCACTCACCTTTGTACGGCTCTTTGCTAGTCCTGTGTACTGGTGGGGTGTATTTGCAAGCAGGTGACAGATGGGTGGTGCACTCCGTCCCCCGTTCAGCCTCCTTGGCGGGACTGCACCACACCGCCGCACCCGGACCTGGCGACTCTGCCGGGCCGGGCCTGCCCGGGGACTCTGCCGTGCTGTGCCCCTCTGGGAACACTCTGCCAGAACATTCAGCAAATATGACAAAAAATACACTTTTCTCTTCAGCTGAAGAACCTTTCTTCCCTCCGTCTGGAGGGGATTAAACTTGTGGCACCGCTATCTGCACAGGCCTCTGACGGCAGGGCCCGCATCTCCATCTTGGAGGCCTGGGCTGGGAGGAGGCCAGGCCCAGCTGGGCGCCTCGCCAGGGCGTGGGCAACCCAACCTGTGGGTGCCATAAGGCTGGCCTGGCAGCATTGCTGTCTGCGGTCGTGGGGCCGATGGCCCCAGGCCTCTGCTTTGCAGGGGCCCACCCTGCCTGTCCCTGGAGGGGCGTCAGTCCCTGGGAGGTGGGGGTGGCGGCAGGCATGGGCCTAGGGAAGAGGCACAGAGGGGGCGCGGGTGTCAGCGCGCTCTGCAAAGAGGGTGTCAGGAGTAGCAGCTCTGTTTAATTAACTTAAACAAACTCGAATTAGCTTTTTATGGGTGTTTGGCAACATTTACAAATAATGCCACGTTAATTAAGGATGCGCTACAAGGACACTTGGCTGGAAGCAAAAGTTTTATCAAACCCTAATAGCCCATTACTTCCTCTAGGATTAATTCTTTTTTTTCCCAATCATATGGGCCACAAATTATGTTAATTAAACTGAGACACACCTCTCCTCTTGTTTTCAAGAAGTAGTATAATGCCCTGCTTATTGGTAATTAAATGAAGGTTTTACTTTTTCTCAAATGACCTTTTCTCTTTTTTTTAAATAAAACTGGGTGATTGGTTATAAGTGAAATAAATAGAAAAGGTTGAATTGCTAAGGTGCTGTAAATGGAATAAGGAACCAGGCTCAGATTTTCCCTCCTGGGAAGGCATGGTTTTTCACACATAAAGAAACATGCTTGTTCTTTTTCTCTTGGAGGAATGTCTTAGACCACCATTCTTGGACTAATCAGCTCCCACATGTGGCGAATCTCAACAAATGGAGCTGAGTTGATGATGGCCTGTCTGATAGCAATATGTTGTTTGTCAAAACTTACTAAGTTTTAAGTTTCTAATATTTTTTTCCCCTTC
>VXBH01000228.1:344780-369005 GCA_013400035.1 Rynchops niger
TTTTAAATCATAAATATCATAAAATCATTTCCCCTCCCTTCAGTACAGTGTTGTTTCGGATCAGAGCCAATCTTCTGTCTTTTGCTTGACCTATTGCTTTACATAAACTCTACTTCTAATGATCAGGTATTGTACTAGTTAAGTACAATGCTAATCCATGTATTGACCTCACCTGATTAATGAAGAGGAATCATCTCGTATATGGTTTTAAATTTCTAGTCTACTCTTACTTAAAACTATGTAAGCCTCGGAGTTGATAGACTTAGAGGCATGCTCCAATCGAAGGGGAAAAGAAGAAATGCAAGCTCTATTTTCACAAGATAAGATATTGTGTAAATCGAATTTCTTGTCCTGTATATTGCCAGCATTTTATCACACTATCTTATATAAACTGTATTTTTGCTATAACTGTAATCTGGGAAAGGAACAGGCTAGATAAGTCGTATTGAAGCAAGTTTTGTGTACAACATAGAGACTGATATTCCAAAGAGACTAGGGGGCTTGATATATGTTTCCTATGCAAAAAGTATAGGTTTGTTGCCTTATGAAACTGTTGCTGCAAAGCCAAGGACCTCACTGACTCACGTGATTATTAGGGTTCCACTAAATTAATAGCAGTATTATAATATTTCAGAATATTTTTCCACTCAAAATTTATTTTCTGGGAAAAGAAATAAGTCTTTTGCCTTGAAATGCAATAACTATAAAAGAGGTGCTGAATGTGGCCTGGCGAACTAGTACTGCAAATGGTTATTATGGAAAAAGAAATGGGCTTGGTCAAACAGATGGATAAAGGTTTAGCAATAATAACACCACCAGCAAACAGGCATTCAACAGGCATGGCAGTTAAGTCTCAGGATTTCAACTCAGGGAGCAAAATTAGTTGTGGCTGCTCTGAGGAAGACATTTTCTTGATAAAGACATCAGTCTGTATTTTGATAATGAGATAGGTCCTAATTTAAAGTGTTCAGTTAACTAAACCCATTACTCGTTTCTAAGGACAGAGTCCAGCTTCCCACTAGTTCCCAGAATGTTTTTGATTCTCAACACTAAATAGCTTTGATTCAACAGCATTTCTTGAAGATGTCTGTACATGTCTTCCATGTGCAGACCCTGTAATTTCATTTTTAAAGCTGTTTAATCTAGAGCAAGGCACTTACTCTAAAACATACGTATCCACTCCAGAGTTATAAAGAGTTATTCCAGGCTAGTTTTTTGGAATTAACTTCCATCCCTAAACCAGAAATTTTTAAATGTGCATTATGTAGGTGTATGGGACATTTTAAATTGGGTGGAAGTCTCTGAAAACCATTGTACAAGCTTATATTTGACACAACATACATATCACCATATAACCTCAGGCATCCATTAAGTTAAAAAATCACTGAACCATTTGTTTTGTCCAAGTCACAAAATGAAATCTGTCACATAATGCCCTGTAGTAACCTATACAACTGATTATGAGACTTGATTCTTTCTAATTTTGCTTGCTGCAATTGCTATTCCATTGTCTCAGTTCAAAGTATTTCTCAGTGGATTTTAAAGAAATAAATTTAGTCTTATCATATCATTATATACTTACTGTAAAGTACCAGTCAAAATGTAGGCAGCATATTTTAATTGTCATTGTACTGTCTGTATTTGCTTAAGTAAATTTAGAAGTATGCTTGTGGGAATATGATGGCTCCATAGGGAACTCTGGCGATCACTTGATTTTCTTTGTTCACTCTGAGAAAAAAGGAACTTGTTAATTATGTAGTCATGTAGACAAGTAAGCATGTTTTGTGAGCTTAAGTGCTTTGTGAAGTCAGTCCAAGACAGATATATGTATAAAGAGGAGTAATACAAAATAGCTGCTGGATTGTAACATGCAGAATTGCAACCTGCAATTCAAGCTCTTCTGTAAGCCACTTCCAACCTCCCTTCCTGCACAGTTTCCTTGCTCATTTACAAAATAGTGAAGTTATCCGTGTTCATCCAGAACTTCCCTCTCTTCATCTGAAATGTCCCTAACGCATGGGATGTCACACAGCTAATGCTACTGTCCGCACTGGCTGTCTTTGCCATCTCTGTGGATGAGATGGCATTGTTTACTGTTATATGTCATTCTGTAAAACTCTATTTGATTAAGTGCTTTCTATTTTGGAAAGCAGTATGAAGTGCAATATAACAAAATAAAAAGGAAAGGTTTACACATTCCTAAAAAAAGCTTTTGTTAACTTGGCCTCAGACTAATTCTCTGGTTAGGTCAATTTTAATGTGTGCTTTGTGGTTTGGGCAACAGTTCCCCACTCCATACAGTAAACAAAGTTTTACTATAACCAAGATTTATTTGGATGTAGAAGTACAGACTGTAAAGTAGATTGAGAAATAAAGGTGTTTAAACAACTGCTTTAGAACAGCTCATGAAACACTGGCTCCTGCGCGGCCTCTACTATGACTGATATGCTAAATAAGAATGATTTTTTTTTTATTAATTAACGACATTTTACCATTAGAATGATACATTGCTTACTTTTTCTTTTAACAAGGAACATAATTTAACTAAACTTGTAGTTCTGATCATGATTATACTCATTACATACATCAGTAATCACATGCCTTTCTCAGAAATCTCCTGGTTACAATAAAATTGGTATCATCCCGGAGTGGTTTAAAGTCGCTTACTGAGGCATGGAATGTCCCCACAGTTTGGTGGAAATTCATGCTCAGGAGAGAAGTTCTAGCACAGAAATTAAGCAGATCACTTTTGCAATACAAGAACTAGATACACTTTCTGTTCCTTTCTCACTGAAAGATTTTATGTTTTCCTTCTGGTTTTCTAACAAAGACTAGTCCTCCTGAACTTTCAAACACAACGAAAAATACTGAATGGAAAACAGTTTAAAAAACACCACTACAGGAAAATGATTCTCTACATGTAGCAACTTCAAAATACTGCTCAGCAATTGCTGTAGCTATGTGTGCACAATTCCTATTGTGAATAGGAAGAAGAAAAAGAAAACAACAACAAAGCGCTGGCAGATAGAAAGGCAATGTTGAAAGCCTTTGAATTTAACTTCCCCTGACAAGCTGTCTTGATGTTCATTGTGGAGATGGAGACCTGTAAAGAGAGGAAATCAGCTGTCAAAACTAATGCCGCAGGGATCAAAGAGCAAAAGCAAGCATGGAAGGCTGAATGAGAAGGTCTTTCCTCAACTGTAAGAAGCCTTGCCTTAAAATAACCAGCTGTTTTATGAGCATGAGCAGTGTGTGTACAGACAAACCACTGTGAAAAGCTAAATAGATTTTACTGAATGTTCAGGTTACTTATGTAACAGAAATTATCGAATCAAAATCAAGAAACTGAAACTGGAAATTCCCCTTTCCTCTCTCTACTATTTTAAAAGAAGCTTATGAATCCCTTTACAAGATGTTTTAAAATATTGCCTTCTTGAGTGTCCTTTTTCAGTATTGGGGAGGGCTAAAATAATGTGTTTTCTGCCTAACAATATTGCATAACCCTGTTGCACAGAAAATGGTCCTGTGCAATAGCTTTATTCATGCTATTGTTTATGTGAGAGATTTATAAATTTTCTATTTCTAACCTTTTTAAAGAACCCAAAAAAAGGGGGAAAGGTTATACACATTCTCAGACTCTAGTCAGAATTTACCTAAGTGGTCAGTTGTACCTGGAACTAGAGATTTCAGTATTGGTTTATTTCTAAGGCTTGTCTCCTCACCTTATTTTAGGTTACTTTGATTAGCCCAAAAGAAACTAAATGAAAGATTCAGTCACAACGCATTTTTACATTGTCTTCCAATAAAAATACAATAATTTTTTAGTTCTTAAATAATTAGCAATCATATCGCATCAATACTTCTAGTACAGAAGAGGTTTGACTTTAAAAAAGCTTAATTTTAAAATGTATTAACTGAGGTTTTACTTTAAAAAAGCTTAATTTTAAAATGTATTAACTGGTCCCAGCAAATGCAAAATGGGAGTTTGAATTAAGTTTCTTAACCGTGATAGTGATGAGTTTTGGAAAAACATTCCAGAGGGGGTGAGAAGACAGGTAAACCTGTCTGGATTTTAGACAAAGTTTTATCAGTATTGAGAAAAAAAAAAAAAAAAAAGAATTAGTTGCTTCAAATAACAGGGAAAAAAAAAAACAATCAGTTTCAATGCTGTGTGTTGCATCTCCTTCATGCCCTGGCTTACCTCCCCTCATGCCAAGGATTTTGTGATTAAACATCAGTTGCTCAAACCCCGAACATTTTTTAAAAAATCATGAAGTACAGACAGATGAATCTCAAGTTCAGAAAAAGTTATTTAATTCTTTCAGTCTTTAGGCTATTTTCCTTAAAGTCACTGCACTGAATATTTTCAGTAATAACTAATTCATTTTTGATAACTCAAAATTTCAATATATAATTGCAGACACATATTGTACCATAAGTTATCCAAATTTAGCATGGAAAGAATAGTTTGACAATATTTTTCATATCTCTTATATCAAATATAACATTTCTTGGAGGCTTCTCCCTTCCACAAGCCATATGTTTTAAACTCGCTGGTTCAAAACGTCTATTAAGTGTAAGCCATGTTCCTTGAAACTAATAAAGTAAAGAGTGCTGTCAGTCATAATTCTGAGCTGCAACTGTTTAACAAATGGAAGTCAATTATTTTAGAAATATCAAATGTCACATTACATTTGTTTAATATATTAATTTTCATTAAACATCATTGACTTCAGATCATTTTAATGATTTTTCCCCTCTGGGCAGACTGTCATTTCAATAACTTGGAGATAGAATTTTTTGAATTAATTTTAAGACAGATTAAAAAATATGCTCTTAAAAGAAACAATATGAAAGAGAGTGAGAGATATTTGTCTATTTGGATTAAAGCCTTGATTTTCAGTAACAAGTAGTATATCTACTACAGAATTCAAATGAGTTCGTCTTTTAGCTTGTATACCAATGTTTATGCCCTTCCTGGAGAAAAAAAAAGCCAAAACTAATAGCAACTTCCCCCTTCTTGCACGTATAGCTATTTATTTCACTGTATTTATAGACACTAGTTCATGCTGGAGTGGTAGCCAGACACACTTTACCTGGTACAGTTCCTTGAGAAGCAGCACCCACTGATGTCTATGTTTGTAAGAGTTATAAATGACTCAAGATGCAGATGATATTCTAAAGATTTTTTTCTCCTGCTGAAGCCCTAGGACTTCCTCTCATCCTTCCAGACTGTGTTCTTCATTGATCACTTGCTTATCTGGGATCTTGTAAAGATTTACTTACAGTCAGCAACAGGGCTGGTCTTCTAGGCCATGCAGTCAGTGCACTCTGTGACTAGCAGAAGGGTGAAAAGACAGCCTTACCTTACTTTTAAAGAACCACGTTCACTGCTATTCTTATGTCCTGCAGAACAAAATATATCCAAATGATTTCTTTCCTCATTAACACGTGGGCAAAGTTTCAGCCTTTTTCAGTCTTCTCTTTTCCTATGTAAAAGCCTACTTCCATCTCACTCACGAGTACCTTTCTACCAAGTCTGGTCAGCCCATGGCTGGAGTATTAGCTCATGAGTGCCATGCAATGTTGCCCTCTCTGCTCTCTAAAATCTGTCTCCGAGACACTGAGTTACCCATACTTCCTTGTGCTGTGCACTTTCAGCATTCTGGCTGAACTACTACTAATATACTTCCCTTCTTGAAGTTGGAAGAGTTATTTTTACTCTTTGCAAATAAAAAGCTTGCTGTCTATCATTTTCAGCTGCTGCCTGTTTTTCACCCTTAATCTCTCATAAACTGTATAACCCTCGTCTGAGGTTAGAATGCATGTAACTATTTGTTCCCACAGGATCCACTGAATGAGGCTTTCCTCATTTATCTCAGGGACATCCTATGTGACGATCAAATGTCTGATCTCTAGAGTTCTCCAGGAATAATAAAAAAAAAACCTTGGGAAAATGTCATATAACCTTGAATTATGCTGGCTGTCTTTATCCCAGCCATCCTGGTTTGGCCTCATCAGCAACACCTCCCAGAACTGTTCAGACTTTGATACAGCAATGAATCAGAAGCTTTGCCAAGCACGTTTCCCGAGCTGAGCTTTCAAATAAAGCAACACAACCTTCACAGCATGGGCCACAAGGCAGTTATCAGTCACTCACCACTCTCTTTAGTAAACTGACTATTCCCAGAAGAACACTGCTTTTGACTTCACTTTTCCTATTCACTCTCCTACCAAAAGAGGAGCTATTCTAAACCTTCACAATGGTCTGGGGAAAGGAAGTGGCCAGCTGCCGACAGGAAAGGGCCAAATTAGGGAATTCTCCAAAGGATAGTGGAGATCACATCCATCTGTAGAATGAGCACGTTTGATGCCAGAGTGAGTAGTCTCTGAAGACCTGTATACCAGCTACAGAGTGCACATGTTTCACAGGCTTTAATTCCACACACTATAAACACCTTGTGACTATATATTTTTCAGACGGGAAACCACTGGAGTTAAGTACTGCTGTGTTTTATCACTTTGCAATGCTGCTGTGCTGCTGTCCCACATTAGACTTGCTGCCACCTAAGAAAACAAGAAGTATTTGGTTTTTTGGATTTAATTTCTAAGCAAAAGGACAAAGATCACGGCTGTTTTATATGAACAGAGCATGGTATGCTGCCTTCCCAGCAGCACTCTGCATGGGACTAGATAGTCTGGCATAGTCTTCCTGGCATCGTCTGCCAGGACTAGATTATATCAGCCAGGAGAACCCCACCTGAGTCGTTAGAACTACACTGCAAAGTCAATCAAAACAGGTCCTAGAATTAATAGCAAATATGCACGTACCTTATAATCTGTTGCTGGACTCCAAAGGTATGATAGTTTCTATACCAGATGCAAAACACAGAAGTAAACAAAATGGAATGACTCTGAATATCTTGTGAAAATGGTACTGATTAATAATTATGACTAGCATGAAACAAACCAACCAACCAACCAAAAAAAAAAAAAAAGGGGGCAAACTGAATATGGAATAGTGGAACTGAATAGTGGAACTGAACTGCCCCCTTGCCTTTTTAAAGAAAATTTCCAAGCTGTAATTACAGCAGTTCCCCTCTTTTCATAGCTGTGAATCAGAAATCTTCACTGAAGAGAGAAAAAGGCTGAAGCATTTTTCTCTCTCAGTCAGTATTATCAGAACATGGAGGCTGCAGGACTTTGGTGTCTAGCCAGGGTTTACAAAACCCTGGAATCTTGAATGATTGTAATCCTGTGATATAAAATATTTTTTCTCTAAAAAACAACACACCATTCAATCTAGAACATCAATTTTCTACTAGTGCTAACTACATAAATTGTTCATGAAACCTAATATTATCACTGGTTTGCATGATGCATATTGCATACAATCAACACTTGTCAAATGATACCACCCTTTTGGTTCTTTATGACACAGCTGTATGGGCAAAGAAGTGAAAATGTCCATATAGCACTTCAATACTTCTCCTTCTGTCATTTCTTGCCCTGCAGACACATTGAAACAGAATATGTTGCTTTCTGCTATTCCATATATTCTTCCTAAAAGTAATGGCAATTAAATAAGTACTGGTAGAAAAGGCAAGAAGAATAACTAATACTAAAACAGAGGAAAATGTTGCTTAATGTTTATGAGCTATTTAACACTGGTCTCAGTAAAACATCACTATTATTTCTGTGTAAAACTGACACTAAGTAATTTAATGCCCATTATATTTCCTATGAAAATTGTCTTAATCTAATAATGGCAAGTGAAAAATACGCCATGGTTTCTGCACTTAGTAGTTCAGAGTACTCACACATATTATATGCTTGGTGGGTTTTAATTACGACTCAGGAATGGACCTGAGAGTAATAAAATCTTATTCTTCTGAATAGGAAACTGTTCTTTCCTCCCCACCCTTTTCATTCCTTCCTCTTCCTTTTTTTTAATTGATTTTTTTATTCTCATGACCCAAATGGTAAGTGACAGAAACTTTTCCTCTCTCTGAAGCAAATTGTTTCAAATAAGATATAAATGGCTTAAGAAATCCTGGGCTAGGCCTTTCTCCCATTCAGGCTTATCACTGTATAATTTTATTAAAGTATGAATAAAAGACTTACCAGCTTGAATGAATATCCATTTGTGAGACATTTGAGTTTCTTTTCTCTCCCTTTTCTACAATATGCTCTCTGTTTTTCCTACTGGGAGAACAATTTTAGTGAATCCATTGCATACCACAATGGCAGGGCATTTTATGCATTTAATGAATGCAATTCCCTTCCTAATGAAGTAGTGTATATTGCAATATACTCAGTTACAGCAGAATACTTTATCCAAGTGTGGAAAAAATGAAAAAAAAAAAAAAAAAAAAAACTGCCTTTTTTATAGGCTTTTTAAAACCTTACATAAAAAGAAGCCTAATTCAGGTCATTAATAGCCAAATCCTGTAAAGGTCATCAGTGCTGAAATACCTTAGCTTCCAGAAGGAAATTAAGACTGTGATATTTGGTGCCTGAGCTTCCAATGCTGCCTCGGACAGGAGTCCACAGCAGTGTGAGGAAATCACCCCAGCTGCTAGTTGATACAGTCTCTTTGGGACTGTTCCTGGCCCAATAATTTTGTACAACTTCTACAAAAGACCAGGCGGTTTTTTCCTCTGAGCCTAGTCCACAGCCTAGCTCAGACATTTGCCCATGAGTCGAAAGTTTTAAGTCCCGGTGGTTGATCCTGTTGTTATTCACGAATTTTACACTAAATCATAACAGCCTGCAATTACAAGCGAAATATACAGAAGTGTCACTGAATTTTCAGTCTAAGCGAGGAGATGAGATTTGGTGCCTCCTGGATTCATGGAGATAAGAACTTTGGCTTTGTCCTATAAGCTGCTACCTGAACTGACAAACTAATTTTCAAAAATATAAAATATGGTCTATTCCTCCATTTAAATACTCAGTAAGTCTGAAAATAACAAGTCACTGCAACATGTTCTTCACAGTAAATTAGAGACAATAGATTTAAGTGTCCTATGTATAAACAGAAAAATGATATCTTTCAGCAATGATCTCATTTGAAACACAGGAAAAATTTAGGAATAAAATTTATTCTCAGATGAGAGAACAAAAATGATTATACATATATTTTCCATATCGTGTGATTTTCTTTCCCCTAATAATTTGATTTTCATGGATCACAATTACCTACATCACCAATGGCTACAACTCACTAGGGAATTTTTTGAGTTCAAAGGCTCATTCTAACTATATGTTCAGATCAAATAACCTCACACATTAAATACGTCATCGTTCTTTAACTTATTGATTTACCACCTGATCATCTGAATTTCTCAGATATGCCTGTCTGGGTAAAGGCATGGCAGGGAGGTCACTTAAGACCTATCAAAGGACCATTTTCTCTGGTTTCACTCAGCATCTCCCAACTCTATTCCCACATAGAGACGCTTCCTCAATATGTGAGGAATGATCAGCCTCCTAAAAAGTTGGCTGTTTTTTTCCTTTCCATGTGACTACTCCCAATCTTTTACCAATGTCCTCATTTATTATTGAGCTGGACTTTTAGAAGATGAACAAATTCTCTGCTCTGACTCTCCTTGCAGCTCTTCCTGACTGGTGGCTTACCTCAAATTCCACCTGGAAGGAATGGCTGCAAGCTGTGTTCCCACTGCAGCTGTACCTCAAGCCAAAAGATGAAATAGCCATAGCTGAAATCTGTAATTGAAAAGTCAGTGTTGAACTTCCCAAACAACACAAGTGGTTATTGCTCATTTATGTTCATCAGTTATCCAGGAATTCTCATTTTCACCTGGACACTAGCTTGATGCCAATTTTTTCCTACATGATAAAGGTTATTGTTTATTGAATATAAAAATTATTTTTCTGTTAATTCCCCTTTATAAATTAATTTAGCTACCTGCACTCCTAAACTTCCACTCCTTCCTTTCTTGTTTGTGTTTGCTGTCTGATTGCCTCTCTCTGGCTGTTGTCCTCAGCAGGCCTGGGATTTTGCTTCTGTTCCACCTCCGGATGAGTGATCAAGCACTCCTAACAACTTTACTTTCAAATTCAGGGTGTATTGTCAATGTGTGCTCATTCAAGTGACTTCAACATTCTCTTTACACAAACATTTGTGCTTATAGAATTCAACCATGTGACCACAGGAAACAAACACAATATATGCATGAGAAGGACTGGAATAAGTTTGTTTTTAAAAATAATATTCGTAGCCACTTATTTTTCATTGTTTAACTGGTACCTCTATACAAATAGCATATGACAAGTAGGTTACAGACTGACAAGGAGCCGGGGGAAAGTTATGGACTCAAAGAGAAAATTTAACAGAATTAAATGTCTTATATACTGTAAAATGGACCTTTAACCAATACTCTGAGACACATATTTGGACAGGAAATGAAAACATGGTCAGGTTGACAATGCTTTTGGACACCTCCAGCATATCCTGATTTTCTGTGCATTTGTAGTTCTAATGTTGCATTTCATATGGTTGTACACAGGTAAATATAATCTTAACAACAAAAAAATCTGTAACACAGCTTAAAGAACAGTTTAAACGGAGTGCTAGTGTTTGGATTGAAATAACACTGGCTGCTCAGTTGCAAAAAACAAACGTGAGCTGCAGAAAGGATGCTGCTCACAAGGCACCAAGCAAGTGTAGAGGCATCCGGGGCTATTAAACAGTAGTAAAGTCTTAATTTTTATTAGATCTTGTACAGTAAGGGGCTGGCAAACACTTGGTAATTTCAGATACCTTCTGAAAACCTCTACTCTGAAGAGATTTAAATGTTTAAACTCAAAATTAAGCCTCTCCTGTGAAGTAATGTTAATAGGAAGAAGTAATATGTTTTATTAGAGCAACTAATATAGCTAGAGAATGACAAGCTTCCAGGCATTCAAGACTTTTCCAGGCCTTAAACAGAAGCATCGCACTTAAGGCTTAATACATATGAAGAACAATTGCTCTGACTTTAAATTCAATTATGCTAAGTTGTTTTTGCAGTGCCTAAGTAGACGTTTGACAATTTGTGAGGTGGCAGGTGAGCATCAGCAAGACTGCTATCAGAAATGTGTACATGTACTTGCCAGGGAAGCAGGGACGTTCACAGCGGAGAAGCCCATGAGCACCCACAGGAGCACCTCCGGTAGCTGAGTCCAAGACCACAGTTTCATGTCAAGGTAAGATAGCGAGACAGGTCCTGCTCTGCCTTGCGTCGCTGCTGGGGCTGGATTGACAGTAGAGCAGCTGAGAGGTAAAACTATCAGAAAGCTAATTTTGCAATTTTTTTTCTGTAAATGACTAGGTGTGACGTGGCCAACAGACTAGTGCCTGAGGATGTACTGACCTGGATTACCTCTAACTGACAGGGATACACACCTGGAGGTTAGCTGTAGATGTGGGGTAGGACTTCCCTCCCTTTGCTGACCCTAGAAAAGCCAGAGTGTTTCTCACTCATGGTTTCTGATCTTATTAGCATGCAGGGAATCACTCAGGGATGAAACTGAGGTTCTGACAGAGGGTTAACATGCAGTAAGAGTGTGAGAAGTGTGTTTCTAAATAGAGCTAATGCAGGCTCCTGCCTGGAAACCCTGTTTTTGCTCAGTCCCAAAGAAGGGAGTGGAAAGACATTTAAAGGGAGTTGAAAAGAGACCTTCGCTATTATGGGCAGTGGCCTGAAGTTGTCTCCAATTAAATGTATCAACAGGCCACAGCCATCATTTTGCCCTTGGACCTCTAATGGCTTGTTTAACTTTACATCCAGTGAACCCACAATGCACTTCTTGGCTTGAATTAGGGTGGTTACATTTAAAAAAGGCCTTTTGCTCCATGAAATACAGAGTTAACCTCTTAAATTTGTGTTGTTTTGTTGGGTTTTTTTTGTTTTTGTTTTTTTTTTTTTTTTAAAGATTATAAAATGTTTACAATACATGTAGCTGGTTCTTTCTCAAAACAGAGACAGAGTGATTTATCTGGCCTAGAGATGTTGGCAAACATTTACTGCTTATTTCATTCTCATATAAATTTTCTACTGTTGAGATCTAACTCCATAAAGGCTTCTGACTTTAAAAACTATTCATAAATCTGCGTAGAAGACATATAGACAATAGAAGTTTCTTATCCATAGAACTTTTGTAAGAAAAGGAACCTGCTTCCTGAAGAGGGAGGAATTTAAGAACAACAAAAAAATGACGTTCGGAAAGTGGTGCTATGGAAACAGAATCTGCACTTGCTTCCAAAACAGCCACAGTTTCCTGCAAAAATTCACCAACACTTCTCTTCCACTTGGAAGAGAGGCAGAAATAAAGCTGAAGAGCTGAAGAGCTCCAGTCATATCCAGTTTTCAAAATGCTTTATAAATCTCATCTTTTTCTTCAGTGTATAGGTAGTATATGAGAGAGGGATAAAAATTAAATTAGTTACAGGAGATTACATATTGGGTAAATATGCAAATGGTATGTAATATTCTTCAGACCCCAGTGTATGTCCCATTGACTTATAGGTCAGGGAAATTAACAGCCTGAATAAGACAAGGTCCCTCTGTGACTGAGAATGAATCAAACTGTCTGTATAAATACATATGTGTATACACACTCTTGCCTCTTGTAAAGTACTTATATTTAAAAAAAAAAAAAAAAAAGACCCCTTACATTTCCTGAAATTTTCTTTCTCTTTGGAGTGAGTTCCTGAAATATGTATGCTGAGTTTTATTATCTAATATTACGCATATTGTTTATCTGACTAAACTAAAGGTCTGCTTTTTAAAAAATCTTCTTTATTAGAGATCGGTCCATTACAATCTGGGTATGTGTAGAAGCAAAAGCCTTGCAGCTGATGTATGTTCCTTAGAATACTGTAAGTTACCATATATCTGGGTAGCACTGGGGTCAAAAAAGTCTCCTGATGGGTCCTGTCTCTGACGTGGTCACTGTCAACTTTTTATCCTCCTTGTCTCAGAGAAGCCGAATAACTTCTTTTCTGTATGAGAGGGAAATCATGTTCAAACATCTCTTAAGTATTTTAGAAGCTTTATAAAATATAATAAAGGAAAGGGCAAGACTACTGCATGGCAGTAAAATACGACAAAAATCAAAATTAAAGGGAAAAATGTGAGAAGGTTGTAGTGTGATTATATACATCAATTCAACCTATAATTTTAACAAACCAGCACTCTATGTCTTAATGACAGGTGAAAGAATAAGTGGCAATAAACATCAGCTCAGTTCTAAGGAGGATGGTAGAAAGCATCGAGTCACTTTGCCTGCCACATACATGTATTAAGCAGATGTCTGTTTCATGTGAAAAAGACAAAATGCCATGTAAAAATTCGCTTTCCTAAAAGATCTTTAAATATTGGTTGTTTAAAAAAATCCTATTACTTTTTAGTTTTGCAATAAAATATGAGACTATAAATTTATGGAATTAACACAGAATGATATTAAGTATCGATGTCTTTTAAGAGTTGCAGTTATAGTGACAACAAACGGAGTAATTCAGGTCACGAAACCATTTGATGGTGGTGTTGCTAAGCATCTGATGGTTTTACACTGATTGTTATACATTCAGACAAAACAGTTTCACAGTCAGTGAAAGCAAAGAAATAATATTTAGGCGAGAAGGAATAACAGATGCCGTACTGCACTAACTGCTGCAAGCAAATGACATACAAGCATATTTAGTTTAAGAAAGAGTTTTGGACACATTTCTGGGGTCAAAGTTTTTGTGATACTAAACAGAATTTGTGATTATTTTTATTCTGCAGTCTGTTAAAAACGCGTTAGCGGTTTCACATTCCAATGGGAAATATATAAACTACAGATCGAATTTCCAGCATTTATAAATTGTACCATGCACCATTATCTGAAAATATTGTGAAAGTTGTAGACAGATGGAAATATCTTAATTCTTGGCTCACTAGCTTAAGCTTTCTGAAAATGAACGTTACCCGGCTCAATTATTTCCGTTAGACATTACCCCTGTTTCGCTGGTCAAGTGCAAGAGTGTTTTGAAGGAGAATTATCTGAACTGTGTGCAAAGATTCGGCCATATACACAGAGCAAAATGTAATAATACCTATCACAAGCAAACCAATATGACAGATTTCACTTTTGACTCATAAACTGCATTATTGCTTTGTTCGGATGTTCTGGTGTTATTATGGTTACCATTTTGAAATAGTACATGGAGCCAGACTGAATGAAAGTCTATTCTCAGTTTGGGACATGTACCTTTTTAATTTTAATGAAAAAAAAATATTCTTTATCCAAATTAAATGTTTCATCATATCTTGTTTTTGAAACACAGGAACCCGTTTGTGGAAGCATAATTGAATTGACAATTTTGAAATTTCTGAAATTTGTTTCAAAATACTGGGCACAATTCTGAGAAGTAAGAAGTGGTGAGAATTTTATCATTGATATCATAGATGAAATTCTGAGATTATGGAAATTCATAAACAAAATAGTCATGTTTATACTATTGCCGTTAGAAAAGAAGCATATCCTGCATTTGGTATAAGAGTATAGCATACTAGAAAGCTAACAGCAGACTGACCACCTTTGACAATGTGTTGTAGAAATATGTTTGCATTGCAAATGTTTGAGAAATTTGTTCTAATATTTTGAACCACTTCCTATCTTTTATTTTTGGAACATGATAGTCTGTTTATTGATTTGGGTTGTTGCTGTGCCGTTGCTGACGATTCATAGCTGAAATAAATTTTCAAGAATAGTTTGGCTTTGATCAGCCTTGGATAAGATCTTTGGTGGGAGTAAAGGGAAACTTTTGTGCATTTAGTCTCTTTTACATTTTGTTGCACATCACTGTACAAGGTATATGAAGATTAGCATCGATTATACAAACCTGCTTACTTTGGACTTTTACTCACTTTTTAAAATAAGTGTCTTTTAAGTCTTTTAAGTAGTGATGTTCCTGCTGACTTAGCAGGTGCCATATGGGTCTTTGCCACTTCGATACACACTTCAAATTGTTCATCTTACTCCATTTTTTACTTAAAAATTTGGGAAAAAATGGAAATAGCATTGCTCAGATTATTTCCAAAACAGTAAATTTAAAGAAAAAAATGTTAGTTTACCTAGCTAGAGGTCAGTTCCCCAGTGTAAACAGAGGTTAATGGCTTTTAATATGTGCTAGCTCTGATCAGCTCTGGACATTCCCCTAGCACAAGCCAGGGATTGCTCCACAGAAACCCATTCACTTAATCCAACACTGCCAGGCCAGGAGGCAGGTTCACTCTGTCCTTGGCAGAGCAATGGTGAAAACAGCTCTTGGGAGGCCACCAGGGCATGCAAAATATGGAGAGCTAGGGTTACAGGATCCCTTGGGATACAATTTCCGTTTCTTTCCTCAGCACTACAGTAATGTCAGAATATTACAAGCCAGACAATGTCCTTTGATGGAAATTATTTAGTGATTGCTATGACAGCTATCCAAAATTAAAAGAAGTTTGATTACTAGTTAAGTTGGACAGATGCAAAAAGTAAAGAGTGTTCAGTAATTCAATACTTGTATTTTCAAGTGGAACTTAATTCCTGTTTTTTTCTGCATCTTTGTAGAGTTGCATTTTCCCCACCACATTATCATGGTAAGTCAAAATAACAAACCCTCCAGCCTTCATTTGGGAAATCAACTAAAAAATAATTAGACACAACCACAGAGAGAGGCCAGGAGTCCCCTTGCAATTATTTGTTGAGTGATTCGATAACAACCAAAGCTTAAGTAACAACTACATTGCACAGACAAAGAAAACAAAAAAAAACCCCAGCCCTATAGTACCATTTGAAATAAGTCACTGAACCACAGTATTTGTTCTAAAGCCATCAATATTCGAAATCAGTGGTAGCGGAGTGGCAAGAACAGTCTGCTCCAGCAAAGAGGAAGATATGTATCACTGTGTCTGCTCTCATGTTTTCTCCTAAGACATGGCAGTTCTGAGGGTGTTTACAAAGCCCAGCCTGGGCAAAGTTGTCTGGATGACGATTGCTGTTCAGGGAAAAGATGAGTGTGCACAGTGGATGCAGGTGGCATACGCAGAACTGACTGTGGAATCAATGCAAAGGAGAAGGCAGCTTGAAGGGAAGCATAAAAGAAACCTGAGGGTACCAGAAGAAGAGTGTATCAGAGCAGCAGTCAAAACCTGGTATGTGCCATCAAAAGTCACCCTGCCAGCATCATGACCTCTGCCCAGGCCAGAGAGAACTGCCTCCTGGTCAGATGCAGAGGTGAGTCTGTGCCCAGCAAGGGGACAGTCATCATGAACAGCAATGAGCATGCCACACATCCCAGCATCCATGTCCCAGTTTGTAGACAATTTATTAACATTTCAGAAGTGTTTAGTATTGTGGTGCATGTTTTGTATTACTGATAGTGATCCTGCACTTATGCACTGACTGCCAGTAGATTATATGTCATTGATAAATCAATGAACTCCCTTGGTCTGGAGTTGATCTGATGATATTCTAGCAATCTCATCCATTATTTCCAGACTTTAAAGTCATTGGTAAAAAAGGTTGAATTGCCATTCAAAAAGACTTTATTGTCCAGGATTTCTACCTCCCAGCAGAATAAACCAGATTTGGAATTTAGAGTGATGGTATTATTCCTGCTTCTTCTTTCAACCACTGCATCTTGAATTATTTGCTTGTGAGGCAAAGCCGGGGCTGGCCTGAGCAGACAATGCCCAGGGGACGCTGTGATACAAGGTGAGATAAACTTGTTGAGGTATCCTATGCAGATGAGGGAATTCAGCTGCAATCTCTCACTGCCAACAGTGTTTTTAATACTCAGATATTTTGGAAAAGGAGAGCCTGTTCATGTACATTTAATAGTTCCCTAGCATAAATTGTTTCATAATCCCCCAGAAGGTGGAGTTTGGAAATAGGCACATCAGCTTTCGATGTGTTAAGAGGGAAGACTGCCTGGCCACCCTTTTTCTGAGATATGAGTTAGACCTCTACAGAGACTGTAGTTCATCTCAGAAGCTTTGGGATGACAGACTGTATATTTAAAAACCCCTCCTCCTATGCACAGTGTATTTAGAGAAAAAGCATTTGAAAATTAGAAATCTTCTAGGACGATTTGTAGGGAAGACAGATTTTATCTTCCCCAGCAAACCCCTGACAAACACGAATTTAATTCAAATGTCTTTTCATGTACATTCTGATTTTCCTTGAGTGCTACTTTATTTCTTGTTAGCAACTGGGTTATTGGCAGAAGTTCAGCAAACTGTCCATTTTTATTATTTATCTATTCCTTCTGGAGTCCTTCTTTTCACAGTAAAATAAAGAGCAAACATTATTTAAAAAGTGATGAGACCAGCAGCTCCTCAAAAATGTAATATATAAGATTCTAACCTAAACATTTCAGAATAACTTTTTCATGTATTTAGAATTTAAAAACTTGAAAAAATACTAGGAATGTAGAAACTAGATCACAAAAATACCTAATTCAAAATATTCAAGGACTCTGAGGAGGATTCCCCTGGATTTTGGGAACTTTTCCAGAAAAAATAGGTGTATGTATTGCAAACAGATACACAGATGCATCCTAGGCCTTTCTGAACCTACTCATGTATTTAGATGTCTTTTTTCTCTGCATCCTTGAAGTTGTAAACACATTTAACAAAGAAGAAAGCAGCGATTCCCACAAGTTCAATGGAATTTAGGTGTGAAAAACAATAGCTATTGAGAAACATGTAATGCTACCAGGAGACCTGTCAACTGTTTTCCACACCACTCTCAAAACCCTATTCTTTTTCATGCAGTTCCATTCTGTCTCCATTAATAAAATGCATACAAAAGTGGGATGCAAAAGGTGTACTTAATTTTGAACGTTAGCTCCTCCATCTCTTCATCTGAATATGAACACATTTCTAGAGAGCTCTACTCTAGTCTTCCTTGTTTTGATAACTCTCTTGAGGGACTCAGAGACTGTTAATTGAAGCATTTCACCGAGCTTACATGGTGAAACGATATTATTTTAACATTTTGAAATAAGTGATCTATTTAATGCAAAATGAAGGTGATGAAATTAATGCTGTGATTCATGGAATGCATCTATTGAAAACTGCCTTCAATTTGACAGAAAAAATTCATCATGTTTTGGATGAAATAAAAACAAAAGACGAAGCGTGATTTTCCTTTTTCTTTTTAATAAGTAGAAATCTTCAGGCATTAAGAAAAAAGGTTTTAACCTAATCTTAATATGTTTTGTGGTACATGTAACAACTAAAAATACTGAGAACCCTGAGAAGGGAAATTGGGGAAAATGAACAGAAGAGGGGAGAAAGTTTCCAAAGTGGATTATCCACTGGATACAGAAACTGTTTCCATCGGTAACAGCTCCGTGCTCAAGTGCATTTAGCTCTACCTCTCACTTATGTTCACCACAAAATTAACGTTCAACTTGAGGCTGTAGAAACCTCTGTGGAGGCAGTGTGTGTGATATTCCCCCCCAAAAAAATAATTTTCTCTTCTGATTACAAGGCAAAACTAAAAGATTTGTCCTTCATTCTTGTTTTTACATATTCAGGCAACCTGTGAGGGCTTTTTGGGTATTAAGGAGGGGAGAATTACTTAATTTTTCACCACTGAATGATCTAAAATCATCTGATTTTGAAGATTTTATGGGTGTATGCAACCTTCCTAGCTCAACAACTGAGGAATTATTAGGCCAATTATTATTTCAGTGTTGTGGCAAGAAAATTTAGACTTACATTGTATATTGGTAAATACTGGTAAATATAAAATTGGTAAAGAGGTCTACTGAATTGTGATAAAAATTTCAATAAGTCCAAAATAAGGAAGTGGATTTTTCTCCACCTGTTTCTTGTAACTTTTCAAAAAAGGAGTTTAATAGTAAATAGCTTTTAAAATCTATCCAATATAATCCTTTATATAAATTGAATTCTGTGGACAGAGATTCTTCTGGGTCTAAGGAAGTGCTTCATAAAGCCATTTAACATCATTGCCTTCTCATTGCATTCATTAAATCCAGTTTTGTGTCAGTTTGCACAACTCTAACAAGTGTAGTAACTAGCAGAAATACTTGACAGAAATGCTCTCTGAATAGCAGTGCAAGATAAGGATGTTAATTATCACCTCTTATTTTCACCATTTTTTCAACTTTCCATGATTTTGCTATTTGACTCTTTACCATATTTCTGGAGAATTAAAAAGGGTTTCACCATCAACTGTTTTAGTTAAAAATGAGACCTACAAATCTGTGAAATTAGTGTAAAGTTCTTGTGAAAAATTGTTTTGACATTGAAATACTATCTGAAAAAGGAAAAAGCAAGAATAACAGTGCGAAAACAAAGATGTACCAGTCAGCAATACTCTTTGTAAAGCATCAGTAGGTAGTTGATAAAAGCAAAGCTTTACTTCAATACAAATAATTGTGTGAATTAAGAAGCATCTTATGGAAAAGAAACAAAAACATGCCAGAGGGACCAGTTCATATTAGTGTAATACATTCCAAGTTTTCCAGTTCCTGACAACATTATTTTAAATAGAATCACAGAATCATAGAATGGTTCAGGTTAGAAGGGGCCTTCAGGTTCAAAGGGACCTTAATGATCATCTAGTTCCAACCCCCCTGCCCTGGGCAGGGACACCTCCCACTAGACCAGGCTTCTCAAAGCCCCATCCAGCCTGGCCTTGAACACCTCCAGGGATGGGGCATCCACAGCTTCCCTGGGCAACCTGTTCCAGTGCCTCACCACCCTCACAGTACAGAATTTCTTTCTGATATCCAATCTAAATCTCCCCTATTTCAGTTTAAAAGTTTGCTTTTCAAATGTGTTGCAACTACTAGGCTCTCAGATGACCTTTAAATATCAGTTCTGTGATGGTATGTTCGATTTTATTTACTTGATGTAATTTCTCACAGACCTTCTGCCAAAATACTCGGAGAGAAATTCAGACAAAATGGAAGTGTCCTGACATTTCTTGAGAAACCAGTGTCAACATAAATTACTGTGCCACGTGCGTCAGAATGCAAATTTGACCTTTACCCTTCCTGCCTTTTTAAACCATTCACCAGATTCATCAGTTTGTATATTTTAATTTTTGATCCATATGGGCTTATAAAATGCACCCACTTAATACATTTAGAGAATTGACTGTCAATTATCTCCACTTTTGGTGCATCACTGTGAAACATGATCAAGAGCTCTGATTATTTGTCAGGTGGACAGGACATAAACTATATGGGTATAGTGCCATCTAATGCCATGGAGACTTCAGAGATTGCTGTCACCTTCAACCTCTGGAAAGGTTAAGGATACAAAAGCTTTCAATGATCAACAGAAAATGTTAAAGAAAAATGTTCCTGAAATAGCAGGATTTTTTTTCCAAAATTACTAGTATTGAATATTGCCCTTGCTTTTACAAATATGTGTCTACTTTATAGCATAACATTTTGAAATATTATAAGTACAGTTGAGTACTATGTAGGTCAATAATTCCTGCTGTTCTATATTCATAGCCAAAGACTTAGCTAAGGCAAATAAGACTTAGAGGGGTCTACAGATGGAAATCTCAGCAAAATATCAAGAAAGAAGGTAGAAATGGCAATGGGTTATTGCCATAAGAAGATATACATCATTTATTTTTTTCCTAAATAGGTTCTGATATAGGATGGCTTTTAGGCTAAAATTCCCTTGTCATATAGTTACATTTAATAGTGTTTACTATTATTCCCTCTGTGAAAGTTCATCTTGAAGATATTTTAGCTGTTTAATGCTTTCAGAAAGTTCATATTCCCCCCTCTTGATTCGTTATTCATTCGATTTCCCTCATAATATCATTTTCCTCTTTAACTCCTCCTGCTCATCTCTTAAAATGTATGAACCATCTTTATGCATCATTTTCTGCTAGCCATCTTTGCACTATTCAACTCTGCAACAGATTCTCACAGCATCAAATACCTGACTATGACGTTGAAGCCTATGAATTTTCTCATAAAGAATTCTATCAAACTGTTTTAATCAAACAGAACATTATGTATTTATATGGTATAGAGTTGTGCCATTTTCTGTTGCCTAAAAATAATCCCATAGCAAGTTTTCCCATATGTTTTTTTTTTCTAAAACTGACATTCTCTTAACGCAATTCAACAACCACGAGATACATTAGATTTCTTGTTAATCAGTTGACAGAAGGTTCTTACCAGTATCACACTTTGAGAGTTTTATTCCCAACAGATTTCAGAACTGGATAGCATGTGACATTTCATTGCAGTATTATACCTAACCATGGTACGTACCAGTATGATTCCACACTAGAGGAATTATCAGTTGGTCATATTCCTGTCAGCAAAATACCTTATGCTTTGTGAAAAAAAAAATATAGCAAAAGATTAGCTGTCCTGTATCTGTTGACTGCCTTACCTGACTCACTGTAAGCTGAGAGCTTTGCAAGCGGTCCAGCAATGTCAGCTGGCAAAACTTTTTCCATATTGTATTTTTCTCTGCTTGTGTAGAAATCTGTAGATATATGGCTAAAGAATAAATAACTTAAATCCATGAGAATCCATGAGAAGACAAAATTAACTCATTCAATGAAATTTCCTGCTATTTCTACCATACCTAAGCTTTGCTGCTTGGTATCCAAGCTGTGGTTGAAATTCTGACTCCAACAAAGAAGTGTGTGGTGGCAGAGTGAGTTTCCTATAGTTGTCAGGGGCAGTGCTAAACTCTGAGAACTGCTCCTTTTCTTTGTGTGAATTATTCAAATTCAAATAGGTATAAATACCCATCTGTACCCTGTGCATAAGAATTAACACATGGAAGACAGCAGAAATATGCAAGCCAGTTTAAATAATTAAACTGGAGTCACAGGCTTGGGAAAGGTTCAAAGGTCCTCAAAATCCCTTGATAAATCCCTTGATAAAGAGATGCTAGACCTCCCCAAGGAAACCTATTTCAGTAATTACCTATGCTTCATCTTTACTGACACATCTTATGTATTTAAATTTTTTTTCTGGCTTTCCTCTTTATATTATTCAACCCCCAGTTTCTTTATCCTTTCCTCATGTCATCAGACTTTCTAGACTTGTGATGATTGCTTTCCACTTGATTTTCGAGCTCTTTTGTGTGTCTTTAAGTGCTGAAGATAGACAAAGTACTCCAGATAAGACCTTCCCAAAGCTGAATAACGAAAGGACTGCTTGCTGTCCTATATGTGTACTCCTGTATATAGATCCCTCTGTGGGATTTGCTTATTGCTACAGCAGAATATTGCTGGTTCGTGTTTAAATATGATTTGCTATTACAGCCAGAATGTTTTCTGCTGATCAGTCAATTGTTCCCAACCCTGCATGTACAACTATTTCCTGAAGCATAGTGTCTTGTACTTGTTGAATTCTACCTGTTTTCTTTTTAATAGTCTCCAGTTTGACAAGGTCATTTTAAATTTGAAGTCGTCTTTCAGAAGTCCCTCCCAGCTTGGAAGCATCTACAAATGTAATTAGCATAATCTCTGTTCTTTCATCCTGCTTATTAATTAAATATTATCCTCTGCAGAATCTCATTTGCACATCCTTCCATTCTGGCACATTCTTCACTTAGGAAGGCTTGTCCAGTCATTGGATCCATGCTGCAGTTCTTCCATCTAAACAACATTTCCACAGATTGCTTATGAGATTTACCAGATGTGATTTGCTTTTCACTGGTCCAGATTGAACATTACTCATTTGATTGCTTTTCTTCTAGATGTTTGGAGTTCGTTTGTTTGTTCTAGAGGTCAAAATTAGTCTGATTAAATCTGTAAATCCCAAACTCCTACTTTTTATTCCTTTCTGAGGACAGTTCCACTCTTCAATTTTCTTTACTGGTCCTGAATATTCACAGGCAATGCTATGATTGCTGAGTTTTCATTAGCCAGTTTTTTTAGTAACCTGGAATGTATTTCAGCACACCTATCACAATTGGTGCAAAACAAATACCTCAATCTCTTAATTTTATTTTGCTATACGAAGAACAACACTACCTGTTCAAATTACATCCTTTTACATTAATATTTTAGTTTTCATTGGGTGTCTCATGCCTCTGGTATAACAGTTAAATGATCATTTTAATCTTGTATCCAGATTGCCTGCTCCTACAATTTCCCCCATACTTCCTTTGATATCTTTACCCATCCGGAAAACACTGCCTGGTTCTGCAGAATGCATCTCTGAAACACCACACTTCTACGGATAACATTCACATACAGGGACAGTATTATTCCTACCATTCCTTTTGCACTATGCTTTCTTATGAATAGTACAACATCTTAAAATGGTTAAAAAATATCTAATTTCCATGTAAATTGCCTACAACATTGTTTGTTCACAGGATGCAATTCTTGTCCTCTGATTGATAGAAGGCCAGTAGCAAATCTCATTTCAATTTGTCAACTATTTAGGTGCTTGGCATAATCAGACTCCTGGCTAAGAATGTCTTCTGCATCTGTGCTTTGGAGACAGGTAATGATGACAGACATACTCACATAGAGCTTTTCACCCAGAAGGATCCAGAAAATACCACAGAGAACATGGTTTGAAAAGTATTTGTATTTTAGCATTGCTTTATCCACTGCAATGAAATGAACTGTGGCAACTACTTAAGAATCTCACCCCAGGAATAAATAACATAATACATAGAGAAACACAAGAACTCTGTGTTTTGGTTGAGCAAAATCATGGAAAATTTGTAACACTTGGTGTCATGTATTATCAGGGATATTCTAAGAGTATTGACTTAATTTTGTAACCTTTTCTTTCCTTGCAGAAATCAAAGGCAGTGTGGGACAATTTGGAGGCAATGAAACTGAAGTACTGAAATACTAGTCACAAGTTATTCTGTAATATTGTATAAATATTATTGAGGAATAGGCATGTGGACTTGTCTGAGTACTGCCCTGACCTTAGAGGGAGAAAACATCAGAGAATCCACAGGTATGAAATAGTAATGAAAAGAAATCTGTCCCCTGTGACTTGGTGCTTTCTGGGGCACCCTTGCAAAGGATGAGTGAGTACTAAATAAAAGAGACGTGTGTAAAAATGCAGTTGTCATTTCCGGATGTTATATTTCCACTGAATAACCCTTGTCCCTGAAACAGTAGCAACACCACCACATCCTCCTTCCCCATTAAAAAAAAAAAAAAAAGAAAATGAGAAGATAAAAGTGATTT
>VXBH01000228.1:369076-395224 GCA_013400035.1 Rynchops niger
AAAAGCCAGTGATTATGTCCTGAGAAAGGTAATAGCAAGAACACAGAGACCTGAATTCACAGAATCACAGAATGGTTTGGTTTGGAAGGGACCTTAAAGATCATCTAGTTCCCATGTCCCATGGGCAGGGACACCTCCCGCTAGACCAGGTTGCTCAAAGCCCCATCCAGCCTGGCCTTGAACACTTCTAGGGATGCGGCATCCACAACTTCCCTGGGCAACCTGTTCCAGTGCCTCACCATCCTTACAGTAAAGAATTTTTTCCTGATATCCTCTGCGTTCTCTGAGAGAAAGGCTAAGAGCAGTTAAACTTTAGTTAAGAGATGGAGTTGGGTTGATCAAACTACCCTTGGTAATCTGCAAAGTGACAGAAGAACACTGATACATAGAAGCGAACAGAAATCACCAGAAATTTCATGGAAAGGGAAAGCTGTTCAATAACCCAGCACGTCCTACCACATTAAAAAAAAAAACAAACCCCATATGTCCGTGATCTCAGGGAAAGACAGAATATTTAGACTTCACTACCAGCATTTTCTGAATCATCTGCTTAGCCAGATACAGAGATACTGATATTAGAGCTTCCTTTACAGATGAGATTCTTTTTCAGTGCTTTTGCACAGAACCATAGTAGATAGACTTTCTTAAAACCTAATTTTCTCCTGAAGCTTGAAATACTTGGAGGGTTTCCAGAAGCTCTGCACTGCCTAGACACCATAAGAAAGCAACAACAGGTATTAAGGATGAAGAAACTCATACTCTTTCCTTTGGATGTGGGTATGTTCTTCACGTGGAATGGAGGGCAGCATGGGGCATTGATCACATGCTGGGTGCTGTGGTGGTGACTACTAGTTCTTTCAGAAAAATTACCACATCTTTTACCTAGAAGCAGAAAAGGGAGAGTAATCATATACCAGAGGCAAATGTAATTGGATCTTAAACATGGAATATGCAAACAAATTGTGTTTTAATTCACATTTAACCCATGGCATTTATGGGACCTTTGTTTCTATTGCAAAAGCGTAGCACTTCCTATTATGATTACTATTACCACAGCGGCTTTTCTCAATGTCTCTTCAGGCACCACACTCACTATGATAACCTTTGTACGTTGTGCTCTTTCATTCGGTCTGCTGATGGAGAAATTCCAGCAGGTTCCTGCTGAGGACTTTCCATAAAGGAACAACGGTTGCTTTGTTGGGGGGAAAAAGCCAGACCTATTTAGAGAGTTATGTTCTCATAAGTCAGCCCAGCAGAGCAGAAGGCAGGGTGGGAGAAGACAACCAAACAACTTTTCAGAATTCTTTATGGATCATACACTGCGTTATAATTTGCATTAACAGAAATTATAACTTCCAAGCATTCTAAGTTGTCCTGAATAGGGTAAATAAAAGCAGAATTATGTTTAATTCAGGTTATTTTCTACCCCTCTAATTTTGTATTTCATGAGGCAATATAATTAAATATTTCTGAAGTATTTCTATAAATGGAAAAAAAATCAGCAAAATATCTGAAAAAACTTCTGGTGGAATAGAAAATAGAGAAAAGAGAAGGGAAAGCGATGAACTCCTTGTAAGACTGGAGAACGTGGGAATGTAACTTTGTGGATATGACTTGCCATCTTGAATACTTGCAGTCCTTTATTAATGTAAGAATTAAAATTGTGCCGTGCCTTTTCAGGGAGGGGAATGTTGTGTGAACGGTGATCACTCCCCTAGCAGGGGAGATGGAGTAGCTCTGCCTGTCGCGTTCTGACTTACTCTGGATAAGCTAGGTAGAGCACCATGACTAATGGGGTCCTTAATTTGAAGTATGGTCCTTGCACTTAGGGAATACAGTCAGTGAGTAGAGCGGTACAGGAAACTTTGGTGATGACATGCTGCAGTTCATGAGCATGGGAAAACTGCATGTGTTCTCATGCTTAAACCTTGTCTTTGTATATATGTTTTTACAAGACCAATGCACTTCAGAGAAACAGTTTTTTATTTTTATTCTCTACGATGTTATCAGGATTCTCTTGCCAGTGCCAATGGTTGGAAGGCTATCTCCAGTTTTTATGTCTTACACTGATAATAAATTTTCAGAACTCAACATCAAAACAGTAAAAGCGGACCTGTCATATAGTTTCATAACTTGTATTCCTCTTATATCTGGAGTTATTACTTACCATATATTAGCCTGAAGGGAAAGCTCTTTCCTTGGTCCATGGTTAAACTAAAAATTATCTGGCATTCCTCATGTATGTAAAAATTATTATAATAGGAAACTTTGAAGTATCTGAGCAAAAGGACTGTCCTCCAGGAAAAAGTACATTATAATTAAGGTATTTGCATTAGGAAGTGTTATACAGTAACATAAAGGATTTTATATCTTTCCTTATATTATATTAAAATCCTAAAATACCTGGGCATTCTTATTTAGTTTTACTACAATATTCAACTTTAGCTAAGACTTCAGAATATTTAGAGAATAAAATTATTATATATACAGTTTAGAATAGGTACAAAATTAATCCATGTTGGACACAGGATAAATCTTACTGCTCCTTTTCTGCTGCAGAAAGCTAAACCACCCGTTTTTGACTGCCACTCTGGTATTGTTAGGTTGGAATATATGAAATTTAGAAAGACAGGTATTTATGAGAGGTTGGGGTTTTTTTTTTTTTTCCTCCTGAGATAATATTGAAACGCCCTGAGGACTTTTACAATGTGTATGCCAGATATATTCACTGAATTGCTAATGACTTAGTGAGTTTAGTATTTCTGAAGGTAGATTTGCTTCAAAGCAGAGGCTGTGACTGAGTTACTGAACACTGAGTGGGAAAATGTATGAACCATGTTGAGAAACATTTCTGAGCAAAAGTTATTTCCTCCCAATTTCTGCAAAATAAAGTCAAAAGCCTATTAAAACAGTAAAGACATTGGCATCTTGAAGGGACCTAAGGCTATAGAGATTTTTGTGATTGCTGTTTTCTCAGAACGAGCGTGGAGGAAGTGATGCTCACGCACAAGCTTTGTAGGGGAAGATGCTGAACAAAGGACACAAACTGCCCTCTCTGCAGAAGTGCAAAATGGGAAAGTTAGGAGTTGACAGAGTAAATGAAATGCAGCATAGAGCCCTACAGATTGTGAGGTGAGTTGTGCTGTGAAATGAAGAAATAGCTGGAACAACCCACATTTCCAGTCCCCTGAAATGTCACCCTGTCCGTCACGCTGCTGGCCCCAGCCCTGGTTCTGCTGAAGTCCCCTGTAACCAATACACCACACGCATTCACGCATTTGGATGATAAGATTTGGGTACAAAATCTCCTACCAGTGAACACCCATGCATCTGTGCAGGAAGCCCTATAAAAGGTGAGTGGTGTGATAGCCACGTGTGAAGCGCAAGCAGGAATAAATATCCTGGGAATTCACAATAGAAAAATTAATAATTAAAGAGGAAGAATGTGACCGATCACATTTCACCAGAAATTTTTGCTAATAATTTCTCACTTCTCAGCTTTTCTAGATAAAAATAAGGACAATTCAGGAAGCTTCTTAGAACTTAGGCTCTTTCTCTCTTCTTTATTTTCACCAGAAGGAAATTTGTTTGTTTTTTTCTTGAATTTCTATTTTTATTTGTCTAGTGAGTAGTGAGCCTGGATCACATATATGTTTCTGCATCTGTATAGAAGCAGAGGAGGAATGATGTGGATTTAAAAGGTAAAAAGCTGTGTATAACAAGCATGAGAGCTCAGATATTTTAATGGATGTCTGGATGTCTTCCAATCTAAATGCAATAGTTTTTAGCATTGTCTGCCTCTCTCATCCTCTTTCCAATAGATTTTTATTGCTGTGTCTTTTTTTAAAAAAGCCATGGATTTCAGTTAATCATAAATGCCATTATGCACAATTTAGGTTGTATATACTTACGAATTGCTGTCATGTTAAAATGTTATATTGGCTTTATTTAGTATAATTATGGAAATTATCTATTCCCATCTGCAAAATATAGCTTTTTACCAAGGACATATTAAACACATAATTCCAATTTAAAAAAAAAATTGGGAAAAGCTTGCAAAACATAGCTTCTAGCAGAATAAAAAAAAATTATAGAAGTTCCTATCCATCCCTATCCTTGCAAATATTTATCTATCTTTCCTCTGCTAATGTTCAAGCGTATTCGCCTTTTGACCTCAGCACTGAACTAGATTGCTCATGCCAGCTATGCCGGGTGATTTTATAACTCTACAAAAGTCCTCTCTGTGTGCGTGTCTCTGTGTGTGTATGTACATTTATATAATATAAATAGCTTTCGTATTTTTCCTTAAGCTTTTTAAAGCCTAATCAGGATAACCTGACATACTGAAATTTTTAACTAGAAATCTCTTAGATGACCACAGAGCTGAAACGTGCAGACAACAAAGGAGCTGTAGGTGAAGGATCAATACACAAGACAAACACGTCTTTGAAATGGATGTCGATTCCATTAAAGAAACATACTGCAAGTGAAAGCTGAAGGTTTTTCTTCCTGTTGCATGTGGATTATTATGAATAAGCTTTCTGGGAAGAAAACAGTTAAGCCTCAAGGCAGAAATGCGTGGCTGCTGCTCTTGTGGTGGTTGTGATGGACGTGAGCTGGTAGCAGCTGAGCAGAGAGGCACGACTGAATGAGTTGTGGAGGATTTTTGGGGTGTACATGCAGCTGTGTATTTTAACGTGACCCTTAAAAATGCTCTGAAAATGAAGTAACCTATTACAGGAAGAGAGCAGACCATTCCCCAACTGCCTGCCAGGCAGCTTTGAAGCTGAGGAAGATCCAGAGCCCAGTGACAGGGTCAGTGGAGAGGTTCAGCTGAGAGCAGGGACAGCAGAGGATGGGGCACGTGTCACCTCTCCTCCTCACACCTCTGCGCCTGCCCCTCTGGCGCCGATGCAGGCACTGCCAGGTGTCTGGCTGAAACCACCAGGAACCCATCTGCTGCAAACCAAAGAAAAGGCATTTCGCTTGCCCACAGGGTTCTCCATCCACTTTTGAAGGTCTGCTGACAGCCTGGGGAAGCCTGAGAGCCACCTCTCGGCTCAACAGTGATGGCTTCTGAACGCACAAGCATTCAATATTATTTTGAAAAGTTATATGTGAAAAAAAAGCATAGATTACATTTTAGAAAACACTTTTATAACTATCTGTGTGCTATATATATAAGTATATACACATGTATATAAATATTTGTATGTATTTCACAACTCTACCTTAACTGGAGATGACAAAGAAAGCCTTGAGTCCATCAGCCAGCTGAGTGAGACTACATAATAATCCAAATTACTTTTCACAGCTTTCTTCTCAGTGGCTCAGTACAGTCCACTGGGTTGAATCACTACCAGGGCACCTGATCAGAAACTTCCTTCTGTGGAAAATTCATCGGATCATATCATGCCTCTCTTTCAGAACAGCATGTTACATTCTCATCTCTTAGTATCTGTTGTGTTACCTGCAAATACCTGTTGAGACAATTTAAAGGAATATATAAAACAATTATGTAATACTTCTTATTAAAAAATGAAGACAGCAATTTTCCCCTTTTTTTCATTAAGGCCAATAAAGAGCAGTATAAAGTAAAACTCACAACAATTTGAAAGGTGCCTTGAAGTCAACAGGATACTAGATGATTCTTGGAATCTTGTTAGTAGCAAACCCAAGGAATCAGCAACAAAAGCCATAAAAACTTATTATATAAGGATATATTTCCAAATATTTTACCTATCTTTAAAAGTAGGCAGGCAGATACACCTGAAAACAGGAGCTCTATGTGCATGCTACATTTAAAGGCCCAGACATTTGCTTCCTCAAAAAACACCTGGGAAAAAAAGGAGATTTCTTAAAAAGAGAAAAAAAAACTCCAGATGCTGGAGCCTTCAGGTGAAGGTCCAGCTGTAGTCACCCAGCTCTGGAGAGGGGGCAGCTCCTGCTGCTGCCTGCCAAGGGACAGGGCCTGGCATGCAGGAAGCGCCTATGCAAACGCATATTTTGTTTAACAACCAAGTAATTTCAGTGTCTGACACTGAGGTATTACAGTAAAATTAATTAGAAAATGAAGATAAAGTAAAAATTAACCTGCTTTCTCCACCTCTTTCCTGATAATTAGAGATATTACCACTTAATTAGGACTATTAGTGCTTAATTAGCTCATATTCTGTTATCAGATTATGCCTCCCAGGAAAATTGCTGATGCATCCTCCCACTTCCTCATTTATTCCCGTGAAGCTCAGAGTAAATCCAAAGGGCTTGTACGAAGGTGAATACAGGACTGTGCTTTGCATGTTCCCTCTTTCTTCCTTTTCTTCCATACCTTTTTTCCCCAGTAAACCAGCACAGCTTGCCTTCCTTTCTGAACTGCTAAATTATCCTACTGCATGGGTATCTCAAATTAGTGGCCCCGGTATGACTAATTTCTCAGGATGATGCTGAAAATATGTCATCGTTAAAGAGTTACCACCCAAGAACACCAAATATTTCAACTACATTTGTAAACAGACCTTGAGTTGCATAAATATAGAAAGATACTTTCCCTTCCCCCTACAAAACAAACTTCTGACGTCTATTATACTTTGTTTGTTTTCTTCTTTCCTATCTTTCTCATTTTAAAATAAATGTCAGTCAGAGTTACTTGCCACTGATACAACAACAAAGAGTGTTATTAATACAGAAATGGTCCCTTGGTTCATTTCCAGCATCTCCATGCCAGAGAAAGAAAAACCAACCAACCAACCAAACCAAAAAAACAAAACAAAACAAAACAAAACAAAAGCCCCAAAACAAATCCCACAAAACCCCCACAGGAGTCAACAAATGGATCTTGTGCTGATGAAATGACCCATAACATGTTAAAACCTGCTTCAGGCTGATCTCGCAAGCCAGGAAGAAAACAATCCACATTTCATTTACACTCTCTTCTAATCAATGGATAATATCAATAAATAGCATTTTTTTCCAGTCATAGCAAAATAATGGACAGAAGAACCAAATAGAGCTTACTGAAGTGGGAGTTATATCAAGAAAAACTTAAAAAGAAGGTCCTGAACCTGCCTTATTTCTATCTTTATTCTATATTTTACATAGCTTTCCTCTCAGGATACGTGGTGGATGGTAGTTGTGCTCCAGTTGTGAAAAGTGCAGATGCAGGTGAGGACTGAGATGGATCATTACTAATATGTGTCGTCATTTCTGCTAGTGTTAATGAGATACTTTTATGTAAGAGCCTGCAGCTGTCACTGAGGGGGAGCCAGGTATCATACCATGTGCTGAATCTCCAGCGTGTGCTGAAATGACCTGATGAACCCCAACGTGGTGAAGGGGCTGAGGGGGGACAAGAGACCCCAGACAGGGGGTTCAGAGGGGGCCAGACCCCTCCGGGCTGCACAGCAGGACAGCCGCACCACACACCCCTGTTCTGCCCCCTGCTACACCTGACTGTTGTGGAAAGTGGTGAAAATCCCTGTCCATTACTAACAATTAACTGTACTGATATCTCAATGTAAATTGTAATCAATACGTGTGAGAGAGAATACAGAACTTCGCTGTTTCTCTTTAAAGTACTTGAGACATGTTAAAGCATTCAGGAGGCAAGATACAATTTGCTGTATGAAATGTATTTTGTCCGGGGGGGGGCGGGAAATTCTTATTGAGTGAAAGTATAGCTGATGAAGTATAGCTTTCTGATCTGGAGTTCACTTCAAGCCAACTTCCTTCACGGTGAAAAAAGAAAATCCCTGCCTTTCACATGCTTCTTTCTGACAGTGTTTTCTGTCTCTCAGTATTTTTTAGCAAAGTGGAATTTGGCAGTGAAGGAATGTCGTGTATCTGCTGAGAGGCAAGAACACTGAAGAAAAGGAAAAACCTCTAAAAAAGCTTTAGAGCTTATTGACAACTAATAATGATAAGACCTTTCCCCCAGAGTTGCCCAGAAGAGTCCACCAGTGATACTTCTGGTATCATAACATAATTTCATGGCAAAGTGAAATAACAACTCATTTTTCTGTTGGAATCTTCACAGTACAACTACCACAAAGCATTTCAGGAATTAAATAAGGGAATAAGATAAAGGCATAAAGAGAAAAAATATTCTTTAAGCTTTCAAAAATCATTTTTCAAGGAAGTAATAGAGCTGTCTGCAAAGACAGTGGTGTTTTTCTCTAGCGTATCTCTATTTTATCTAGAAGATGTGCTTACTCTAGTCTGCAATTGTTCTCCCTCTTTTCTTTTGTATTACAAAACCCACAAAGATCTCTCAGCAATGTAACTTTCAGCAAGCTAACAAAAGTTGCAGATTACTCAAGTAGGGGGAGGAAAAATGTTACATTAAACACATAACAATTCTGGCATTTTTTATCATTTTTCTCAATAAAAAAGAATATTTCTTAAGAATACCTCAAGAATAACAGTTCTGTAAGGTTGAATATAGACATTTAGCCATGACAGCATGAGTTTAAAGGCCCTGTTTCTTGGCAGAATAAGTTTTTTCTCAGCTTTGTAACGCTGCTTGACATCTTCCAGCACCCAAGCTAACTTTTTCACAATCAATATGTATTTGTCTTTCTCACAGTATGATCTGCAGTATTGGCATGCTCTAAAACTGAAAAGTTAAGATGTGGGGACTTTAGGTGTTAGAAGAGTCATTTTTTTCACTCAGAAAATCGATCTTGATCTATCAGGACATATGCATATATTGAGTGAGTTGTGGCTGAATGATGCAAAAGCACCTGTTTTACTAGAGGCAGCTGATGGGGACAAATAAAAGTAAGACAGGCCACCCAGACAATTTAGGAATTATTTTTTTATATTTTTTTTTTATCCGAATGACTGAGATTGAAAATAACTTGCAATATTTGAAGCAGGAGAAAATACACTAGAGCAGGACAAAGGCCCAGGGTTGAAAATGATAAGCCTACGCTCAGCTTTACATGCAGTATTGTCCATTTAATGTCAGCGTGTGCATGTATGTATACTATATGCAAACATAATAGGAGGCATTTATATAATGTACTTGATGACCTAAAGAATGCCTTCCTATATCTGAAGATGACAAATCAAGAGACATCCTAGAAATATACTTAATTTCTCTTGCTTTGAGTTATGGATGTTTTAACTGTAATGACTTACTTATATTAGCATGGTTGTAACCTTCCAAAATTAGAAAAAAAAAATCACATAGGGACCCATTCTAAGGAAATAAAATTTCTTTTTGTACTTTTCGTATTCAAACAAATGTTGAATTTTTATATACTAGGCTGAAATTTCTTTAAAGGGCCTGCCAAGTTTACTAAACACAGCAGCTCAGACTCCTGCAAACTGGAAGGATGGAAAATATCTCAGAAGTTTGTAATTCAGAGGCTAAAACATAGCAGTGCCTGTGACCCCTCTCACTACTTCATTTATCAGTGGTGGATATTTGTGAGAGAGCACTTCCCAAAGATCACATATTTTATAAGTTGCGTACAAGCAGTTCATTTTGTTCCAACCCCAAGAGATGCACAGGATCAGCATGGTCTGCATTTATCATTTCTTTTAGCTGGTGACAAGATATCCACAAGACTAACAGAGTCAGAATTCACCCTTCTTCCTTTTCCTCTCTTTCTTTTCTCTCTCAGGCACTGTAGACAAGACCTGCATAATCACTGCAGTGAGAGCCTCCGTCAACTTGATCCTTGCCACTTAGCTTGCCCTGTGAGCTCAGGTTCCTACACATTGCCCAAGTCTCATTTTTTTTTCATCCCAAATCTGGCTTTTTATGCGTATACACACACACTCTGGCAAAGAGTGTTGGAAACCTGCCATTCTGAGATCTACTGAAGAAACTAATGAGGAAATCTTTACTCTGTCTGCAAGAGTTTTTCACCTTTTTTCCACTGTGTAGGTGGCTGACCGCAGCATCAAATTCTAGCTGTAGCCAAACTATTTTTCCTTTGTCCAGGGCCAAGTCTGCAGTGGCAACATCTGCCTGCCCTTGTTATGGCACTGCCAGAATTACAGCAACTTCAGAGGGTGCTTATAGTGTCAGGCTGTAGAGAATCTAAAATAAGAAATCCTTCCCTGCTATAAAAATTTCTAATCCATGTATGCAGAGAAAAATAAGTGAATATAATCCTCATTTTAGAGTAATGAACCTCATCCATAGACATGTGGATCAGATAACTAACTGGAGTGCCCTTTAACTTTACATACCTACAGCTAGTGCATGATTCATTTAATACATCTAGTTACTGATTTTCTGAAGTTTTAGGCAGCCGTAAATCTCCTCAAAACACTGGGGGGGAAAAAAAGGCAAAAAAAAAAAAAAAGCTGAGATATTTAAAATCACTGCCCAAACCCACAAGTAATCTATGTCAATACTTGAACTTTCAGGAAATAGTGTCTTAGATATCATCCCCATAGCCACATGAACAGGATTTTAATCTCACTGTGAGTTTCTGCAGTTATAAATCACACTCAGAGGCATGTTTCAATGAAAGGCTGTTAAGACACGATATGATGGCCAAGCAGTGGCACAGGTCAGAGTGGGGTTCAGGAGTATCGGTGTTCATGTCCTTAAAGCAGGGATTTCTTTCCTCCACTGTCATGACCCTGCAAGCCAGTGGGCTGCCTAGTCCAGGAATAAACCACAGCTATGAGCTGAAAAAGGCTTTTCATATATGAAAATCTTCACCAGCAATAAACCAAACAAGGAAATGTTGAGTCAAAAACAGTATGTACAAAATCTTCCCACTCTTTAGAAGAGAGAGCCAGTTTTCCCATACATGTTCTCCTTAATAGCTCATCTTAAAACCCTTTCTTTTTCTCCAAGGCTGTGGTTAACCCTTTGTGAACTAAGAATGAAACCACTTCCATTCGCATCCCAATTTTTCTAGAAATTAAATTATAGTGTCTTGGATTTAAAGGAAAAATATGTTTTGAAGAAAGCTTATACAAGGTACTTGGCTACAATAATTAGGAGTACTGACTGTATAATACAGAATGCTTGATAATGATATGTTTGATTATATAATGTAGATTTTTCTAAAAATATATATGGAATTGAGTGTGTTTCCTTTGGCTGCAAAATATATAAGTAATTATGCATTAACATAATAATGTAGTAAAGTGGGAGATTTAGTTAAACTCTGGAAGTTAGCACATTTCTTTAAGCACAGGAAATGAACCCGCTATTAACGTTGTAAAACTTTTATAAATGCTATATTGTATTTCAGCATTCTGCAATTGCGATTTGCATCAGTGGAAAGGCAGAAGTGATATTTCTCTTTTGCCAAGGCTTTCAGCTGCACTTTCTAAGGCTCTCCTGCAAACAGTGTGAATAATCTTTTAGGTACATTTCAGTTTTACACATAGCCAACAAAAAGCCACTAGGACGGAGCGGATAGTAATGGTGTCTGTGCATACTCTTCTGCAGAGTAAGAGTTGAGGCCCCATCTCTCTCCAGGATTTTCCTTGGCTGAGAGGAACTTCCTGGGTGCACCTTTCTGGGGTGGAAGGTGCATTTTGCCACTTGCAGGGCAGAAGGGGATTCAAAGATACTGGGCAGTCTGAGCAAAAGTGAGGTGGCAGACATTGCAGCCTCCTGCTGCTTTCTCAGTGAGGAGGAAGAACTCTCTCAAGCCACCTACGAACACGAGGTTGCAACCATCCTGGATAAATGGCAGTAGCATATGCTGTGTTTCCATATAGAATCATAGAATAAAATCATAGAATAGTTTGGTTTGGAGGGGACCTTTAAAGGTCATTTAGTCCAACACCCCTGCAATGAGCAGGGACATCTTCACCTAGATCAGGTTGCTCAGAGCCTCATGAAGCCTCACGAATGTCTCCAGGGATGGGGCATCTACCACCTCTCTGGGCAACCTGTTCCAGTGTTTAACCAACCTCATTGTAAAAAATTTCTTCCTTATATCTAGTCTAAATCTACCCTCTTTTAGTTTAAAACCATTACCCCTTGTCCTTGTCATATCAGACTGCACTTTTGTAAATTTACAGTAATCAGCAAGCCCATAGCAAAATTGACCTGGCAGCTTCAAAAGAGGATGCTTTTACATGGAAACAAGCACCGATTGACCTCCACAGCATGAAGGAAGAGAAGTCTTTTTCAGAAGTGGAAAGACTGAGAATAATAAGATTTTGAAGGCAAACATATACTCCCTACCTGCCTAGGAGCAATAAAACGTAATCAGGCGTCCTCGGTTTGAAATTCCCTCCATCTCACCTGGCTTTTGTGGGAGGCTAGGGTTGATTATTATTACTGAATATCTATAATCTTTTCTTGAATGTGCGGCTGATATACACCACCCTTATTTCTCCAATTAGTGAAGCTGTTCCATAATAGCCAGAAGATGTCTGTTCCATGGATGATGCTGCAGGGCATGTTTCTGCATTTGTTAGTACTGAGGCAACATTATTTAATTTATTTTCCCCTCTCTGATCTAGGCTGGATAGCTGGTGGAAAAGGGTAAAAACTAGATAGATATATTCAGGGAAGCTAGAAAAGATGTAAATGGACTTTAATGAGTTCAGTGGAGTTACTTTACCAGATAATCTGTTCTCCTTCTGTCTGCTTGTGGAAGATTGTATACAGCCCCACAACCTTTTTCCTCCCAAGCTGTGGAATATGTTACTTGGAAACAATCAGTCGTTCACAGTAACCTAAAAGTAACATTTTCATGCCTGTGACAAATAACTATATTTCTGTGTAAATAATAAAAAATAAAAATGCCCTGAGGCATTATCCTTTAGATTCCTTTTAGCAGCATTCTGTGAACCAAAAAGTATACTTTAGTGTGAATTCTTTGAGGGGGAAATATTGTCAATCTTATTTACAATTAAGAAAATACACTGGATTAAATTTTAGGTCTTTTTCATTTTCTGTTGTAAAATGGAAGTAATAGTGCTGGTCTGTAACAGTATATGAATATTAATTGTAAATGAAAGCTTTATAAATTGCCATATGTAGAACCAAAACCAAAGAACAAGTGCCTGTGGGGTTGTTTTTTAATGGAAATGAAAATTTGAGTTGTGTTTTGAGTTTGAAGTATATTGACCCAAATCTGCGTCATCTATATTTTTGATGCCAAACTGAGTTTTGAATTATCCTTTCTACCAATGTTTGCCATACTTTTGAATGCTAAATTCCATACAGAAAATTGAAACCAGCTGTGCCTTCTTTCATCCCATCCGTACGCTGTAAAGTCTTTGCCAAATAAACTCCATAGCTTTTCCTGGTAGGATATCTTCTTTCCTGTTGTTCTTGTTGAGCAAAGAAACAGCTATCAGAGGTGGAATTTGGATACCATCAGTATCTGGATTGACACACGGTAGGAGGAATTGTCTCCATGAACTGGAGAGGCAGCTGCTGTGCACCACAGGAGCAGCTCACCCTGGATCAGGGAAAGTATACAGGGGCGATGGTACAGCAGTACCACATGACAGCATCTACACAGTTATCTGTACTTTTTTATCTACACTGCTGTGAAATTTTCAGAGCAGATTTGGATCCTGAGGAAAGCCAATCAGTGGTAGAGGCTGCCCAGAGAGGTTGTGCGGTCTCCATCCTTAAGAAATTTCAAGACCTGGCTGGATAAAGTCCTGGGCAACCTAGTCCGATCTCAGAGCCAACCCTGCTTTTAGCAGGAGGTTGGACTGCAGACCTCTTGATGTCCTTCTCAGCCTGATTTACCTGGTGACTCTGAGATTCTGGAATGTACCTTTATCCATGCTTAGGGTATTTTCTTTGTAAAGTAACAGACAGGATTTTCATGTGGCTAGAATAGCCCATTGCTTATCATTTTCATGTTTTTTCTGACAAGAAAGCATACATAAATTCAGGCTATTATGGTCTATTTTAGTATTAAGCCCTTTATGTAGAAAAGCTAAGAATATTTTCACAGTGGAACAGACCAGGCAAGACTAGCTGCCTTAGTTTTTACTGCTATTTTCAGTTAAGTATTGCAGCCTACACTGGAGTCTGTGAAGGAGCTCTTTCTACTGAGATGAAGTTGTGCTCTGAATCCTCTGAAAAGAGATTCAAGGCTGAAGAGCTGAAAAGACCTAAGGTCTAGGGAACAAAGAGAATGATCTTAAGTAATTTGCCATTCCAGAAGATTTTGAAATGTTTTCAATTTATTTCTACCAAGGCTTACAAAAAGGTTCCTATCATGGTAAGGACTGAATTGGAGTACACTTGTATGAGTTGATAGGAGTTTCAGGCTGGGAATGCTCTAAGTCAACACAACATAGTCCTGCAAGTGTAGTACAGACGGTGTCTCGTCCCCAGCCCATCCCAAGCAGCTTAGTCCCACAGCTGCTTGAATTCTGGAAGTGCCTCTCTCATCTGCTGCCTGCACTGAAAAGCTCCCTCCAGTTAAAAAGTGGCACCTCACCTATGACAGCTCAAGCTAAGTATGTTTGTTCTATCACTAATAACATCTCCTATATCTTGTGGACCTAAATAAAAGACATCATCTACCTGGACTTGTGCAAAGCATTTGACACGGTCCTGCACAACATCCTTGTCTCTGAATTGGAGAGACATGGATCTGATGGATGGACCACTCAGTGGGTAAGGAATTGGCTGGATGGTTGCGTTCAAAGAGTTGTGGTCAGTGGCTTGATATCCAAGTGGAGAGTGACAGTGGCAAGTGGCCTTCCTCAGGGGTCAGTATTGGGACTGGTGCTATTTAACATCTTTGTTGGCAACACCGAGAGTGGGACTGAGTGCACCCTCAGCAAGTTTGCCAATGACACCAAGCTATGTGATGAAGGCAACATACTGGATGGAAAGAATACTATCCAGAGGGACCTTGACAGACTTGAGAGGTGGGCCTGTGCAAACCTCATGAAGTTCAAAAAGGCCAAGTGCAAGGTTCTGCACCTGGGTCGGGGCAATCCCAAGCAAACTGGGTGGAGAATGGCTTGAGAGCAGCCCTGAGAAGAAAGACTTGGGGGTGTTGGTGGATGAGAAGTTCAACACAAGAAGCAAATGTGCACTTGCAGCCCTTAGCAGAAAGCTAACCGTATCCTGGGCTGAATCAGAAGAAGCGTGGCCAGCAGTTTGAGGGAGGTGATTCTCCCCCTGTACTCCACTTGGTGAGACCCCACCTGAAGTACTGCGTCCAGCTCAGGGGCCCCCAACATAAGAAGGGCGTGGACCTCTTGAAGCAAGTCCAGAGGAGGGCCACGAAGATGATTGGAGGGATGGAGCAGCTCTCCAGAGTTTTTTTAAGCCTGGAGAAGAGAAGACTCCAGGGAAACCTTATAGCAGCCTTCCAGTACTTAAGGCTGGGGGGGGGCACGGGTTGGTGCTACAGGAAAGATGGGGAGGGATTCTTCGTCAGGGAGTGTAGTGATAGGACGAGTGTAATGGTTTTAAAATGAAATAGCATAGATTTAGATTAGATATTAGGAAGAAATTCTTTACTGTGAGGATGGTGAGACAGGTTGCCCAGAGAAGTTGTGGTTGCCCTATCCCTGGAGGTGTTCAAGGCCAGGTTGGATGGGGCTTTGAACAACCTTCTATTGGAAGATGTCCCTGCCCACAGTAGGGGAGTTGGAACTAGTCCCTTCTGATCTTTGAGTCCCTTTTGACCCAAACTGTTCTATGGTTCTATGATCCTGTGAGAATTTATGACAGATATTCACCAGTGACAAATATTCACCAGCAGGTTAACGTCTGCCATTTGTTCTCCACAGGCAATAAATAAAATTACCAGTTAGCATCTGGTTTTATTTGACAGGGCACCTTATTTATTTCTACAGAAGTAAGTCAAAGCTTAGCTAGTTAGCATGAGTCTAAGTGATAGCTCTCTCCTTTCACTACAGTTTGCTTGAGTCTTTGCAAGAAAAAAAAAAGTGCTACATGGGTTTGAGAGAGAACATGAAGTACAAGAAACTTATATGGAATTAGATAAAAGGATTGGGTCACCTACCTTTATGAACTCCCTGTCTTTTCAGAGCCTTAATATCTTTTTCTGCAACTGCCCTGCTGCAATCTAATATCCTTTGATGGTAATAGTTTTTTTCATGTAGTCACACTATGTGATAATTGAGTGAATACAATTTCTTCTGAGCATTCTGCACCCACTGGAGTAGAAGGGGAGTGAAATGTATGTCATGGGAAGAATTCTGAGAGGAGGAAAAAATTGTTTGCAACTAAAACCTCAAGAAGCTCTTAGCAGGAGACATCCCTATTTGTTTAAGCATGATTTATTAAAAAAAAATAGAAAGTGCAATGACCAGGCTAAGATGCAAAGCTTTGGAATTTTCTTTGACAGTTCCCCAAAGGACCAGATGAATGAACCTTAGACGAGATGAAGTTAGAAGTATTACCAATGTTGAGTTGAATGTAGGGCACATTGTCTAGTGTTTGTGGCGAGGAAATGGGAATTAAGAGTCCAGGTTACTTTTGCCAGTAATATATCTTTGCCAAGACACTTAAATAAAAGTTTTGCCAGTATTATTCTTACAGCATTATATTTCACGCCTCTCAGTGGTTTAGTAGGTCCAGTAAAATCATCTGTGGATTGTAGAATTCTCAACATCAGTACAAGTGGCAAAATTTAACCTTTGAGGTGTCAGTTTATACATGTTTAAAATTGATGTGTTATTGTGAGGTTTTAATCGGATGTCACTGATGAAAGGAAACCAAATGTTATGATTTAAAGAAATAAGTCAGATACTATGCTATTAACACAGGCACTTTCACCTTCTTGTTCTCAACCCTCTCCTTTTTGCTGCACACGAGAATTAAACAAAATGTTCTATATCTTTCACTTTGAGTAATGGAAATTCCAAGGCTTTTGTGAGACTCCTCTCACAAATAACTCTATAACCTGTAAAGAAATTTTCCTCTCTGACAGCTAGTTTTTAGAAGAATTGCTAGGTGCTTTCACAAGAGAAAGTTGAATACTTTTCTGGAAAGCTTTTAGGCATCAGATAATAGAAGACACCATTGGCTCTTTGTAGATTACTTCATTGCTCATTTACTAGTTCATTATTACATTTAAAGAATTACTTCTGCTTCTTTTTACTCATATTATTTTCTTATTTTTACTCATATTATTTTATTGATTTTTATTTGACAAATAGGGTAATTTACCTCTTTCTTTTCAATGTCAATCGTATTTGTGTTGTTTATTCCCTTCTTTCTCTTCTCCGTGTAGCTCGTTCACAATTGCCAGCATTCCTTGTCTTCATCAAGCAGAAGATTCATTTTCCTGCTCCATCCATTTCTGTATTTCATAACCCAGGTTGTTTTTTTTCTTCACAAGAGAGTGGACACATTTGGTACCAATGCCTAGTAGCCACTCACCTTAAGCTATAGCTGCTCCAGGAGAGCATGTGTTAAAAGTTTTCTCTCAGTGGGATTTTCTTAATTCCTTTTGAAAAACTAAGATCCTATTTAAGAAAACAACCAATGAAGTAGCTCAAAATGAGAAACAGAAGTACTTACAGTCCTGTGCTGTCCCTGTACACAAATGTTCTCCCATGACACTGGTGACAGTTCTTCAATTTTCTTCCAAAAGAAACCTTAATTGTGAGATGAAGCCAGAAGCCGTGATGCCAGATTTCTTGATCACTCTCTCCAGTACAAGTGAAAAGGAAATACACTGAGGCCAGAGATTCGGGTAGAAAGGCAGAATAAGCAAAAGAAGAGCCCAGCTGTGTGTCTGAATTTCCCCATATGTCCAAGAAGTTCATGTTCTCATAATGCAAATCTTTAAGTAAGCTTGCTGCTCAGGCATGCTTCTATTGCATCCTCCAGATCTACTGTCCATATGGATAGACTAAATGCAAGATGAACAAGTGAAAATCCTGTTGAAGCTTGACCCCCTGAATGTAAAAAATTTACCAAAAAAGGATGATCTGTCTTCTGATATTTCTTACCACTCACTTATTCCAGTGAGCATAAATAAAACCTAAGTTACAAAACCAGAAGTGCTTGTCAGAAGCTCTATTTCCTTTGCAGTATGAAGGGGCTTCCACTGCTTGCCACTGAGAGAGCTCTTTTCTTCAGCTCTCGCCAGTAGTTTAGACATAAGGAGTAAATGATGAAAGAAAGTGGAACTGTGCATTAGCTTAAGCTGTGCCATCTTGGCAAGACTTGGGATTGCATTTTTCATTTCAAGCTCGATGTTACTGCATAACACTGCAGAAGTAGCTTCACAAGACGTGAAACAACAGAAGGCTAGTGTCCCAGGGGTTCATGCCCCGAGGCACACAACAGGCTCTGATGTTCACTAAGTGTGAAGTAAAGACAAAGCATTTTTGTCTCTATGCATTCACCTATTTTCAGAAGAGACTGTTGAATTTGGTTGAAATTGATCACTTTTGGCTTTAAGGATGACAAGTTTGTAACAGACCAATAGGCAGAAATATATGGACTAGCAGCACGAGTAGACTCACATAAAGCCACTTCCTTTCAAAGTTGAGTCTAAAAAGTATAGACAAGCTGTAAGCGTTCTTTATGTCATTAGTAAAAAGCAAACAAACAAACTAGAGTAAGAAGTGGTGCTGAGGGCTTATGAACTCAAGCAGATCTTTCAAAACCGAACTCATCTAAGATCCTTTAACTTCCCATAGCTGATTCCCATGTCAAAATATTTTCCATCTCTCTATCTTTTTAGCTGTCCTATCCCCCTGTCTCTCTCTATGCCTATCCATCTAACTACCTCTATCTAAGAAAAGTACCTAAAGGACAGCGTAAAGTCTGCTTTTATATTAACTTTGATACTGAAATTAGTGATCTTTTTCTTGATTTACCTGACTGTCAGAAAAAATTCTGGCTTTCACCCATCAACCAGGGTAAGTTTGTTTGCTTAGTTTGCTTTTTCTGCACAATTAGGCTGATTTCTTTCTGATGTTTTGGTGACCTGATCTAGTTTGTCATAGTGTTCACCCCTTTGAATTTGGCTTAAACAGAAACCCATTACCATTAGTCCTGCAACTGTTCCTGGAGCCAACGGCAAGCGTAAGGTAGCAGTTGCTATAGTTTTCCTGTAAATCCTTTGCTATAGTTGTCTCTTTCAAATCCTTTTCTTCTTAATTAAGCAGTTTGAAAATAGAAGGAATATGCCGTAGTAATGTACTGCATTTTGATCCCTGAGAATGGATTTTGCTTTCAGGTTACAGGCAATCAGTTTGAGTCAGCCTGAATCTTATAAGAATGTTAGGCTGAAAGGGATTTCGCTGTAGTAAATTAATAGTGTGAATAGCTATTATCAACACTTGAAACTAAAACCAAACTTTCTAGCCAGCCACAAGATGAAGTTAGAAAATAAGAAACAATACAATCGAAGCAAATCAACCATGTTCTCATTAAAGCCAATGGACATTTTGTCATTGGCCTTGATAGGAGTGGGATCTGTCCCAAATTCTTCACTTCTCCCACTAGGAAAAGGAAACTGAAATTTATGTTGCCATTTTCCCACTCCTAATCTCATTTCCTCATTTTCCTCTCTCTCCCTCAAACCTAGCTCTCCAGGGACTTTCTGAACAAAGTAGCAAGTATGAGTGGAGGGCTGCAGAAGATATGTGATAAGGTGCGTTCAACATAGCTTAAGTTTTGCTGGCTGTTTGCTGCATGAATACGCTTTTCTTCCAGCTTGCAAAACTTTGCTTCACTAAAGGCTAATACAGCTCCAGGTAAGCAAACAATATCATTCTCTGATTGGCTATCGAGTAAATAATTTTCACCTTGGTGCTAAAAATGGGAAGATATTTTAACACCACTGAAAGCACTGGGGGGCAGTGTGATCCAGTGAAGTGTGCATCGGTGCAGGAGCCCTGCCATCCACCTGGGGTAACACTTCCAGGAGGTTCTCCCGTCTTTATCCGGCAGCTCTTCCGTACCTCCTTGATGGCTTGAGAGTATGTGCATGCGCTCTGCCTCTTCTGGGGGACCCATTAGCAGCTGAGTGATGAGGCATTGTGAAATAAACTATAATGTAACGTTAACAAAGACTGACAGTCTAAAAGGTTTGACTTCCTATGAACGTGCTAGGAATAGGTGGATACTTGTTTCTCTGCGGGACCATCCGAACTCTGAGAACAAGCAGGGAAGTCTCGGTGGTGCCTGGGTCTATGACGGTGTCTGGCAAGAAAAGCAAATCTTCTCTATTATTTCCAAAGTATAACTCTTCCTGATAGTAGAGTATGAAGAGTGCTGCAAATTGCTATTGTCTGTTGTTATGTTTTCTACTTGTTTTATTGTTTACAATTTATTATTTCTTATCTTACATAGAAGCAAGCAAGCAAACTAATCAAGTATATAATATCAGCTAACCTGGAAAGCAAACAAAGCGGCTGCAAGCATAGGGGAAACAATACACAAACACAGCGTTTCCCAGAAGGTGCTTATGTAAATTATTGATTTTCATTTTTAACATCAGAGGGTACTGCTATTCTTATTGGCCTTTTACTTCAGAAAATTCTGCCTTGTAGCACATCACAGGAACTTCCAAATGATACAGAGAAATGGTGGAAACCCAGTAGTTTTTCAAACAACCAAAATGTCTAATACTGACGTTTTAATTCTGTAATTGTAAGTAGTCATTCATTAGCAGAGCATCGTCTTTACAAATTACTTGTATCTGAAAAGAATACCCTAAAGAGGTTGCAGTCTTATAGGCCTGACTAGCAAAAAATTCCCACAATGAGTTTCTAGTTCAATAACAGGGGAACTATTACTGCTTTAATCATGGGACAAAGGCAGAACCCTAAAAATGGTATTAAAGGGTAACCTCCACACAGGTGTCTTAGGAGATCTTCAACCTGGCTTTATGTGATATGCAATGTATGAGTTAACTTGAATACGAAAGGCAGTACAGTTATAGTCTTAAGGGACTCTTTCGTACGGTGTGTTGTTTCTGGTCTTCATCCAAGTCATATCTTCAGTTAGTCACTTTTCCTCCTGCAGTATTTCCAAAATAACTCCTAAAGCAAGAGTTGTGATGCCCTCTGTCCCATGCTCAATAGTCCTGCTGCTGGTATTACCTCCTCTCGATAGCATCAGTAGTTGCATCTATGTTTTTCAAAAGCCAGATACACCTGGAAAAGGGATGAAAGTGTTATAAGAAAAGCTGTGCACTCTATTCACAGATTATACTTAAAAAAAGCAACCTCACCTTGGATCCATAAGACTCTCCTGGAGTATGTAAGGCTGTCCTAACTAAACACCAATTGAATTAAACTTAACATGCTTTTTTTTTTTTTTTTCCTTATTGAGAGATTCTATGGTAAATGAAAACAAAACAGAACAAACCAAAGAAAACTAAGAGAATCGACTACATCACTATGAAACTATTGCTACCTTTGTGGTAAACACTTAAGGAGAAACATCTTTAGTCCTGACTCGTGCAAGATAGGCATTTTAGGGGGAAGTTGATTTTGCAGCCAGGCTCATACTTCTGCTTTGGATCTGTTTGCGTACATAATTTTAAATGTCTTTTGCTACCCTTTTATACAATTGTATGTAAGTATATAGAGATGGAATATGTGGTCATATGAATGCTGTATGTGCCAGAATTCAGGTTTCACATGCAAATGTACATGGGATAAAACAAGGATAAGTAGGCTGCCATCCTCTGTCTTATATGGAGGACAACCCCTGTGAGCAGAAGCAGTGATAAAGGCTGGCACTGACAGAAATGTAGCCCATATTCTATAAGGTGCTGAGAAAGGTTAGAGTGAGGTTGTCACCAGCAGAGACAGACAGATGTCCAGCAGCAGTAATTTGGGGTTTTTGTCATTGTCAAGTTTGTTGGCTGACTTCATATTTCTGAATAATACCCAGGAAACCACCAAACGAGAAAAGAGCTACAGCAAACACTAATTAAGTGTGTGCTCTCTCACTCTTTCAGGCTAATTAGCACATGTACAGGTTAAACCATGGAGAATAAAAAGTTCGGCTTGAGCGAGCAAGAAAAAAAGTAATGAAGAAACCCAAATCTGATCATGCAGTACTCTCATTGGTAAATCTATTTGCTTCTACTCACTGTGGGTTGATGCTTTAGCCTTCTTTCTTTTTCAGCTTACTTAAAATCTCCAAGCAAAATTCATAAAGTCACAGAGTTTCTTTAGTTTCACTAAGAAATGTAAAAGATCATGCAAGGTTTGCATGTTCTTGACCGAGTTCACTTGACAGTCTGGGCATCCTTAGAAAACCATTCAGATAGTTGGAGAATGTAGTGCATATTGCCTCTAAATTGCATAGAAGATCAGCTTCTTCCAGAGAACAGACCAGAGTCTGGGATTCAGACAGCACCATTAAAGTGCTATCTTGACCCATTTCAGATGTGTGCAATGTGACAGTTAAAAAATGCTTGTTATAACTTTATGCTAATTTCCAAGTTTCAAGACAGGGAGAAAATTCTAATCTGGCAAAATTAAATGTAGCTGTAGGATTTTTATGCTTATGCTTCCATAGCCTCTGCATACACATTTTTATAGTTTGTATTGACAGACATCAGCTCATCCTTATTGTCTTTCATGTCACATATTAACAGGCAAATTAATACCTTCACACCAGCAATCTTTGTCATTTCTACCTCTTTACATCTATCAGCTTCCTTCTCTAAATGCAATCTCTAACTTAATTTGCTACTTATACCAAGTGTGCACCCTTGCATATTTTTATTTGCATTCAATTATGTTATCATTATCGCACAATAAAGAGTGGTATATGTTCTCCAAGTGGATTCCTTTGGGATACTATAAAGCACAAATTTTAAGAAGAAAGGTTTTTAGAAATACTGAATACCGATAACGTCCACCAATTGTTCTGAGGACACACACATAATTATTGAACTTGGCCAAGACCCTTTCATGTTGAAGGACCTTACGCTAAAATAACTAATCCTAGGCAAAGCTTAGGTCTCCATGAAGTGCTAGCAGCTGCTTTTTGTAGCAGAGTACAGCTAAGTGAATGGCCTAATCAAACAGATTTTAATATCCTAAAACAAAGCACACATGCAGTCAGAATAGTCTCATACAGTTGTCTTTATGAGGGATGTTTATTTCTATCGGTGCTTAAAACTTCATGAAGAAAAATCAAAGGGACCTGATCTTCCTCTGCTTCTTCATTGGGATTTTAAGATATATGTCCTACATCTTCAGGTCAGCATGAACTACATTCATGTTGAACTGTACCAAAATGTGAGTAACATCTTCAGGCCTATTTCCTTTTCCTGGTAGTCTTGTGGCAGCCAGGAAAGCACTATGAACGTGGCTAGGTAATGTAGGAACATATATCCATGAGTTTGTACTTGTGAGATTCACAGAGTTCACTTTTCAAAAAGAGTACTTCAGCCCCAGCTCTGGGGTCTGGACATTTATGCGTGGAGTTATCTGTTATGGTAATAGCATGACAGATACTAACATTCATTAAAAATGCGTACTTCAGATTACATTAGTACTTGTACAGTGTTTTCTAAGATATAAAATAGGTCAGAAATAACATTTAGAAGGTAAGTTATTCACATGGAGCAGGTCATTCCAGGTTACATTAATACATATGCATGACATCATTCATTAAAAAAAAAAAGTAGTATATGTTATACAGACAGATTATATAAACCTCACTGGAAAAGTAAAGGGATTTACTAGAAAGTCATATTATGTATGCTGAGTTAAGTCCAGTAAAGCTAACAGAAGAATCTGCTACTGTGCTTTGGATCTGCAGAGCTTTGTCTATTGACATACATATCCTTCCTTGTCAATCAAATTTTAATTACAGCTACTGGCAAGGGCAATGTCACACCAGTAAAATTTTAAAAACACACGTACCACTAGAGACAGTGTCATAGGCACAAATGATGAAGAAGAGAATGGGGAGGCTGCTTTGATAGGATGCCACTGAGTATGCACTTTTTTTAGCTGGATCCTATTGTTAGGAAAACAAGGCACCCAATGAAATTCTTGGAAAGGCATTTGCTTTCTAGTGTACCAGGGTATAGTGTTTTTAAAACCTCCAAGAATTCTAAAAATGAATATATGTCATTGCCCTTTGGTAAAGAATAGTGCGTATTAACCACTAAATCTTATAATTTTTCTCCACTACTATATTCCTCAGAGATATGATTTGATCTCTGTTTTACTTCTTTTTCTCTTTCCTTTTGTTTTCCTACCTGAATTGTTTCCTACGTTCTCTACACTCTCAGAGGACCTTAAAGAATTACAGGATTCAGCCTCTCAACAAACACCCAGAGAGAAGCTGCAAAATGAAATTACTATTTTAGCAGCCAGAGCAGCCATATTTCTAGACATGCATTATTTAAACGTATTAGCCGCGATTCCAAATTAAATGGTACAGTAGAAGCACATGATCTGAATAAAGACCCCAAGCATCACACACTGTGACCCAGCTACCCTCGGGCATTGCAGCTTCTCTCCACTTCTTTCCTTCAAGTCTGAACATGGAGCCCTGCACTTGGGGCAAAGTGATTCCACTATGGATTTGTCTTTGTTGACCAATTGCACCACTGCGGCTGGTGATCACAGCACCACCTAACAGGTAATACTGATTTTGGTCCTGCTTGTGGAAGATTGCAAAACCTATTTCACAATGGACATTTTCCCCCACTAGTGGATGAGTTGACTGGGAAACCACTCTGAAGAGCTCACCAAAGCTGTTGAGGTGGCCACAGCCATGACATAAGGCTAGTTTCAGATTGTACTTTTGTGAGCAAAACTTTAGGTTTCACAATGGCAAAATATGAAGAAATAACTCACATACTACAGAGTGAACCATTTTCATTCAAATGTAAGCGTTAGTACAGGACAAATCTAAGTGTTCTGGTAAATAAGATTGGACATGCAAGTCAGGACCTGGAAATCAAACAATAGACAGTAGAGAGAAAACACTTGACAAAGCAATCTTTTTGACAGAGTATACCTTCTTGAAAACCTGACTTTTTTTGTGAAATGTTGACAATAATTTTGTTTGGAAAAAAATTGAAGAATTACTTCTTATTCAAAATTCATTTAAAAAGCATTTGAATTGAAATGGAAATAAATCATTTTGATTGACCCCAAACCAATTTACATCAGTTTGGAGATTTGTTTTGCCATGGTCTTTACTGTGCAGTGTACTGTGATTACTGTTTAACTACGTATTTATCTTACTATGCTATATTCTTCTACCCATTATTTTTGTTTTGGATCTTTTAGTGACCTCAAAATGCCACGTGCATGCTTTGAAACAGCATGATGTGTATTTACATTAGTGAGAACAAAGGTAGCATTACTTGGATAACCATGGAGATGTCATTGTTTGCAAAACACTTCCATTTCTTCATAGGAAAAACAATTCCTTGTGTGCTTCAATAGCAAAGGAAGCCTCAGCTACGTATGCTGTGCACTTGATGCATTCTGAGCTTCGGTAATTTACTGAACTTTAAGAAGGGTAATCAGAGTGGCAAAGCAGCAATTCATAAGCAATTGCCATTTAGGCAAGAGGCATAACATTTTTGATTAGGCAATTCAGGCATTGTTTAAACTGAAGTTGCAATTAGGTAACCTTCACTTAATATATCATCATTAATTTTAATCAGGCATATCTGTTATTTTTGGCATTAGAAAAAAACCAAATTGAATTCTAATTCAAAATTCATATCTATATCTTGATACAGACAGTCTGCTGCAGTGTTGCTTTAGTGAAAATATCTGTTTCTCTTGACATCCCATTAATGAAATGACCCTATTTGCAAAACTGTTGTTCATATATGTAGATTAATAATGCCATGTTTTACAATCCAGTCTTAAACTAGCAAGGAAGTTGCTATAATCTTTGTTTTTAATAGAATAATAAAAAGTTTACATTTAATCTGATTGCATAATTTACAAGAATTCTTTTTATAGTATTTTAATTGGGCTACTAATACCTTTCTCCACATTTACCTTACTGATACTGAAAATTATGAATGCTGCTTCTCCAAGTTCTCATTTTAATGAGGTATCATATACACTATAAATTTCAGTTTCCATCATCTTGAATAGATGAATTTTTCTAATATAAATACTTGCTCTTACTGACCAGAAACTGTTTTCTGTCTTTTCAAGCATTCCTAAAAATCTGTCAGGTTCTGATTCTGTTGCAGCAAGCAAATAATTTACTTAAACATTAAAAAAAAAAAA
>VXBH01000228.1:395257-497243 GCA_013400035.1 Rynchops niger
AAAGGTAGAAGAAACCAAGTCTGAAAAGATTTGAAAGTTACACAAAATCCCAGCCTTCTGTTACCACTAAACCTCACTGCAGAAACGATGTTGTGTTCTACAATTTCAGATGTAGCCACACCAAAGATAGGGAAATAATAAAATGTGTTTATATTCTAGCTGTAGGAAGAGGATGACATTTTAAAAATTATTTTAAGAGTATTTAGTCCATGCTTACTGAAAGGCAAAAGGGACAATGACTGTCAGCTTCCAATACCTGCAAACTTTTAGTCATTATTAATTCCATATTTAATACTTGGGTGTTTGACTAATCAATATTTTAATACACATTAAGTATAACACATTTATGTCATCGAAAAAATCAGTATCAAATCTGCACTGAGAGAGATTTTGGCTTTGATAAATCATTAATTTAATCTGATGAGGGGAGGAGAGAGTGGGTTTTAAATGGTTGGACCAGAATAGTTCCATGTTCACACAGTGGAATAGTTAAAAAGTCAACCTTAGGCTTCTTGAAATTGTCGTTCGAGTGGTTTGTAACTAGCTCTCTTGCTCTGGGACACCGTTAACTGCATCTCTCAGAAGGTTTTAAGCTTAATGATTTGAAACTGCCCTTCTTTAGCACAGTAGGAAAGAGATGTAAATCTTTGTTAGAGTTAATAGTTTAGATAATTACAGAAGTTTTCAGGCTTGCTCTTTAATTTGACAGGCAATTTAGAGGACCAAGAAAATGTGTCACTTATGAACCCTATCAAGTAAATGCTTTTTTCTCTCTGCTTCACTACTCTCTGCTCTGCTAATTCAACTGCAGAATGAGAATAGAAACATCTTTGCAATATCAAATTTGCTGGCAAGATATAACAGTTCTTTTGCTCAGTGGCCATTTCAGCTTTTTGCAGATATACAAGACTCTTATGGAGACAGAGCAACGTTATCGTATGATAAGCACTTCAGTGATATGGATTTTTGGCTCCATCAGTAAAACTGGTTATTCAAAGTTTAATATATTCAGATGTAGAAGATTCAAGAGATAATTCAATATCTGATAAATGAAAAGATATTAAGATATTTATTTAAGAGATGCAATTTCACAGCTTTATTAGGAAGAGAATAACAGATTTTTTCCAATTGCTTAAAAGAGGAAAACTCATTTACTGTAGACCATCAGCTATATACTTAATAAAAATTTAAGAATCACAACTGTAGCCTTGCTGCAGCTTATGAAGCCTAATCTCGGCCATTGATTAATAACTGGATCCTGATAGACTGTAAACTTGTCATTTCCTGCCTATTAGAAGATGTACTCAATATAACTGGCTAAAAGGCAAATAGGATGATTGACCATAGACATATCAATATTCAGTGTAAGGCTGATTAACATTTTATAGTCTATAAACACTGGTGCTGACGTTAATGACTGAGCCACAGAAAGTTATATGGTCCTTGCTGGTTACCAGGTGAGTAAACGTGCTAAGAAGCCTCTGTGGATCATAGAAGAGGGTGTCTGCTTTATCAATTTTTTTACGTAGGATTAATTTATAATGCTTTAGACAATAGACAGAGCCTTTACATAAGGCACAGGTACAATGGCAGGACTGGTATTATAACAACAATGCTTCAATTGCCATAGGCACAGGCCTGCACCATTGGACATTGGAACACAGGAAGTTCCGTTCAAATACACGGAAGAACTTCTTTACGGTGAGGGTGACAGAGCACTGGAACAGGCTGCCCAGGGAAGTGGTGGAGTCCCCTTCTCTGGAGATTTTCAAGACCCGCCTGGACGCATTCCTGAGTGATGTGCTCTGGGCAATCCTGCTTTAGCAGGGGAGTTGGACTAGATGATCTCTAGAGGTCCCTTCCAACTCTAAAGATTACGTGATTCTGTGATTCCGTGACATAAGGACACTGTTTTCACCGAGTAATATAGAAGGTCCTTTTCTAAGCATCCAACTAGCGATCAACATCACGCGCAGAAGGCAGCCATTGCAGCACGTGCTGTGAATGTCTGTAAACAAGTGAAATGGGACTGCTCTATCTCACAGGCAAAGCAGTCTAACTGAGTGCTAAGGGTTGAAAGCCTTGAGAAATGCAGACTGGGAAACCCAACAGCAGGCTGTTTCTGTGTGTGCTGTGTGTGTATTGCACCTGGCAAAGAGAGGAATCAAGTTGGTGAGTCCATCTGGGAGAGAAGAGAAAGCTGTCCTACAGGGAAGCAGAGTCATAGATCTCTGCCCTCCGGCAAGGATGCTCCTGTCACCTTTCAATGCCTTGCACCTGCCCATCCACACTGCAGATGCAACAAATACCCATTTTCAATTTTAAAGGAAAATTTTTAAACTTCTGTCTCGAGATTGTGGATAGATTCATGCATTACAGGAAAAAGAAAATACTTGCACCAGCTAGTAGACTAGGATTTTCACACCCTTCCGCTGACTGTTAGTAACAGACATTTCTGTTCTCTCCTACCTGAGAATACGCCCTGCAGACAGGAGGATCCTCCTCCCAGGAGGATCCTGTCCAGGGATCTCCCTGCCCACCCAGGGAAAGCCGTCCTTCACAGCTCTGCCAGAGCTCTCCCAACCACATAACCTCATATCTCTGGTTAATCTGGTCCTAATATGCGGAGTTGCTAATTCCTGTCCTTTCTCCAGGACAAAGTAGCCCATATCCTGAATGAAGCCCAGGGATGATATTGTTACACGTATAATAACTCCCCTAAACTTTTAGGCCACAGTTCATGGACAACTCCTAGAGCTCTCGTTTTGCCTCACAGCCTATCACAGCTCGCGTTCCCTAATTCACCCATAAGCAATTCATATGAAACGTGCCCAGTTAGCTTCAAGATGTTAAAAAGAACAGCTCCTTTTTTGCTTATAATAAGAAACTGCTGTGTACTGGATGCAACCGTGTGACACTATTAGGCTTATTTTTGCAAATTGCTTTTACTTTTACAAATAGGTAACTAGGAAGAAGAGGGACATTGCATTTAGATCTTAGTTGAGAGCTGGGTAGCTACAAGCATTTATTTTAGTTCATTATTGCAGAAAAACATGAGACTGAGATTTGGCCATCAGCTTTGCATACATGATATGTATCATGCATACATGATATGTATCATGCATACATGATACAAATAATGTTTTTACACAAAATGCAACAGCTGTGTATTAACTTACGTATCCTTTAAATCTACCTAGCCACAAAGGCTACCAGTGATAGTTATCTTTTGGCAGCAATAAACAAAATGTCCATGTCTAAGACAATGAGGGGACAGTTCCAATAGCAAATTTCATCATTACTAAGATTAAAAAAAAAGCAAAGACATTTATTTTCTTGAATAACCATAAACCTTTATGCTGGGCTGCAGCAGAATAGTCTCCGAGATACTCTATCCTTTCACCTACGCTACATAGCCTGAAGCTAATTTCATTCGCTATGACTTGCAGGAAAAAAGCAACAGTGAGTGTCACTTAACAGTAATGGATATTTGAAGCTACTTAAGCCCTTAATGCTTTTTTTCCTCTCATATGAACGAAATTAATCTCCATTTATTTTCGTGAGAAGGCAGTGCTATGTAAATCAGGTTTTCAGAAATGTCAGCAGGTTGTAGCAAGCTGAAATGAAAAAAACGTTTTATATAAAAATGCTTTATATAGGGGGAAGTAACAATACTACTACTGTTGCTGTTGTTGCTGCTGTTATTATTATTATTATTGACATACTGGATCCTTGGAACTCAGATGAATTCAGACACTAGAAAGAATTTTGTTGTCAATGTGAATATCTGTGTTATGTTTGCCACAGGATATTGTCAAAGAGAAGAGTGGTAGAATGCTTTCTCATTTCTGCAGGGCATTTAAAATAGGGGTTTTTTTGTTGTTTTTTTTTTTCCACAAGGTTGGAAAGACTGATCACTTTACAGTGAAAAACAAAACCTAAAAAAAAGTGCTATTGGAAGGGAAGAAGCAGAAAGAAAAACTGAATTCAGCCAATATTAAACCTCACTGGAATCCTGCACGTTTAAACAGCTCCCCGTTTACTGGATGGTCTGTGATGATGGAAATAAATGCAACTGCAGACCAAGATCTTGTTAGCCCCAACCTATGCAACTGCAGATATAACCCTTACAGTAACTGCTCACATAGCACTGTGCACAGCTGTCAGGAGACATAAACGTGAGCATGAACGGAGAGCTAATGGCATGGCAGGATCTTGATAGCAAAAGCTGTTGTCAGTCAGACGTGATTCCTTCTTAGCCGTTGCTCTCGTGTGCTGGAGATTCCAGGTGGTGCTTGCTGCAGCTCCCGGGTACTCCTGGAGAGCCTGCAGGAGAGTGATGGTGCCCCCTGCAGAAAAAAGGTCCTTTAATATATTGGGAAAGGCAATCTTTGAATGGCATCTTCTTTCCGTGATCCTCCTGGTGCCTCACACACAGAATCTATAGAAGGCGAAAATCGTTCAAATGGTGAGCTCAGGCTCAAAGGGGAAAGTCCTACTCCCCAGGCTCTTATTCAGCAATACATTGGAAGTAGTACCCTTATTTTTCTTTTTCAAATTAGGCTGGTTGTCACCCTTTTGTTAAAATGTATGACAGTTTCACGCAAAATCTTTAAATCAAAAGATTCCCTAAAACTGTTCCCTAGTTTTTGAAATTTATGTGTGATGCAGACTGAAATTCTCCAGTTTGTCACAATATGAGACAGTCTGCCTGCTATTAACGTTCCCTTCGACCTTTGTGATAACATGTTGCATGGAAACACCTCTGCCCTGGAGGGAAAAGCAAGACGACCAGCAGGTCTTTCCCATCTAAAACGCTGTGAGTCAGTAGAGCATATGTAGTATTCCCAGAAAGAACTCGCAACAGGAGATTGGGCTTCCAGGAATTGTACTGCGTAGAGCACAGGGCTCCAGGTTTTCTGATATTGTACGTCCATTCCATAAAATTAAAGGTGGAATTTCTTTAAATCGTATAAAGCTAGACAGAGCTAGAAGTATATAAAAAAACCGTATACAGTTGAAGAGAAAATGGTCTTTGCTGGTGCAGAAGCTATGGGCAATATCTTCTAAGGAGGAATGGCCTAGAAAAATCAAAATCCCCCAAATCTGAGCCACTCTTTCAGGAAAATGAATAATTTAGCCCAACTCATTTCAACTACAAGCATTCAGTATATCACCCTCTTTGAAAAAGGGATCATCTTTGCTGGATAATGACAGCTTAGGCTACATGTAACAACACTGAATGTAACATTATCTACTTCTTTTAGGATCTTGCACAAGGTTCAGGACTTTGAACTTTCTGCCATGAACAAGTCTAAACAAGCCACAGCAGAGTTAGTCAGGGCGCTGAGACACTGAAATCTCAGCATGGGTGAAACTCAAGCCTAAACAAATTTGTCCACCGGTTCGTTGTTTCAATGCGTGCCCTCAGAACCAGGGTATGCATTGGCTACGCTGAGTATGTTCAGGGCTTGCTTTACTTTTAGTCAGCTACTATATACATGATCTGTTGTGAGGAATCTTATATTTGACCGTAAGCGGTTGCTGGATCCAAAATTCCTGGCTGTATCCCTGACTGCATACTGGTTAGTTTAGTCCTGCTACTGTTCAGTTCTCAACGTGCTCCTGTCACTGCATGGAATCCTCACCTTCCCGTGCACCTCTTTAATTCAGATCATAAAAAAATACTGTTCACCCTTTTAAATTAATGAATAGCTAAACACTCCCAAAACTTCCATTAGGTTGAGTAAGAGCAGGATGTCTTAAGTAGCCTGCACACACACCATATACATGTATTTTCCAGACTACCCACAAGGCATGCCTGATGATGTGTCAATGCATTTTCCCCTCCTCTCCAAAATAAGCAGAATGGGTCCTTGGGAAATATTTGACATCTTTTCCTCATTCATCTGTCTGCATTATATTACAACAATGACCTTGAGTGACAGTTTTAAAACTATAGCCCATTCTTCCTCTAAAAAGAATTACACTTTTTCCTCTCTGCTTTGTTAAAGAAACAAAAACTGGAAATACTATGTCAAAAAAAAAGTTCCATTTTCCTTAGAAATTCATAGTTGTTCAGTGTCGTTCATCACTTTCTTTCTGAATGTCACCCTCTGCTTATTTATATAGGATACAGCTTAGAACACCAAGTATTTGGAACTAGTTTATTTATGTGAAGTTTTTTCTTCCAGTCATGACTACTTGGTGAAAATCTGCCCTTCCTAACATAATTAACTCCCAAATAAGCTTCATTTGTGCCATCATGACTTCTCTGGGGCATATCTGGCGTTGGTTCCCTGGAGAGAATAAATGATAGTTGCAGGGAAATGTTTATCATTTATTCATTCTCCCTCCTCTCTTCATCTTTTTCAACCTTTCCTGGGTATCACATGATAATGGTTATGTGAAATCCACCGATTCTAACTGTAATGAGGAAGAAAGAAGATGAAATAACAGGAGTGGGAAATGTGGTTTAATTTCGAAGAACTATTTTTCTCATTTCCAAACGCATATACACAATAAAATTAAATTATATGCAACCTAAAAGTAATTTTTGTGCCAGAAGAGAAAAAAATTCCCAAAATGCTATCTAATAGAGTCTCCACATGTTTGCTTTCCATTCTTTATATTAATATTTTGTCAACATAAAAAACCCAAAACTAAATACTATAATACCCTCCTTTTAAAAAGTAATACATTTGGGAAAATAGTGATTGTTGTCGACAAGTTTCCAACATCACTGACTGTAAGTATAAAATCCCATACTACAGTCTGGACACCGCAGGTGGCATTACAGTTTTATTCAAATCATGATACTTTCTTATCATAAATTCAGGGATTACTAGAGAAAATATCTGGGATCAGATTTGGTTTAGCCTTTCAGATTTCAGATTTCACCAAAGTGTGATTACATTCCATTTATTCTCCCTGTGTGTTGCAAAGTGGTATGAACCAAGACTAGTGAAATTGCAAATTGTGCCTTTGGTTTCTTTGCCTTATTCGGTTCTTGTCTGGTGAGAGAAAGGTCCTTCCATCTGGGAAAGGACTGACCAGTTAGGCCATACCAGACCTGGCTGGGAATAAAAATAACAGCCATACTCTTTAGCAAGGGGGTCGCTCAAACTTTGTCCTTTCATCTGGCAAAGCTGGTTGAAATGCATCATTAGACAGAGACAAACAGAAAGCTTCACCATTTTTACAGGTGCTCTGTGTGAAAACATTGCAAAAATAAGGCAGGCTTTTGATACCACCCTCTTCTGTTCTTCTGAGGAGCATTGCAGCCGAAGTTTTGCAGTCTATCTCTGTTTGCAATTAGTTTCGACAAAGACAGTGACAATAGCCCTGGCCAAGGGGTCAGAGCAAATGCCAGTTCAGAGCCTCTTGTAGTGATTTAAGCCAGGCCCTGACCCCAGGACTTTGAGTTCAGTGTTTTCTTGCTTCCTTCTCATTTTCAGTCATTTCCTTGGAGATTGCCTGGGTGAGATAGGAGGCCAGGGAGGCCAGATAAACAGATTATTAAAGCAGTTGTTTCCTAATGCAGCCAACAGTTTGAGTACAAATGCTTCCTTTTTTTTTTTTATTCTGCCAGATTCCTGGCTATCATAGAAAGAATAAATTGACTACCTAAAAAGCAAATCATAAGACAAATATGTCAGTTTGCGAGGTAGCTTTGAGTGCATTTTATGTGACTATTTAATGCAGTCCTATGCTATTCTTCCTGAGCAGATGCTGAATAAAATACAAAAAGCCTCTATGTTCAAGATGTTCAAGTGAAATAAATTCTTAGTGTTATTGCTTGTAACAGGAACCAAATTTTAGTTTCCTGAGACCAATGTCTCTCAAAAACTTAGTCAACCATGACTAGAAAACAAGGTCACTATTTCTGCTCTTGTAATTCTGATTTTGAATTGCACTATTACTTTCAAGCTGCAGGAAACAAACCTGCATACTTTGTTTCTACCGTTGAACAGTTTGAAGGCACAAATTACCTCCCCTGTATATTTACTAGGAAGATTTTATGACTTTGACTGAAAAGAGGATAGAGGTGCCTTTGAGAGATATCTATTCAACTGGTATTGGCATAAAACTACTATTATTTGACAAATTTTAAAAATGTTCATATGCAAAATGTTTGCATTCTTACAAATGAAAATGTGAATGTTCAAATGAAAATCCAAAATTTTAATGAGGAGAATTCTCCATGAAAATACAGATACAGAGATATTTTATGTTTCAACATGAAAATAGCATATTTTCCTTAAAACAATTAATTTATAATATCCAGCATTCCATCAAGATTAAAACAGAAAGGCTAAACCAAAATTTAGTCTTGATTCAAAAGGCAGAATGTGAAAATTCATTAAATTATTTTTATATAGTTCAGATTTAGTTTATCACAGATTAAATACTTCAGGCATTCATACTGGTACATGTAACAGTGAGACATTTAGACCAGGTTAGTCATCTCAGCTCCTTGAATATTCAACAGAGTGTTATCGAAAGCACATACAATTTTTTGCAAGAAAACAAAAAGAGAACCTACTTTCCAAAAAACAGTATTTCTTTTATCTGAGGGTCTGAATCAGAGCCTAAATTAACATGATGGATTTGGTTTTTTCTTTTTTCTTTTCTTGGATAACTCATTTAAATAACCAGTATTGACTTCCAAGTGGATATGTAAAATTAACTTTCATTTTCATGAATATTTCTGCCAGTGAACTTAGGGTTTCAAACATGTCCAAGTATAGCCAGGGTATAATTACCTCATTCAGGAAGTTTACAGCTCCATAGTCAGAAATTGTGATGTTTCCAAAACTTCTTTCCATGTGTCTTTTCAAAATGCAGTTTTTAATGTATCCAACCACTATATAAAGGTATATGGAAACCATGTTGTAATGATGTAACCCAGACGAACTCCCCCCAGGTGGCACACATGCCCACTTTCAAATTCTGCAGCAGCCAAAGGGAGATGGCAGGGTCCTGCACCTCAGCACCTGAGATCCAAATCGGTGCCAGCAACACTGTATGTTTTTTTCGGAACACCAATGACAAGAAAAGGCCATGTGTAGAATTATAAATGTTGGAAAACTCAGGAATAACTAAGAAATCAAAATTAAGTTCACGCTTCTATATTCCCATTATGAATAAGGAGAAGAGATCATGCTATGCTAATGCATGCTATTTGCATTCTGAAAAGTCTGGACAGTATTCTTCTTCCTCCTCTGCTATTTTACTTGTAATTTTCACATGATTATCCTCTCAGAATTGTGCTGACATTGACTGGAAAAGGAAGAATAAAATATCATGAGAAAGCCCTTCCTTACTAGACTTGAAGAAAAACCTTGAAGCCCACGTATTTGTTTGTTTTACAATTGCTACACATTCGGAAATAGAAACTCCTCTTAAAAGTGAACCTTCAACCCCGGATGTTTGTCGGTAACTGTTTCTCTTTATTATTAGGTTGTTATCTAAAGACTTAGCAGAGTTTTCAGCAAGATTTCAGTGCTGCCCAGCAATTGAAACCTTCTTCACAAAGTACGTCACTGAGGCAGAACTGCCTTTGCCCTGCGCCGCCAGGCGCCTGACAGAGAGGTGTCCTCAGTGGCTCGGACCCGAAGGCCGGGCAATGCAGGGAGGGTAGGTGTTGGTGAAACCCTTCCCTGCTGTAGCCGGGTCATTGCTCAGCATGCCCCTAACGCACATCTTTGCAGCCCATTTCTGAAGAGCGTGCATCACACCCTCCACACAAGCCATACCTGCTTTGCCAAAGTGGAAGGTCTTCCGGACGATAATCCACTTACATTTGTTCTGCAGCTGAACACTCGGCTTTCTGCTGGAAATAAGTGACCAATATGCTTTCAAGCACTGTGGTTCTTTTTACACTGCATCCTCTCTAATTCACGGATTTCTACATATTGCTATGCTTCTGTTATGTATTGCTATGCTTTTGTTACATATTGCTGTGCTTCTGCCCAGCCACCGTTATTCCCAGAGCACGCTCCCTTGTCCTCCCTCAGCAGAGGAGAGAACCCTGCTCTGTGGGTACTGGCACAGCCGGCACATCTCGGCATGTCTCCGCACATCTCTGCACCACAGTGACTTGATCTCACCTGCGCTTCCACTGTCTTACATCAAAATCCCAGAGAACAGGGACTCTTTCTACCACAACCGCAGGGTAATTGCAGCACTGCCTCATTCCCTGAAACAATCCCCAGGTCTCTTCAGATTACAATCATATCCCTGCCAAGCTGATTCAGCTAATCAATCCCCAGTGCAGCGATAGCTAAGGCATTGACTGCACTCCTGTATGCAGGGATCGCTCTGTGCCTGTTGCCAGCTCTGGAGAAGCAGGAGCTGTACTTTGATTAATTTCCTGGGTTTGTATCGCCTACTTCAATCTCTTGGAAAGGCACAAAGCAACCTTAAAAGTGAATTGAAAAGGTGTTTTGTTTGTAATCTGTTGCTGAGATATTCCTCAGTATGCAGCACTGAAACTTATTTCAAATAAAATGGTGAGCTTTCGGCTGATTTCTCAGGGATGCTTGTCCTGTGATTTCAGTTAGCAGTCATTCAACATACCTGAAAAATATTGAGCCTTTTAAAAGAGCACAAACTGCTTTCTGATCCTGCTGCTCTTGTATCTTCTCTTCCTTTTCTTTTCCTCAGACAGGCAAAAGAGACCCTCTCGCCCCTTCCTGCTGGAGCAGACAAAGCATCAAGCCTTCAAAACCTGCCTGTGACCAACGGGGAATCTGACACAAGGTTTGTCCCCCGACAGCTGCTGCCCTATTGAAGCATCCTTTGCAGAAGGCACTGGAAGAGAGGAAAGAGCCACGTGCAGGAGCCTGTTCTGCTGAGCTCCGGTGCTTTATCTCAAATCACAGTCTTTGTATCACAGGAGCTGCTCCCCAAGCTTTTGGCCTCTTGACAAATCCTATTCAGTAACGTACACTAAATGAGTGCAGGTTTCCTGATAGTAACAGCCTTTTCTAGGAATTAGAGCTGGGGCTATCAAAGTTGTAATTCTTCACTTAGAGAAATTTGATAAGAATAATTTTTTGGTCAGGTCTGGTTAGCGCTGATTTGCAGACATGAGTGCTGCAGGCAAAAATCTATTTAGATACTCTAACTCACCGGCAATGAAACCTAAGGCTACATGAAAGCTAAATCTAGTCTTGTAGACCAATAATATGACATGTGATGTGCAAGTTGATTTGTGTAGTTCACTTAGATTTAGCCCCCATTTACATGTATTTTTATATTTCTGGAATAATTTAATAAAACTAAAACCAGGACACAGTAATCTACCTTGTGTTAGAATTATTTTTTTTCTAACACTGTTCTCCCTTTACAGGTAAAAGATTTCTGAGTGAAAAAAATATTAAGAAAATTGTCTTGTAAACAGAGATTAGTTAAAATGCAAGAGTTCCGAATTTAGCCAGGTCACTTCCTTCTCTGTACCTCAGTTTCCCCATCTGTAAAACAATACCAGCTTCCCCAGTGAAGCATTTTGAAATGCAAAGGAAAGAAAGCTCTAATGGTACTGCCATCAGCTGTGTTTAACATTAAGCCAAACAATAGTTAATTCATCATATGGGACTTTTTTTAAAGGGTAATATTTTCTCCTACCGGAGTCGATAGAGGTTATACTGTGAAATGCAGTCAGAATGAAATTAGGCAAAATGTTGAAGTCCAGTGTCACGGGCGGTTAAATACCTACTGAGTTTCCATACTTTCTTTCAGAACCTGAAATTCAAACCTTCAAAATTTAGTATGTGACTATAAAAAAGAATTAACGGAAACATTCTATTAACTGAAGCCACCCTGTTCCTGTGAATGTTGATGACTAAAGGACTTTCTACATTTGCACTCTCATACTTTGTTCAAAACACTTTTTTTTTTTTTTTTTTTCCACAGTATTGCCTCTCCGAAATGTCTTCAGGAGTCACACATTATTTCAGAAGAAAGTTGGGAGCTTTGAATACAGCAAGTGCCTGGAAGGAGGTGATTTCAGGAGCGCGGAGGCCACGTTAACTGGAGTTGTTGCTATTTTTCCGCACCACCCCCACTACTGTGTGTAAGTTCCCACCCAGACCTAGATCAGCAGCCAGATTTGATGACATAGATATGTAGTTATTAATACAAAGTAGTTGCATAAAAAGATATGAAAATAAACATCCAATACAATAGAGGCAATGAGTTCCTGCAGCGTAACAGGTCACACAGGTTTGGTGACCAAACTGAATGCAAAAGGTCTGTGTGAAACTGGCTCCAACTAGTGAACATACAGTCGTGGTATTGTAATACTGAGAAAAAACCCCACTGTTTGAATGTGAATATTGTTATGAATATTTTGAGGCTGTCAGTCTCCACTGTGTATACACTGTTTCCAACGTGCTTATGCAGATATTATCTCCTCTTTCTGGTTGCTGTAGACATCACAGTCCCATACAAAAACTCATGCAAACATGTCTTTTGTAAATATGATGATTGCCGTGATCTACAAACCCCACATAGGGTTATAAACTTTCCTGTGGTCATGATGGCAGTGTTGCCTTGCCTCTGAGAAGAGGAGAGACACGCTCTGAACAATTGTAAAAGGCAACGTGAGCCTATGGGAAAAAGTGATTAGAGGGAAAGCCTCTGATTCTTAAGTAAAAGTTAACTAATCTGAAGGGGGAAATAAGACAAGAAAATGAAAATGAAGCTGAAGCTTTATTTGAGATTTATGGCACTATCTGTACTTAGCAAGGGTCTTGCCATTCCAGTACAATACACTAAGTAACAGCACTTTATTTCATGCACTTGTCCTTTGTCTCAAGGACAAGTGCTCTTCCCTAAGTAATAATGCCATTGTCGCAGATCAATTGTTTTCTCTGACAGCTTCTTAATTTTTTTCCTTGGGGATTTGGACAGGATGACTAGACAGAAATATTTCTGTCCATTTCATCTTTCCTGTGAAGCCTTGATAACTCTGTTACAAAGTTGATAGAAAACAAGATATGAAAGACAGACTTTTTATTTCTCTCAGAAAAAGGTGTCTGGTACAGCAAAGTACAGGTTTTTTTTCAGAGTGAAATCACCCCTGCTCAGGTCTGGTGTTTAGTTTTTCCTTGTGTGATTTATTTATAAGCTGTATTAAATATTTGTAAAGCTTGCATCTGGTCTCACGCTTCAAGGCAATAAGGAGAGAAAATGTTTCCTCTTCTCATGATTTTCAACAGGTTTTGGTTTATTTGTGTTTTGTTTTGTTTTGTTTTGTTTTGTTTTAATTTGAATAGTGCTTCATTCCACATGTTGTTTCAGTTGTTTGACTTATTTCAGAAGCTCCACAGCTGAAACTATTTTACCAGAGTAGTACAGCTTGCTAAAATAAGTGATTGCTAATATATAATCTTAGAAATTAGGCTAGAAATAGTCTGAAGACGTGGAAGTAATTTAAGTGCTTCTGTGCCTGCAGCTTTTCAAAAGCTCTTGGGGAGTTAGATGAATGGGTTTGGCGTACAGAGATCTGCTTCTCGCGTATAGGGATCCCCTTTCTACCTAAGCACCACCCAAGTCCCCGCTCTTCCACCTCCCTCTCTGCCTAAGGACCATCCTCTTCTCTGTTACTGCTCTGGTCTACATGCTGCCACTGCACAGTTTTAGCCCAGAATAGCACTAAGGGTGATTCGATGGCTGACCAGACCACTTGCCCTGTCACTCAGGACATTCTCTAGCGCAGAAGAGTCCTTTCCTTACCAGCCCAGCATTTCTCCCATTACAACTAAAACTCAATGGAGACAAAATCACTGGCTATTTGGGCTTAAGCCACAATACTCAGGCTTATCCAGATAGCTTGGAGGATTTGCTTGGAGACCTCTGTCACTCATGAGAGTCATGTCCTTATGTGAAGCCCACTGACATCAGTGCCCTGCAGCTACAGCTCTCGGCGTCCATCACGTTGCCTTCCTGGTAGCCCCAGCCCCAGGCATCAGGCACCTCCATGGGTACTGGCCGAGGCCAGACTGGGAAGTGGGACCATGGGTGAACCTGGCTCGATGGGGCCCATGGCTGGGCCAGGCAGGGCTGTGGGGAGCTGGAGACCATTCCTGCTATGACGTCGCTGGGGCCGGGACTGATGGCCCCAGTGGGCTGACAAGGGGTCCTGGGCCCTGGACAGGTGGAGGGAGCTCCAGGGGGCAGGAAGGGGTGGTAACACCTGCAAATGCCCTCAAGACTCCTGGCAGTATCTTGCTATGAGATTGTCTCAGAGTTAAATACCCCTGAAACAGGAGACCTGCCTCCAGCAGCTCACACTGGCAATATGGGCCCAAAACATTTGTATTTTTGATGCTTTAATGGTGCCATCTCTGGAGGAAACCCAGAATCACTACTAGTGATTCACTAGTAACCACTTCTCACTCCCAGGTGGTCAGGACTCCACCCCAAAGGCAACACCATGTAGGAGAACCCACCAGCAAAGGTTCTCCAAACACAGCGTGACCACCCTGCCTGGCATTGCTTTGCTTTGACACTCTGTAGCCAAGGTGAGGTTTCTCAGGCCTTTGAGAAGGCCATTCACACAGAGGGGAACTCGGCATCTGAGTCCAGACTCCAAGTACATCTGCTGTTGAAGATGAAGCGTTTCGCAAGGGTTTAGGCTTGGAGTCCTGGCTTGGGTCCATCCTTCCTTCAAACATGTAACAGTTTCACTGAATGAAAATCCAGGAGGTGAATTCTGCTATTTTTTATCTTGACATATCAGGAAAACATTTATGCAATTAGAAATGTTACTACATTTTCTCATAGACCATAGCATCCTGTGAGACTAATTAGCAAAAGACAGAAACCTCCCTAAAGATTAAGTCAAGAAGGAAGATGAAACGTTCTCTTTTTCTCTGTTTTTTTCCAGTGATTCAGCTGGGAATTTATCAAGTGGCAGGAAGATACAAAAAGGTAAGAATGATCCAGCTGTTGTGTAAACCCCTGTTAGTGGTGGTCTTAGCTTTTATCGCTTAGAATGTAGACTTGTTCATTCCCTCTCTCATGTACACATGGCTGGAAACATACCTTTCAAGCCACATTATGTGCAGCTGCCCAGTGAGGCCAGTATCTAGTCTAGGCTTACATGGCATCATGTGTTTTTCTTGAAGGGCCTGAAAATGTTCAGCCCCTACCACTCAGAAAAGAAACAAGAAGAGTTTGGCTTTGTCTTCTCAATCTTTAAGAGAAATAAAGTGCACAAATGTGTATGATAGTGATTCTATATAACCTCTGCAGTTCTTTACTCAGGAAAAACTTATGTCTGATTTAGCCATGAAACCAATTTACTACTTACCTTTCCAAAAAAGTAATTAGAAACATCAGCAAAATGATGGGAATGCTGTATGGAAGCCACGGGGATAAAGAAACTGCACCAGCAGCAGCAATAAGTGATAAAGTCCGTCATTCGCTCTGAAAAAGCATCTTTGAGTGTCTGCTTGCTCTCATTATTTCCCTCCTCCTAGAAAAAAAAGAAATACATAGCAAATGCATTTATCATCCCTCATAAAAACAGAAATGGAAGATTAAGTTAATGTGATTTTGCCTACATTCCATTTGATACCAGCCAACGGATACAGCTCTGCTAAGAAATGCTCTAGGAGAAAGACAACAGAGAAAGCTACTGCCGATTTCCTCAACATTTTTGATTGCTTATGAAAAATAAATATTTCATTACCAATCAGACTTGGTTTACAAATAAGGAAGAAAAGACTGAAAAATTGCATAGGGTTTCTTAGGAGAAAGAAAAGATGGGTGGAACATGATCTACTTGGACTTTAATACTGTAGGCAGTGAACATCTTTGTACAGTATATCTTTGAGTCCTCCAACCTTTTTTAAGTCAGTTGCCATCTTACCCCTCTCTTTCCAGTCTGGTCTCAGTTCATCATTCCCCTTTTCTTCTTAGGGTCACCATTTGCTGGTAAAAGAGTGTGACAGCTAAGAACCCACCTCCAGTATTGCTCAAATTCTTCCAGCACTGGTCACCTTACTGTAAGCTGCCGTGATGCCATGCGATACCAAAAGCAAGTCTGCCTGTACTAAAAGAGAGGTGCCTGATGATAAATGTCACCAAGAATCCTGTAAAGGAGGGAGATTTGGGGAAAGTTATCTCATTGCTATTTATAAAAAATGAACTTGGTCTGTCTGTTTATGATCTGAGTAATGCTAACACATTGGAAATAATTGCTAAAGTATGTGATCTATTATTGTTTATTGCAACCTTATAACTAAACATCCCCTCCTTCTCTCCTTTCCTCTCTTCCTGCTTTCCACAAAGGTCTGGAACACTTCTACTAAGACTGCGATTTGTTGGTGATCAAGATTGAATCCACTTCATAGTGAAGTATCTTGCCCTCAAAAATACTTCACAAGAAAAAAAGAAAAAAAACAAAGGCCCAGTCCTTTTTTCCAAATGCATGAGTCATTATCCTGTATCACTAGCTGTGCTTTTGGCATTATGGATCTGTACACGAACTTGAAAGTCAGTCACTCATTCAGATCCACGAGCCAGCAGGTCCACTGGTTCCATGTGAGCTCTTCATGACCACTCTCAAAATCTTTCTGGATCCAAAATGCTAAGCCTCTGCCATGTAGTTATTGAACCTTGGCTCAAAGTTGGAAATAAAACCATTGCTATACCTCATACACAACAAAATTAATATCTTCCTCATCTTGTATGTCTAACTGATTTGGATGAAGGACTGGCTCCAGTTAAAAGAAAACAGCCTGGCTTCAGATATGCTCTTCTTTTTGAAATCAAGCTCTTGTTTATTATCCTCTTTATGCTAATTACATAGAGATATTGTCCAAAGGTAACCCAAAGTTATTAGTTTCAGTAACTATGGTTCCCACTTTTTTCTGACCCTTGCAAATTCCTACCATAGCACACAAGCCCACACTCCCCTCTTTTAAGACCAACTCAAGAAAACTACGGTTAACAACTTCTGTCCTAAGACACCAGAAATCTGCTCTCCTTTGTCATGAGCATCTGTCTGCTTGGGAGAACACACATTATAAATTGGGCATCGCTTTTCTTTACTCACAGATATATTAATTTCTTTCAGCAAGTTCTCCAATCACATCAGCAGATCTTGACCAATGGAATAGGAGCAGAATTACTTCCCAGTCCTATGGTAACTAGGTAATTCACTCTCCTAGTTTCTTCTGGTCAGATTTTGTTTCAGATTTCTCCATCTGCCATAAAGGTAGTTCTTTTAATAAAGATCTAAACCAGCCCCTTTCTGTAAGCCAAATTCTCTCCTGTCCCATCTTTTCCTTGTACCCCGTGTGTCTGTGAGTAAATCACAAAGGAATAAATAATTACAAACTTCCTGTAGCACAAGGCCAGCAACAAAGATGATTATAAGTAATCAGATTACCTGATCATACATTTTTCCTTAACTTGCTGGAGGATGAAGCGGTAACAGAGAGAACGTTTTAGACCTCTTTGGTCTGCATCGCTGTAGTATCTATGTGTGCGTATCTTTTGGTGTTTTTTCTTACCCAATTTTTCTCCTGGTTTGAAAAACTACTTGTAAATATTTGGAAGAGCAAGGGAGCAGATGGTTCACAATTAGATCAGAGCGTTACCCTGTGTGGTCTCTTTTCTCTCTCCAAAAAAAAGAGCAGCTCTGAAACTAGCCATTAATTAGATCCAGGAGTAGAGTAGGATTGTCTGTGTGCTCTGACCAGTTCCACATTGACTTCAGTATGTATAGACTAGCTGTCAGTGACTTTAATCTGCCTTGCAATCCACCAGGGATTGTTTCTTAATAGGAGGATAATGTGGAGTAAGTTCTGTCTCATGGTAATATCATATTTATCCAGAGCTACAGTATTGTGTAGGTTGCTTAAGTAATTGCCAGTGAATTCATCAAGGGAAATGAGAAGCAGTAAAAAGGGACTATTGAACATAAAGTGGAACTTATTTAATTTATGCTATGCAAACTACTTGGCAACTTTTCAATTATTTGGTTAATATTGGTAAAATTTTCTCCAGATGTGGTTTAATACATGGAGATTTCAATTTAGCAAAAAGGTACAAAGAGGGAGAGGTATTCAGAAGTTTAAGGCTATGCCACAGCATAATAGAAATATATTGTACCAGGAGGGGTCATTCCCTCCTGTCCTCTGTGCTGAGGTGGCACACATAAATCTAGAGTATCTTAAAAAAATCTATATTTTCTTTAAAGGTTTTAGAGAAGGAGATTACATAATCCCTTTAGTTGAGAGATTTCTCTCAACTCTCAACTCATAATTTCTAACATGAATTTATGGCTTTAGAAGTTTTCCTTAATATCTGACCTAAAATTCTATCTTTAGGGGGAAAAAAGAGGAGAATGTAGTCTTCCTTGTAAAAGACATTTAAATTTTAAAAAACTGTAATCAGTCTTCCCTTTTTTAGATTAAATAAAGCTAAATTAAAGCATTCAAGCATTCTGTTACTTTCCCTGTGCTGAAGAAGAGTATGTGAAACCCACCACAATGTTCCTGTTTAGACATCACTAAAACTTAGTAAACATGAAATATTGTCCTGTGGTTTGCAGGAAACTTTTTTGTTCATTTATCGCATCAGAAGATTTGCCTTATTTAAAATAGTATCACATTGTAGATCATTGTTGGTCTGCTGTCCAACATACCTCTCACACTTGTTAAATTGCTGCCTAGACGGGTTTTTGAATCTTGCCTTTAGGCATCTGATTTCCCCTTTCTGGATACAATGATTTACACTTAGCTTTTCTGAATTCCATTGTGTTGATTTTGAGTCATTTTCCAGTTTAACAAGAATTTTAAAAAAGCATTTAATCCTTGCCTCCAGCCTGCCACCCTTCCTAGGCTGGTATCATTTTGCAAATTTCCAAGCTGCCAGTGAAAATATTAAATAGAACCGGGCTCTGGACAGACCAAGTTTGGGTCGCTCCTGAGGGTCCTGCTAGTGTGAGATCATGTTGCTGACAGCTGTTCTCTGAATATGCTTTTTTACTGCTTTTAGTTTCAGTGTTTACAACTTGATTACTTAATAATGACTTCCAGTAATTTTCTGACTATTTAAGCTAAGATGACTGATTGAGAATTCCTCTGGCTTTGCCATATTCCTTTATTATGAAGAGGTACTTTGTTTGTCTTCTCTTTTGTCTTTCATGGTTTTCCAACGATACTTGTGGTTTCTTCTGTTCAGTTTTGAGTATTTCTTCAAGTATCCTAGGATGAATTTCTGAGGTCTTGCTGACACACGTCGTTCTCATTCACATAAATACTATGTGCTCTTGACCTACTCACAAAGTCGCTATGGGTGCCTGGCTTAGGGAGAACACTTCATTATTATCTTTAATTTCCTAGATTTCCTCCCCAAAGTTGATTAGCATCTTGAGTTCCCATTGAGGAGACTAAAGTTTTGGATTATTAAAGATACCTCACAAGATCTGGCCCTGCTATAATTTCTGTCTTTTAATTATATAGTGCAGGGTTCTTCTACAAGCATTTGAATATCACTAGCCTCTATTGGCAGTGTTGGGAGGGGAGTGCTTCCCATGCCATAGGCCTTCTCCCTGGTCTGTGAAACCACACCCAATGCCATTCTTAAAAAAAAATAAATTACAAATCCCATTATATTCTAGATCGTCTGCTTAGAAGAATGTTTATTGGTTGTTTGTATTTATAATTTGGCTGATTGCTCTGTTTACCATAGCTTTTATGCCTTTCAAAAGTTATTAGATTGTCACTCTACTATGCTCAATCCCACTTAGTCACGCTTGGCTTAGTTCTATTAGCTTATTTGATGTCTTTGATTCTAAATCTTCACTGGCATGATCACAGCATACCTATTTTCAAATTATCACATTAATATCTCCTATTTCCCAGATTTCTTTACAGCAAGTAATTGACTGTAATCACAGGTCTGAATGTTTTTGTGCAGCTGCAAGTTCATCTCTCTGCCACAAACTTTTTATTACAAACCAAGGAAAACAAACAAACAAAAACATTTGTTTTACAAGTTTTTTTTTCATGAAGGGCTGTTTCAATTTGAAAAGGCACCAGGTAAATTTAAGCTACACTCTCATGCCAATCATACATTACTGCCTCAAAAATTCAATCGTTATTATACATTAAACATCTGCAAATACCCTGATAAAAAAAAAAGTGAGACGATGAAAACAGAATTTTGTTTTAAATGTTATTCAAAATTCTATTTTAGACAAATTTCACCCTTTGAATCTCTACCATCAAATCTCATATTAGAAGAGGAATTTTCTATGTTGCTTAGGCTCCTGAACATAAATCATAGGGTCACAGGTCAGAAGAGATAAGGTTCTTGTTTAAATTTTTGATGTCCTTCTAAAAAGCCATTTATTTTCACCATATATGCTCACCTTTTTTTTATTTAGCTTCTAAAGCATGGTTGCTGACATCTTTGTGATTAGTTGGGCAGACATCATATGTACAAATTTTCAAATCGGTATCTGCATGGATTCTGACTCTTGTGTTTTTGGAAAAAAGTTTTGCCATAAGCCGCTTTTCTGTAACCCTCTATAATGAAAAAAAAAAAAGAAGTATTTTTATTGTTTAATGAAGCAGTGAAAAAACACTGTGCAAAAATAAGCTAAACTCTCAACATCTCTTTGTAATAGGTGACTAATTTGTTCAGAAGAACAAAAGAGAGAGATAAATTAATCTGCCTGAGAGCAAGATGCTGATACAGGACACAAGGAGCCGGTGGCAAGTAAGAGGCATATGCATGGGTTCACTCTGCTACTGCAAAACATGTTTGATATGCATGTAGAGTTATACATAAAAAATTTAAAATCAGTCTTGCATCATCAAGAACTCACAAAACTTTTGAAATGCCTCCTCAACACAAACAACGAGGAAATACTTGTCTTATTGATCCTATTTTCTCAATGTCAAATTGTTAGTACATTGTGTGGGAGTCTCTTAATTTATCCACTGAATTATTCACTTCATACAATGAGAGACCCTTTCCTGTGGCTTTTCCATTCCTCATTTTCCACCATTTCATGGGATGGAAACAATTCAAACAATTCAAACAATTTTTTTGTGTGCATATTGTGCAGAAAGGTAGTTTAGTGGCTGGTAAGACCTCCGGTGGATTAGAGCTATATGGGGTTTCTGTGATTTATTAATTAACAGTGAATTCTGTAGGAAATAGAGCACCAGCCCTTGGTCTTGAAGAGATCCGCACAATCTCAAAGTTTCTGGATCCAATGCTGTGAACTACCCTCACATGAGCCTGTTTTCAAAATGCCCTATAAATGATACCTTCCATTAAAGCCCTCCAGAGCACTTCAAATTTGCTAATGTTGTGATTCCAAATGCCAGCCAGGTTTAATATTATTTATTTTTCCTGGCATGATTCCTAGGACTAAGTCCACAGTGTCCTTTCTTCTTGTTAGTTTGTCAAATAAGCATATACTGTCCTCTTTCTCCAAGGACATTACTTTCATGATATCTGTGGCTCTTAGCTGCCCTTATTATGGGCTCAAACTTATTATTTTATGTATTATTCCTTAAGTTATGGTAAGTCATTGATATTAAAGAACTGAATCATGAACTCAGAGCAATCAATTATTATCCTGAGAAAATAGATCCTACTATATTTCAAGCTTCATCCTAACAGACCTGTACTTCACTAACTGTTATTGTCAGCCAAAAAATACTTTTTTTCCATCTCTCACACCTTTACATTCCTCCTTGGTTGTGAGTTTATATCCATGGACATTCTTACTTATTTTCTTTACGGTGGGAAAGCTTCAGGTCCTTCTTAGCTAGATGAAGACTGAGAAGAGCTATGGAAGATGAACAGAACTGAAGAACAGGCTGTTATTGAATGCTTCACCAGAAATAAAAAGTTGCATTTTTATAGGGTTGGCACTTATTACAAGTTTTTATGAAAAAGGATTTGCCCTAAAATTACGTGTGTCATCAGGTAAACACTCAACAATTCATCTGTGTTGACAAAAAAAAAAAAAAAGGAATTAAGAACAGAGCAGAGACAAAGGACAGAAGAATAAATTGACCAAAATCACTGCGTGTCATAGAGAGTAGTGACAAGAGATACCAAGTCTCTGTCCAGTGCACTATTCTTTGGACCAGTCTGTCTGCCTGGCTCTTTCCCTTACAGTTAATGTAACATTACCTTTGAAGTCAAATATTGCAACAAAATGTATTAAAATCACATTAAAATAATACTTCTTTTAATAGCATCTAGCTGCTTCACCTCTTGATGTGTTCTGTTTAATGAAATAACAAACATGAAAAGCGTTAAATATTCTTCTAGAAACTTAACATTTCACTGATATACTGAAAGACAGAACACAGTTTCTTTCCTATAAATCTCCCAGGTTTACATACATGCAGCTCATAGATGGAAATTAATGCTTTATCCCTCCGATGAGGTTCAGTGAATTTAATAATTACTTTATCACAGATATATGCAGTGATACATTTTTTAGTCTCTTGACGTCTATAAAAACCAAATATAACCGTATCACGCTGGAGATAATAGGACAAAAAATATAAAGATTCTCAAACAACTGAATGAGACCCTATTGTACACATTTATGTATATTTTATATTCTATTTACTCCAACTCTTTAGATATTATGCGAGGGCAGAATTTAATAGAGGTGACATGATTCATAGAATATACAAATGTAATCTTTCTTCAGAAAAAAAATAAAATCATATTAAAACATGTTTTAGTCACAAAAATGAGTGTTTGAACATACCCCTTAAAAATGTCATTTCATCATGTAACCTTTAGTTGTTCATAATGCTTTTGGCTGGCTTAACAAATAAAGTCTTCCTAGAAAATGAAATAGAACTTTAAATTTAGTCCTTTTGGTTATACACGTGAGCAAGAACTTAGCTAAATATAGCATACATTTCTTTCTATTTTCTCATAATCAAGAAATATCTGTAAGGTTCACTCAAGCTTTCTACGATCACCTGTTTTTCTTCAGTGCTTGCAAGCATTTTAAACTGGACACAATAAATCTTCTCTTTCTTTTTTTTTTTTAAAAACTCATTTAATTGGTCAAAGGGATGAACATGAAGAAAACACAGTGCTAAACATGAAGAAATAGCAAAGATGCTTTCAAAAGTTGTCACTGCTTGTTTAAAAATTCCCACTGAAGGTGGGAGTAGTAGTAGCCACAGTGTTACCTGAGCCATGTTACCTTTTTTCCTTGCTAAATGTGTGTCTCACAGGGCAGTACGTCTGGAAATTCCCCACAATATACAACCTCCTGTTTTGGAATCCAACCCAAGTTATCCAGAAATATTTCACTTATATTAGTGCAGTGATCTTAGGCAATTTTTCTTCTGTCAATCTCTTTTTGTACAGAATTAATTTCAAGAAGTAGCCAAACTGCACCTATCTTATATCTTAACATAAGCATGACTGTATTAAGTTTTCTCCAGCTACTTGAAGGGTTATCAGTGGGTTATGTCAACTGGAGTTTGTAGTCAGATAAAACTGTAATGAGCTTAATATACAAAGGTGTATTTATTCGACCAGATGCCAGTTCCTATATGTCTTTATTAAACCCTTGTCCAAGTAGTAAATTCTGCTTAAATGTTACTATAGTTTCAATTCTAACATAACCAAATTAATTTTAGATTCATTGTATTCTTTGCTTAATTAATGTGCAATCAGGTCACTCTGAGTGTAGAAAATGATAATGTAAAAAATAAAAAGCAAGATTATAAATCTGAAGATGTCACACTTAGGGGTTGACGAGGATATTACTGAAGAATCACCTACTCCTCTCTGCAGTGTTTCTTGAGTGGCCTTTAGTACTTAAACGTGTACTTAGCTTTCCGTTACAGAGAGATTTTATTCAGATACCTCTGTCTTCTGAAATAGTCCTAGCTGTTGGCTGCAGACCTCCCTGTGAACTTTCCAGTGTTGCTCCTGATGTTTTTTTCGGGTATCTTTGTTTCTTATATTGTGAAATATATGATCTGTGCACTCTTATCGAGTGAAAATTGTAATAGTAAACTGTACTTTTGGCATTTCCAAGCATTTAAGCACCAGACTTGTCATCCAGCACCATCACTATCATATTTGATTAGAAATACTGAATATATTATTTGGTCACCTTCCGCTCCCTTCCTAGCTCCTGGGAAGTAGATTAGAGTTCTGCAGGGAAAGGGTTTGGAGAAATTCACTGAGGAAGGCCAGGTATAGGGGCTTGCCTCCATCGCTGATGTATATGAGAGTTCATCTAAATGGAAGCAGACGTGGTTCCAACAATCAATTATAGTGAAGTGTACAGAAATATAGGAAAATAGTGTGGCATAAAGCTGAAGAAATGGGATGCTTTGAATGCTGCTTCAATAATTCATATTAGTACCTTCTTGTCAAGTGTTGTCGGGTCATAAAAATTCATATTTTTTCATTGCAGTGCATTGAAATGTACATTTACTGGTAAAGGACTCAGTTCTGTTTGTGAATTGGTCTAGAGCCTAGATAGCCAATTTAAGACTGCGGATTTACTCAGGAATGGTAAGGCTGAGAGTAGATGCTTTAGCCCTGGGTGCTGTGCTGCCCATAGCCTTTCATGGCCCTCATTTGTGGTGTGATAATGGGCTCCTAGGGGTGAGACCTGGACCCTTGGCCCTCAAGGGAACGCTTCAGCTGCTGGCTGTGTACCTGCTGTGCATGAGCCAGTGGTCACCACGCTTCCTCCAGCGCATCAGAAGGTTTCTGCTATCTCTTTCATATGACATCCTGGTTGAGAAACTGTGGAGAACAGGCCTGTCCACAAAATGTAAGGGTCTTGTAATTAAGCTGCTTCAGAGGGGCAGGAGCAATTCTTTCTCGCTGAGATTTTCATCCTGAAACACTGTCCAAGAGCTACATGTGGTTGTCAGACCTTCTTTATGCAGCACCACACAAGGAACTGGCTATTGTAAACAACTTTTCCTGTGGTTAACACACTCAGCAAAGATGCATAAAAAAAGGTTTAATTTCTTCCTCTGACAAAGGGGAGTTAAAGCTCTTCTACTCCGATTGAAATAGTTGAATATTAATAGGGCCAATAAGAGAGAACAAAAGGCCTTCGTGAGGGTTAGAGCATTTATGTAGGTGTCAGGCCATGTTTAAATATTTTATAATAATTATCCACCAGAGCTGAGCACCAGTTCTCCCAGCTGAATGACCTTCTCTTCTTGTTCTTTGTGAGCAGCCCAGACTGCTTCAAGACTTTCTGAATCTAGCTGGCTAGATACGATAAAGAGAGGGAAAAAATATGGAAAGTTTCTGCAGAAGTGGGGTTGCTGAAGGACTGTGGGAATTCAAAAGTCCTGCTGCATCACTTCCATGACTTCTTCCTTATTGATCTCCTTAAGCATGTGGCAGCAACTGTCTTTCAGCCCTCCATTTTTGTTTTCCTGCCTCTCTTTTTGTGGAGAAAGGAGGCTGTAGCATCTCCTAACATTCACATGCTCAAGAACATAGACCTCAAGATAGAAAAATAGAAAACTTAATTCAGAGAGTTGATTTTTCGCAACAAGATCTGTCATACTCTTAAAATTGGAAATATCCATGATTTATCTGATACTTAGGTACCTCCTTAAGTGTAGCTCAGATGTGCACCTGATAGATGGATAGATATAGATGTTGGTGTTTTTGCAAATTCATGTAAAACCTTGCAAATCTTGTCCTACCATGCTTTAAGGACTCTTTCTACTTCACTGCTTGCTTGCACGGGGCTAGAGCTCTAACAAGGAGGTTGGGAATGGTGGAGAGAAAGACCTGTTTTTTCACAAAAACCTATATTCGTGGATTGCCCTGATTTAAAAATTAGTTCTTCAGCAGAGAAAAGCTGGTGTGGAAGAGCAGGGGTGAATCTTCTGTGTTGACAGTAACAGCACATGAATCCTTCTTTTTGTCCTATGCTAAAAATGGTTCCTTCCTTGGGACAGTAAGATGCAGAGAGGTCATATCTGTCAGGGCTTGCTTGAAGGCAGGGGTGAGACATCATTTGCGAAGTGTCCCAAAAGAGGTACTAAAAATTCCTAGTAATGGAGCTACAGTCCTCAGCAGAAAGCAGTAATAGAGAACACGGTGGAAAGTCAGAAGTAGCTAAAAGAATAAGAGGACTTGCCATATAATTAACAATGGAAAACGTGCATTTTCCATTGAAGGAAAACTCAAAATTTGCATTGAGGTTGGAATTGGGCAATTGCCTGGCTCTATGGCAATGATGAACAAAGACAGCATTGGCAATTGTCATTTCAATCATTTTGACAGCTATGATTTTTGTCTAAAACTGGTAGCTACCGTTTCTCAAGCTGTCATTAGTGATTGTCACCTGGAAGACACACTCGTTTATCGACTGAGAATAAAGGTGATGTTTCCCCCAGCAAAGCCTTACTGGTGTTACCATTCTCTCATTGCTTCTGCCCTTGTCTATGCTCATCTTGACATTTATCTCATACTTTTTCTATGTGAGATTTTTTTATCAGTTACACTGCCTGTGGAAAATTAGCCTCTTTTTAATGAGAAACTGTGGGAAGGCGACTGGAAAATTATTTCTCTTATTTTTGCCTTTTTCAGAGACATATTCTAGACCTTATGAAACTAGCAGTGGCATTTAACCCATTCTTCCAGCAAATAAGTAGTATGAATTTTAAAAACTCCTACAATATTGTCCATACCAGTGGTAGAGATCTGAGTAAGACACAAGATGAGATGAGAGCTCATATTATCTGTGAAACAAAGTCACAACCTTTAACAAAAAGTTCATCTAACAAGCCAGAGACATCCCTTAAGTTAAAAAATACACCAAAATATATTAGCATCTTCAATGAAGATTTAACACATCTATAAAATGTGATAATCGTCCTTCTCCTTTTAAAACATAACTAACAAACTGCAGTTCATTAGTTCACCTCCTCCATTTTATTAATCAGAGGCAAGCAATAAAAAAGAATTAAGATATTTAATTTTTAACAAATATGTTTCAAATATCTTTCTTCTTTAGGCTAACTAAAATTAAAGAAGTTTGATTTGTAAAATGTGACAAACCTACAAAACTGCATCAAGAATCAACATATTAAAAAAACTAAAGGCTAAAGGCAAAGAGTTTTCACATTTTGAATGTCACTGACTTGCTAATAGCTCTTTAAACTGTAACTTCACAGCGATAATGCCCTTTTTCAAAGTTACTGCCTCTAGGTGAATTCCATCCTGTTTCTTATCCACCTCAGTTCCCTATCACTCAACTAAATAACACCAGTAACCCAGAATATTTTAATTCCAGATGTGAAAATGTAGAGATGAGTGCTTTTAGTCCAGCGTTTCCCTTTAAATGGTATTTTTCAAGGGAACAACATTTAAGGAAAAAAAAAACAAAACCTCAAGATAATGCGCAACACAGTGCATACCACCATATTTTAATACATTTGGAACACAAAACTACAAGAGTAGAAGGAAAGCATTTTAGCTGCTGCTGTTACTACTAACCATGTATTACTCACCAGGGCAAATTAGACACGCTGAATCCTGCACTTAACAGGTGCAGGTCCTTAATAGTTATGTGTTAGATACCTCACATCACATGGCTGATGTTAAGCGTTCAAAAGTGCTCATTTGTGAATACTACCTAGCTTTCGTTCAGAAAAATACAGATTCAAGAAAACTGGGAACTGAAATTCATATGCAGAAAGATATAACCATTAGAGCAAAGTTGGAAGCTAATGACTTCTAATCTTGATCCTGACACTGGCTTGTTCAACCTCCTTTGGTTTTTTTCCTGACCTGTAAAATAGACATAGCATTTTACTGAGATATTAAGGTCCTTAGATATAAAACATTGACGAATGTAGAAAAGAACACTGTTATATGCAACATACATCTCTTTCTTCATGGTATTTCTGAATTTTTCCCTGTGGTACACAAAAAAAAAAAAAATAGATTTTTTTACCCAGACTATAAATTCTCACATACATTCACACAGAACAAACCGAAACAGTTAGATTAACTTTGAGAGGTGGGAAAGAAGCTAATTCATTTTTGCTTGAACTGAAAAATAAATTTTACATCAATAACATATTGACTTGAAACGGAAAAATGAAAACTGAGTCATGGATTTGAAAACTGCCATGATTTTCATTTAATACATAAATAACTTTTATTTTTATTAATATGTTTGTGAGCTATTTCGCAGTCTTTTGCATCTAAATACCATAGCAAAACCATTCCTATGGGAACAGTTACTTATTGTGTTAAACTAACTCTGTATCTTAATAGGGTCCTCTTACATTATTCAGATGTGCTAAATCTTCCTATTTGTCCGTGAACTGTATGTCTGAAAACAAAGAAGGACATAATATTTTGGTTTTTTAGGAGCATAGTAAATAATCTTTGAAAAGTAAGATAGAATGTGTAATGTGTACACGAGTACAAAAATGTGTAAAAGAACTTAAAAGCACAAAGTAGTGGCTGTATTCACATATATTCAACTGCTAGTATGAGCTTTGAACAACTAAATAGGATATCAAATCCCAACCAATAAATGAGTCCTCAGATTTTGACTGTCCCACCCCTGCTGCTCTGCTGCAGGGAAGTGATGGCAACCTGCATGGGGCAGAGATGCTGCCGCTCCCCGAGCTGCAGCCATCAGGAGCCAGGTGGGGGAATATCCTGGCTCAATACCCATCCATAATTACTCTGTCTTTGCCAGAAGCAGTCCAGAAAATAGCCAGTAGACTAAATACTTCAGACACTCCCAGAGGGCACTGCCAAAAAAACCTGTCAAATGTTAAGCAGGAGATGATCAGCTTGTGGCCTGGCTTGGTCTGTGCTAAGACAGAAAGATGATAACCAGGTCTAAGAAGTCTGGTGAGGTAAGGCACCTGGGGTGAGGTCCTCCACCTTGATCGGCTCCAAGTTCAGTCTTCCTTAGTCCTCTACAGTGGAGTCGCCTAATTTATGAAAGGGGAGTGAAATCCTTATAACTGTTATGACATGAAACTCTGAAGGTAAGCAGCTTCCTACATTCATTGCATGCTGCGTTTCTGATAATTTATGTGGTGATACTGAGGCAAGCATTATGCGCTCTAATGTAAGAAATTGATTTGTTCATCCTGGTCTTACTGAGACATATAAACAGACCACACACCGAACTGCAAAACATGAACTGCTGGATGATGTTCTGATAAGTCATAAGCCTTTGTAATACAAAATTACACAGACCGCCACCAGTGAGTTTACGAATGTTTTCTAAGTGTCATAAAGCTTTAAAAAAGCAAGAATTAGGAAATAAAAATGCTATTCAAACTGGTAGAGCATTTTTGTACAGGTAGCATTTCTTGTCCAGTAAAACTGTGACATTTTCTCGTCTGAAATACAATTCAACTTTTTAGGTTGGTTTACTGCTGGGACCTCACAGTTTTTATTCTACTTTCAAAGTTACTTCATACATCCAACTAGAAATTTGGCACTTAGAGATGAAACACGCTCTTCATTGCATGTGGCTCCAAGGATTCTCCTGAGCGGAAAAAAAAAAAAAAAGGCTGCAAAATCTAATGAGTCTTAAGAATGAGGCAGTGCAGCTTCAGGTGATGTCTGGGACACAGGAGGGAGTTGAAGGAGACACTGATCTTCAGCTCCAGCTGAGGGATTCTTGGAGAAAGCCCAGAGGTCAAGAGGGAGGTAGACTTAGGGTTGCCTATATTTAGATGACAGCTGTCAATAGGTTCCCTCAGGTAACAGTCTTACCCAGGGGAGTAGAGGAGTCCTGACAGGCTCCGCATTAGTGGAAATCCATGAACTGCGCATTTTGAGAGTCTTAGTTGGCCTTTGGCTCATGTGAGGTTATAAAATCCAGCACAAATTTGTTCCTTTCCAAGCAGTGAAATAAATGTTCAGTTCTTCAAAAGATTATAATCTTCTGTGAGTTCTGTATTTTCCCTCATTTTTAGAAAGATCTAGGAAAATAGCACCAGAGGTAGAGTGAGAATATGTGTCTGGAACATTGTGTTGTGATAATTAACAAATCTGAATCTAGAGAAATTTGCACAAATGTAATAGAGAACTTTTTACCTTCCTTACTTCTCAACTCCTGCTGGCTTTCCCTCTACTGCACAGTGGTCCTGGCATTTTTGAAGCCCTTTCAGTTATTGATTGAAATAAAGCAGTCAGGTTTGCCAACATTAGCGTCATATTTCTAAAACAAACTAAAAAAAAATTTATCACATCTTTGCATTTTCATTTCCTCATTCGCAAGACTTGAGTTGCAGTTTATTTTAGGTGTTGCACTTCAGTTTTAGAAGCTCAGTTTATTGGACTTGTTGTAAAATAATAACATATGAGTAATATATTTAATGGAGCATAGAATGCCTTTCCGGATGAAGCATGGTTAGAATTGTTTTTGTGAACTAGATTGCTCAAACAATGCTGTATCTAATATACACAAGGCCTGAAAGTGGAAGTTGCTTATGCTATTGAAATATTTTATAGTTGCTATCTTCATTTTTAAATACTCTGCTGACTGGGAGGGCAAGTGAAGTCTGAATCACCTGCTAAAACACCGTCTTCATTGTTCTGCCACATGTTTTTACGTGGATGTGAAATTACCATTGTGGTAACTACTGAAATTTTCATTTTGATAACCTCTGTTACCCTCTCAGCATTTCTTTCCCTGGAGTACCTTCTAGTTCTTCATAAGATAATAATTCATGTTATCTTAATACCCTGGGTGGAAAAATATGTTTCCAGGTTTGATTCTGGAATGGTAAGATGACACCACCATTTAAAATAATGTTTCAAGTCCGGAGCAGATTTCAGCACGACGCTGTTTGCTGTTGGAGACCTGGCAGCAATCACAAAGAGACAGTAAGAAGGTCAGGATTCTCTTATTTTGTGGCTAGTATGCCATGAGCGATAGCTACGAGACTTGCGTGGAGCACGCACAGTGTACACGCTTCTCTCACGTGCCTGATATGTTGGCTGATAATGCTCGCTTCCTCCAGTAAATCAGAGCAAAGCTCGTTCTACCCGGGGAAGGTCATGAACACGATAATTCTGAACAGTTTTCATTAAAATAGTGTCAGGAGCAGAAAAACTGAGGATTTTATGCACGTCTAAGAGTATATTAGACTTGTTAGAGACACGTGAGCAACCTGAAAGTGTGATGGTTAGCTAAAATGCATTTTTTTCATTGAGAAATGAGAATTGGCCACTGGAGAATTAGAAGCAGTAACTATTTTGAGAGAAGGTAATTTATGTGTAGTCAGGCAGTTGACCCATCACAGACAAGGTGCTTTAGGAAAGAAATGGAAGCAAATAGGATAGAATAAGTAGACAGTAGGAACAATCCTGGATAATAAAGGAAGAGAAAGGAAAAATCCATCAGGATAGAAAGAAAAAGAAAACTGAAGATGGAAAATTAATTAGTCCAAATCAAGGTAGACAACCCACATTATTTGTGTTTTCTCTTTGAATAAACCAGACTAGACTATTTCAGTTGGAAGGGACCTACAACAGTCATCTACTCTAACTGCCTCACCAATTCAGGGCTGACCAAGTTAAAGCATGTTATTAAGGGCATTGTTCAAATGTCACTTAAGCACTGGCAGGCTTGGGGCATCGACCACCTCTCTAGGAAGCCTGTTACAGTGTCTGACCACCCTCTTACTAAAGAAATGCTTCCTAATGTCCAGTCTAAACTTCCCCTGGCCCAGATTTGAACCATTCCCACTTGTCCTATCACTGGATACCAATGAGAAGAGATGTGCACCTCCCTCTGCACTTCCCCTCCTCAGGAAGCTGTAGAGAGCAATGAGGTTGCCCTCAGCCTCCTTTTCTCCAAACTGGACAAAGCCCAAAGTCCTTAGCCGCTCCTCATAGCACATTCCTACCAGCCCTTTCACCAGATTTGTTGCCCTCCTCTGGACACATTCAAGGACCTTCACATCCCTTTTAAATTGTGGGCCCAGACGTGCATACAATATTCAAGGCGAGGCCACACCAGCAGTGAATACAGCAGGATAATCACCTCTTTTGGCTGTCCGGTTATGTTGTGTTTGATGCACCCAAGGATGTGATCTGCCCTTGTGGTTGCCAGTGCCCACTGCTGACTTATATGGAGCCTGCTGCCCACCAGCACCCCCAGAGCCCTTTCTGCAGCGCTGCTCTCCAGCCACTCCTCTCCCAATTTGGGCCTGGTATTACTCTGCCCTAGGTGCAGAACATGGCTACATACAGAACCTTCAGCCTTCCTTTTTCATCAGTACAAGGCACTTCCAAATACCTCGTCATGTTTGCATTGTTACAATATGGGAGTTGAGATGAATTAAATTGACTTCATGCATCCCATTTGTGCTTTCTCTGATCTTGTCAGCTTCAAAAGTGATCTAATCAAAGCATGAATATTACTTAGGAAGCCCTTTAGCTCTGCCAGCCTGGTCTGCCTCTTGAAGAATTTCTACTATTACTAAACTGTGTAAAAAAAGTTTTGATTTTTATTTAAGATGAATAAAAATAAATGCAGGTTTTCAGCTGTTACTGAATGTGTTTGAGGAACTCGTTGCTGAAAGAATCTGGAGAAAAGATAATGTAAAGTAGATGAGGTCACTGATGCTTTCCTAGAGGAAATAAAGCAAAATAAAGAAAAAAGTAAAACAATGTGATATCCAGATTTTAGATGTAAGCAGAATGGTTTAAGACTTCTAATAAGGTGATTCATCAAAATAAAAAAAAACCCTGGTGTGATGTAAATGACTGCTAATACCAGACAGTCCTGAGTCACACCTTCCTACCAGAAAACTCGATGACCTTATCTCTGACTTACGTCTAGTGTTCAGCTTTGACACAGAAATATCTGACACAAGAAGTATAGCTGGTTAGTCTTTTATGAAATTAAAGTCCCTGAAACATCATAAGGAAAAGAAAAACTATTTTTAAAACTACATTAACACACCGAAGAAGAGATTTTTCTCACTATTTTTGCTCTTTTTGACTTCACACTCCTGCAATGAAAAGATCTTGAGGGTTTAAAAGTAATGTCTTCTAGAAAGATAAACTATGTGCACAAAGGTCAGGTGTTCATTATTGTGAGTTACTTCTAACTAGAAAAAGCATAAGAAATGAGACAGTGTACAGTTTCCACAATATATAGTATCTATATTTCAGAATGCCTGAAAAGAATGTGCAAATTATGCGTACATCTATTCCTTTCAGAACTGATAGTAGTGAATAATATTGTGGGAAAAGTCATACAAAATGATGTACGAGCTATGAAATACATTTTCATATACAGGACAAAAAAAAATATTTTCATTTGAACAGGAGAAAAATGAGCTTCACAAGAGGTACCGCCAACTTCAATCACCTGTTCAATGAGCTTGCACTGTTACACATCATGAAGGGCCACTGGTTACGACCCTAGAAAATATGCACTGTAAAAACCACCTATTTCATATAATTCTCTGCTGGAAATCATTAACCATTAGTCCAGAATAAAGCAGACTCATCCACTTGATCTGGATACACAAGAACAGACGTTTCCTAATTAGAATCTAATAGAAACTCATCAGCATTATGTATCTATTAGATTTGCAGCATAAGACAAATCCCTCTTTGATATCTCTTAATGTTATCAGCCAAGTATATTAGCAATTAGAGCACAGAAAACTTCAGAAGACTCAGTGGTAAAAATAAAATACTTCTGTTTCAAAATGGTAGCAGAAAGGGAAAGCTTTATGATTTCTTACCCAATGTTTCATTTAGACCATGTAGACCCACAAGCAGCATTAGAAACAGACAGTGATTTCTTAGTAAACATATGAAATATTACAAGATATTAAATATAACAACACCAACTCATCAACATACATCATCAAGGGAAAATACTCTTTTTAAAAAAAATTTTTTAACCGAACCTAGAAACTTATGTAGTTTTAGGAAACAAAAGTTTATGCATGATGAACCAAGTGATGGTGACTGTGTGGAAATCTAAGTAAACAAGTATTCACTGGTGAATTAGAGGAACATCCTCTGTGTACATAGATGCCTGAGAGGCAGGTGAAATGCTACTAAGGGTATGCATTATGCATTTAAATGTCTGGGGGTTTTGCGCTTTCTGTGTTGCATTCATTGGACTTGCACATCTGAAAACCATGTGATTTAACATATCTTTTGAGACTTGTACATAATGGAAGGAATACAATCCAAGGGACCCAGAGATATTTTAGTGCGATTTGGTCAGACTGCATATTAAACCAACATCTACCCATCTTACTGCTGCTGCTTCTTCCCTTGAAGCCCATGCCCTGGAAATCACCATCATTATGTGCCTCTGGACAGATCCTAAATGTCTGCCCAAGGTGCGGTTTATGGGCTTGAAGGTAAATGTTATGTTGAATAATGGCAAGCACGATCTGAGCTAATAAATATTTCCAAATGGAATCTAGTATAGTATATCCCTGACAGATTCATAATCCATAATGAATTTAAGATCCAACAGATATTTTAAAATTAATTGCTAATGGTCAGATTGAATAACCTGATGTTCAGTTTGAGATGTATATTAATACTTTTGGTGGATCTACAGGCTAAAATATTAAGTTAAACATTTCCTCACCAGAATCTTGATATCTTTACTACAGAAAGTAATATTTTAAAACTAGTGCCCCCATGTGTCTTTTTGGTCTGTTTTTTAAGTGGCAACATGAAAAGAGTAATGCCACTAAAATGAAAAATTATTGTAATAATAAAAAGCACATTCTTAAGGACATTTAAGAATGAAATTTAATTTTTTTAGTGCTCTTTACATGCAAGATGTAAAGTTACTTCATATTTTGATAATGAAAATGTCCCCATAGTCAACCTTACATAGGTGAAATCAAAATAACAGACACCTCCAAGCAAATATCTCAGTTTTCCTCTCAGACTGCGTTACAGACTTTCCCTTTAAGGACAGGTTTTAGGATGTTGTCCTAATTCTGAGCAGTTGCTAATTTCCTCACTAATTTGTCTCTACAGTCTGCTTAAGATGACAAAAGATGAAGGCTGCCTAAAGGAAGAGAATACTTTTCAAAGCAGTATGACATTCACAGTAAATACTGTATTACTGTATGCCACCTAAAAATCTGTGGATAAGAAATCAGTAGTGATTAAAGACCATGAACATAGCAATTTTTTCCACTAAACTTGATGTATCAAGCAGTTGCCATCATTTGTCCAGATTTCTGTTGCAAAGCTTCATAAGGCTGCACTGCAGCAACTCACTCTTGAGGTGAAAAAGGCTTGGATCACAAAAAAAGCTGTGCATGAACAAAGTATTTACATCTTAGTCAGAGTAGAGAAGTGAAAGCCAACACTCTTTACCAGTGCTGCCCTGCAACTATCTATCTTCTGCAGAAAATACAGTAACTATTGTTAGCTCAAGATAGAAAGGGATGTGCTTTCAACCTCTCAGTGGCATGATGTCTGCCGTGCAAGGTGGCCTCAGTCTTAGCTGTATCAACTCCCATTCAGTGCCCCTTATCCATGCCCAAGCACTAGACCAGGTGTTTAGTCTCACAGACCATGTAGATCATGCAAAAGCTATTAACTTCCCTTCCAAGTACGCTGGTGAGGCACTGGTGCCGCTTTAGCAGTGTGCACGGAAGATTTCTGGTTACGATTGTGTTGCAGCAGCATAAGACGCTACTGCATGTGCCTGCACCCTCACTGCACCCTCCTTCTTGTCACTAGTGGTCCCTGCATCCCCCTAGCCACCAGCAAAACCGCATGCGACAGTTACCCACCCTCATTCTGTCAAAGAGGTCTGGGTGAGTCTGAGCGCTTTCAAGAGGGAGGCTGCTGCTTGCTTTTGGTTGGGCTTTTTTTTCCTTTCCCACAAAGTTCATTTGACAGCAGCAGGTTACCGAAGGGAACGTGTGTGACAATGCCAGCAGATCTGACAGGGCAATAATCTCCAGTGGTGAAGTGGTGATAATTTGCTTGGGGATGTAGTGTTTTATCTTCTCAAACAAAACCTTAGACACCTTATGACAGTGGGCCAGCTCCTGCAGACTTGCAGGATTTGCTATTTGCAGACTGATATATTTCTGTCAAGCGTTTCTCCTGCCCCCTCCCCCCAAAACCCCCACTAGTATAGCAACATGTAATTGTACTGCATTATGATTTTATGTTTTGTAACAATTTCAGGAAGAATTACACTTCTGAGTCCCTCCAATAGTAATTATTTGGTTTTCCTATCAAAATCAATGTGAGGATGTTTCACATTCCCTGGGGTTCCCGGTATTCAGCTCTCAAATTCCCTGATTGCTTGAGGAGGCGATAATATTAAAAACCGAGAAGAATTACAAGCTAAACCTAGGCTTTTAGTGCTGACCTTTCTGCACTGCATTCCCTATTGTGTCTATTGGAGATACTCATTAACTTCTGGTATCTAATACTGAAATGATATCAGAGGCATAGGAGATCAAGCCAGAGTAGAGCCATTGTGAGGGATTTGCTTTCCAGTTTGGATTTGCATGTGTAGGAATTTTGTTAGGATTTTTTTTTTTTTTTTTTAAGATGCAGTTCTGATATCTAGCTGTACTGCAGACAGCCTGAATCAATATGATGGTCAAACCCCAGAAGACACCACCCACACACTCATGGTCCTCAAAGCAGAAAGGAGGGCACTTTAATAAGAGTGAAAAAGCTTTCATGATGTGTCAAGTATGTCAGTTTTCTGTACAAAGCTGAGGCTTCACAGGGTAAATCAGTCCATGAAATAACAAAGGGCTCTTATCAACTTTGGAGTGAAAAGAAAAAGCAAACAATCCCTTTTTAAAGCATAGCTTTGATTCAAGTGAAAAAATTAGTAGTTAATCACATGCTTAATTTTAAAAGATTGAAATGCAAATAACTGCATAGTGTTACTTGCATTGTTTTTAAATAAATTAATCAAAATTCCTGTCTTGGATAAGAGCCTTAGCTGATACTTCACTCATGCCCATATGCATTTTCATACTTACAGTCCTTTATGCTCCCTCTGATCATCTTTGTGCAGGGTCTGACTGGCAAGATTGCATGCACTAGTGAAAAAAAAGAAAGAGCACAAAGGACAAGTTCCTCTAGCTGTCTTTAACAGACTCTAGTACCAAAAAGGAGAATTTCCTCTTCCTAAATCTATGAGCATGCATGACAGTTAAAAGAGGGTGATGCGTTTGACAGAACCATTTCTCCCTCCTTTATTCGCTAGGCACGTCAAAATTGGACAGTAACATTGCACAGGTCCTTCATGTTCAGGGTGTCAGGAAAGCACCTGAAAAGCCACCTGGTGTGATCTCATGGGTGCCTCACTGTGAGCTGTATTGACATGACTCCTTCAGAACTCGCCCTCCTCAAAAAGCATCGCTTATGAGTGGGTCGTATAAATCACCCTCTGGAAGGGCATCCCCACTAACTGCTCGAGACCGTGCTCGCACCCTTAGTTTTTTCAGTTAGGTTAAACAGAGTTGTTTGAAACACCCTTCTTAAGGTGTTACTCACTTTAGATTTGGAGTTACTCCACATAATGGCACTCTTCTACTGAAGATAAATTTTACGCTCTGTGTATGACTAAGGTATATCTACGGAGTATTGTAAAAAGGAGACTTTCAGGTCTGGAAGAACTACAGGTTGTTTCCCATTCTTTGTTACCTTTCGGTTCCTGCTCAAGACTGGTCTTTGAGAGAGACCAGTTTAAGAAACTGTATTGGTGTCACTAAACTACTCAGTTGCTGTTTTTCCAGGTAGTCAATGGTTTGGTAGTGTAAGATAGACACGAATTTGCAATAAAGAGTTGTTCCAACTTGCTGTTAGTTTTACTGATAAATTGCAGATTATATTTACTAAAATGCTATTTGAATTGCACTATTTTACTGTCATGAGAAACAAATGCACTATAAATACAGCTTCAAGAAAAGCATAGTATATTGAGGACAGGTTCACTTAATTTGCTTGTTAAATATCCACACAAACAGTAAACTAACAGCGATGTGAAAGCCTCTGCATTATCTGCATTTCTATTTGGATTTAGTGACAATGACTTTCTGTTGTCAGTGGCATTTCTTTTAATTTATTTGATTGTTCAGTTTTGTTTGTCTTTTTGTTTCCCCTTAACTGACATGCTTTCAAAATTTATGGTGTTTTTCTTTTTTAGGAATGTTGCTGAAGAGACGGTTTAATTTAAAAATGTAAACAGTGTTTTTCCCTAGCAGGCATAGGCAATCATGTGAAGGGCAAGCCAGATACAGCTCCTAAAAGAAAGCTGGAAAGCGCTGGTTTTAGATCCAAAATAATAAGAGAGATTTTGCATTCCCCAACATCTTTGACAGGGGAGGAAACCTCTCCTAGCCCTTTCCTTTGCAGCAATCAGGAGGAACACTCTTTAGGTGAACCCCAGAGTTTTGTGGCTTTTGCTGCCGGAGTGCACTGAATATCAGGTGCGTCGACATACCACAATATAACATGTTGGTGATATTTAGAACTAGAGAACTAGAACCTGCTGTTGAACCTGCTGTTTTGAACCTGCTGTTCAGGAGCCTTAGAGCACCTAGAGAGAATTCTGGAAAAAGTAAATGCACCATTTGGGATTGCATGTAAAACACAAATTATTAAAACTTGGTGTCCTGCCAACCGTATATAACAGAACACCCAACATTCTCCAAAATATGTAGCATAGAATAATTGAAACTTCAGACAAATATGCAGTAAGGTACAGTTCATTACATCCAAAAAACCATCAGATTATCTAAAATATGTAGCTTTTTGTTATTTTTGAAATTGCTGGTCGCTTTATATGTCATAGCAGAAGCCTTAGCATATACGTTATAAATAAAGTAAAACCCCAAAACTGTAGGGTTTTTTTCATTTTAAAGAAAAAGTTATTAACTTTTTTAGGTGTATATATGTGTGTACTTATATATCACACACGCAGGCTAATTATTCCAATAATAATGGTAATTCCAGAAGCCACAAACAGTGCCTTAGCTTTACAACCATCACCTTAGTTCTACTTTCAGGCCTTAGAGGAATTGACCTTACTCTAAAAGACGTCAACATGAAGACTGAGAATCTGATTTGGTATTTTTGAATTTTGTTAGTCAAGAAGCCTCTCAACCCTTTTCTATCCATATTGATACGTTACCCAAACTGATTACATAGCTTGAGACAATTGCATGTAGCCAGAAAAACATGTCTGAAGTGCACCAGCTTCCCAGTTACTACACCTAGTCTCTCTGTATGTCACTTGCTCAGATTGTGTGTGTGTGTACATGTATATAATAACTTAATCTGGTTTGTAGATCTGAAACAGCTGAGGTTCCTGGGACAGGGTGGGGTTTTTGCAAAATAGCCTTTATTGGCAAAGGCAAAGAAACCTGATTCACTCCTTAATAGTTTATTGTCTTCAAATGAGCTTGGCTTTCAACTTCTTTACTGTCATGGGATGGACAGTAGAGATCTTTTGGCCGCTAAAAAGTTTTCCAGTAGCATATGCAATAATAAGAGAGAAAAGAGCTGATGTTTACTGGGTCAGAAGCTGAACTTGTGCCAACAATGTTGTGCTGTTGCAGAAAAAAAACTCGCATATGTGGACTGCTGTAAGTAGGAGCTGCCAGTAAGACCCACAGGTAACCCACTTTTCAGGACTGGTAGGACACAGTGGGAATACTGTGTCCAAGATTACGCAGTACATCTCAAGAGAGGAGTTGACAAAGTGAGAAAAAACGGGAGAGACAGAAGAAAAAAAACAAAGGTGTTGGAAACACAAAATGGNGACCTTACTTAAGACTACAGAAGAGAATCTTCAGAGGAGACAAGATAAAGCTCTCCAATTATACTAAAGCTCTTTGAAAAAGCAAGGAAACAAGTTGTCTGTTGACAGAAGTGGTTTAATCATTAGTTTAGACAGCAGGAGGCAAAGACTAGATTATATGCAGGGAAAGCTAAAGCTTTTTTAAAAAAAAAAAAGAAAAAAAAGTGAGGTTGTGGTTACTCAGGTGGGGTGAGGGGACCCTCCTTTGCTGGACGGAGTATGCCAGGAAACATCTCACAGGAGCAGTGTCGATAGCTGATCCTGCATTATGGCAGAGGGGAATAGCAGGTAACTTCCTGAAGTCCTCTCTAAACCTTGTTCGCTGTGATCCTCTCAATCTATGTCTTAGTAAGGAAAAAGCAGAGAGGGATTGAACGACAATAGTGTTAGTTCTGATCAGAGGAAAGACTCCGGGTGTCACAGCCAACATTTCTGGCATTTGGCAATGAAGAAATCAGAAGAAAGAGAAGGAATTGCTCGGTAATTGCAGCTCAGAGTTTGAGAAAAATAAGCTGTGGCTTATTGTGGCAGTTGCGTACCTAGCCATTTTATCAGAAAATAGATTGTCTGTACTACAGGGCTCATTCTTAAAGTATTGTTATTACCCCAGAGAGAAAACTAGAATCATACTTCTGCATGTCCTTGCGATTAATTCCCTTGCTATGCTGCTTACTCATGCCATCCGTTACGACTTGCTGCTAAAGCTCACAATCACATTTCTACAGAGCAAATTTATGCCGTGTTAACATCCTCTTTCACACAAATATGCATTCTTAAGCTGTCAATATCTGAGTATCTTCATCAAACACAAGAAAACAGCACGTGTGCTTCAAAACTCGTCTGCTGTGCTATGTGGTTCTCATTGTAAGAAAGTGTTCCTGTTTAAATGAAAAAATAAATTGAACGATTTGGCAGTGTCTACTATTGTTGCTCCTTTTGGTAATTTTCCCTTGTCCAGTGCTACCAGCAACAGAGAACCTGTGCAAGAGCACCGGTTTGACAATGAGAATACCTTGACAAGTTGTTGACAGGTGAGAGGATGTGGCCAGGCAGCGGCACTGCCCTTTGTCGGGGGTGGATGGCGAAACCACAGGAAGGGCCAGGTGTAGCCTGCTAGTGCTGGGCTCACACTTCTTATGGGGAAAAAGCAGGGATTTGTGAGTGTTGGGGACATTGGAGTGTATTATCTGACAGACAACTACTCACCTCTCAACTTTCCAAGAGTAAGCATACTTTTGGAGGAGAGGAGAGCCCTAATTTTTTAAATTCTCACATGTTAGGGAAATTTCTGACTATTAGTCTGTTTTAAAATGAATGATAATGAAATAAAATTTCTAAAATCATAGAATGGTTCAGGCTGGAAGGGACCTTAAAGATCATCTAGTTCCAACCCCCCTGCCATGGGCAGGGACACCTTCCACTAGACCAGGCTGCTCAAAGCCCCATCCAGACATTCTAAACAAACCCAAAAAGTGACTAAAAGTCACCTGTGCCTACCTGTTTGAAGGCAAAAGTATGGCAGAAAGGAGGCAGTCACCTAGGGGTTTTTTGTTGTGTTGACCCTTACATTTTGAATGGAAAATTGCATATTGCATGTGACATTATGCCACAAGGTTTAAACACTTGCAATTTATTGGCATACTTTTTTAATTCACTTGAGTCACTTTACCTCAATCCTGTCCTAAGAACACGTGAATTGAGGGCAGCTGTGTGAAAACCAACACCTTCAATAAAAAGTTCATGAGTTCACGACTGGCAAGTTCAGCAACTACTTAACAGCTTGCCCTCAAGGTACAAGAGAAAAGTGAAGTAGTCTGAGTTAACACTTTCTTTTATATTGCCTACAAATGTCTTGAAGAAATTGAGTGTGTTATAATGAGCTGGAAATTGGAACCTGAAGTGAAGAACATGAAGGGTCATGCACTACTGTGTGGCTTAAAAACGTTTCTAATTTCTTTTTCTCTCATTTTTGGATAAGTAAACATATTTAATTTTTAAAGTGTGATTATATGTGACTACTTTATAACAATTTAATAATTAAAAAAGAGAAGGAGCCAGATTGCCCAGAAAACTCAGGGGTGTTTAAGGTATTGCCTCTGATTTTAGTTTTCTTTTAATTCATTTGGCACAGTGTTTAAACTGCTGATTCCTCTTATTTAGAGATGTATGATGAATCTTGGGGGAAAAAAATCACAATCATGTTGTTCTACTTTTCTTCTTCATAAACCTTGCTATCTTTGCAATTTATGTTGCATGAGAATCCTTCCTTGTATAAGTTCACAACAGTTGCTGACTTTCTTCTGATTGATCAGTAACTTTTCAAAACCAAAATATGAGTGAAGAGTGCATTATCTAAAAACCTATTCAGAAAAAGGTGTCTCCTCAACTGAAAGTTAAAGCCCACATATTAAAAAACATTAATGATCATAGAATCATAGAATAATAGAATGGTTTGTGTTGGAAGAGACCTTAAAGATCATCATTCCAACCCCCCTGCCATGGGCAGGGACACCTCCCACTAGACCAGGCTGCTCAGAGCCCCATCCAGCCTGGCCTTGGACACTTCCAGGGATGGGGCATCCACAGCTTCTCTGGGCAACCTGGTCCTGTGTCTCACCACCCTCACAGGAAAGAATTTCTTCCTAATATCTAATCTAAATTTCCCCTCTTTCAGTTTAAAACCGTTACCCCTCGTCCTATCATTATACTCCCTGAGAAAGAGTCCTTTATCAGTGACTTTATCCTTTAGTGTAATGATAAAGATAACTTTATCATTACACTCTCTGATAAAGAGTCCCTCCCCAACTTTCCTGTAGGCCCCTTTTAGGTACTGGAAGGCCACTGTAACGCTTCCCCAGAGCCTTCTCTTCTCCAGGCTGAACAACCCCAACTCTCTCATCCTGTTCTCACAGGAGAGGTGCTCCAGCCCTCTGATCATCTTTGTGGCCCTCATCTGCACTCACTCCAACAGGTCCGTGTCCTTCCTGTGCTGCGGATTCTAAAGCTGGACACAATACTCCAGGTGGGGTCTCACGAGAGAAGAGCAGAGGGGTAGAATTATCTCCCTTGATCTTCTGGCCATGCTTCTTTTGATCCGGTCCAGGATGCAGTTGGCTTCTGGGCTGTGAGCAGACATTGCCAGCTCATGTTGAGTTTCATGTCCACCAGGACCCCCAAGACCTTCTCCTTGGGGCTGCTCTCAAGCCATTCTCTGCCAAGCCTGTATTGGTGCCTGGGATTGCCCTGACCCACATGCAGGACTTTGCACTTAGCTTGATTGANAAGTGGGTGTTATGTTTCCACTTTTCCAGTCAGCAGGAACTTCGCCAGACTGCCACGACTTTTCAAACATAACGGAAAGCAGCTTGGCGACTTCATCCACCAGCTCCCTCAGGACCCTTGGATGGATTTCATCCAGTCCCATGGACTTATGCACCTTCAGGCTCCTCAGATAGTCTTAAACCTGATCTTCTCCTGCAGTGGGCAGTTCTTCATTCTCATAGCCCCTGCCTTTGCCTTCTGCAACTTAGGCGGTATGGTTAGAGCCCTTGCCCGTGAAGACCGAGGTGAAAAACTCATTCAGCACCTCAGCCTTCTCCATATCCTGAGTGACCAAGGTTTTCTGTACGATACAATAGGATACAATAATATGCTTCCCCTTTCTGGTTCTTAGTAACTTTCATAATTTTAGTATTTAGTAGGGGTTTTTTTTGGTTTTTTGTTCTTTTTTTAAGTCTAAGTGCTTAGTGTCTAGTTAGTTGTATGTCTGACCTGACCCTTGTCACCAGCTGTGCCATGTCTTCAACAGCTCTCACTGAACTCTCTAAACTCCCATCCTTTTACCTATGCTGAAAGTCATGGCCCTTTAATTTGTGTTTTATCAAACTTTAAGCACAGCTTTAGTCTCTTAGCATCAGTCAAAGAAAAAAGTGAAGCTATGTAAGAAAGCGCATGCCTTGCTCCATAGTCTCTTATTTCCCCGCTGTAGAGTGTGATGGTTTGATAGTTACGGTCAAATCAAAGGATGAAAACATATGAAACTGTATATAAAGTAACAGCTTGACATTTTAACTTTTTAGTTTTTACCTTTTTTCTCATTTCTGAATATGAACTCTCTGAACTTCACTAGCTGTAGTGCTAGGTTGAAGAGTGGGCTGGTAAGAATGATATTATGGAAATGTATTCCTTAAGACCCTTTTCTTTTTGTTGCTGTTTTATGTCTGAAATCCAAGTAGTTCTGGTGGGTAGTGTGTGAAATGTAGAAAGGATGTTATTTTGATACTATGGACCACTAAAGGAAGAAGACCTAATAGTCATGGAAGCTGATTGAAGGTGCCCTTCAATCTGATAGTCCTAGACTTTATATTGGAAGTTTTTTTGTTGTATTTAAACTGTATGAAGCTACAAACCAGCTTAGCAGCTTATGTTTGAATATGACGCACAAGCTCTGGAACTCAATAGCTTACACAGAATTTCACATAAAATTCTGTTTCCTGGAACTGGAAGAAAACCAGACAAATGAAGAATTACAGATGATACTGGAAGGCTTACTGGATCTGTCCTTACCCAGCTCAATGTATGTGGGTTTTTTTTTTTGTTGTTTTTCCTTTTATTTCTTTTTATTTTTTTTAGTCTGAATGGGTTAAAAAGATCACAGATTTTACTGTGTTTTCTATTTGCGTTGAAAATTGGTCTTACAAATGATCTTGTTAAATCTTCACTTTTTTTCCCCTAGTATTGGAAATAAGGAGAATTTTATTTGTATTAGTTGTAATTATGTATTCTCAGTTTATCAATACACTGTATAGTGTATGCTTTTCAGTAGGCTTAAAAAAAGTAAGCTCTAATTTAAAAAAAATTATAGACATTTGACTAAAACACTTATAATGTTTCAACATTTGTAGTTTGCATCTATGCATTATACTCTAACTGATCTTGAATTTCATTTCATTAAAAAAAAATCTGGAATATAATCTAACAGAGCAAAAATAGACTCAGAAAATGACTTATTTACTCACTTATGGCTGGATTAGAGCCCTTGAATTCTCCGCAGGCTAGTAGCAACTGTGAAATCAGTATCCTTGGTAGTAAAGTTGATGACCTTATATGAAATGTTGTGCTTTGAGCAGCACTAGTGCTTCTAAGTCTTAGTCTTTTATATGTGCCTACAGCTGAGACTGTCCCTGTAGATATGCTGCAGTTGCCACTTGCTCTGCCAAACAAAGCCTGAGGCTCGCACAGCAGCAACTGCAAATTTTACATACAGCTGAATTGCTAGAGAGTCCAGGAAAATACACCTTGATTTATGTTTGCTGCATACAGCTGTGTTTCTGTGATGGACAAAATCAAAATAGCTATGGATTTCATAGTCATAATTCACCTAGATCCTATAGTCTCAATCTCTTGCTTGTTCTCCATTGCCAGCTGTAATTATTTTCTATAAAGGTAATGCGCTCTAAAGCAGAAGGACCAAAACTTAGTCTAATTTTGGAAAGTATTTTGTTTCATGTGCAAAACATAGTATTAATATTATTTGAGGAAAAACAAGGATGTAAGCTCATCATCTTAATCAGTATTAGCACAATGCAGTTATTTGAGTTACCTATGCATAAGGAGAAGAGATTGTTATGTGACTGGCATGATCTGGAGCTCCAGGTAGAATCATACAAAGGTTTGTGTTGGAAGAGACCTTAAAGATCATCATTCCAACCCCCCTGCCATGGGCAGGGACACCTCCCACTAGACCAGTCTGCTCAGAGCCCCATCCAGCCTGGCCTTGAACACTTCCAGGGATGGGGCATCCACAACTTCCCTGGGCAACCTGGGCCAGTGTCTCACCACCCTCACAGGAAAGATTTCTTCCTAATATCTAATCTAAATTTCCCCTCTTTCAGTTTAAAACCGTTACCCCTTGTCCTATCACTACACTCACTGTTAAAGAGTCCCTCCCCAACTTTCCTGTAGGCCCCCTTTAGGTACTGGAAGGCCACTATAACGCTTCCCCAGAGCCTTCTCTTCTCCAGGCTGAACAACCCCCACTCTCTCAGCCTGTTCTCACAGGAGAGGTGCTCCAGCCCTCTGATCGTCTTCGTGGCCCTCCTCTGGACTCACTCCAACAGGTCCATGTCCTTCCTGTGCTGAGGACTCTAAAGCTGGACATTGTACTTCAGGTGGGGTACTATTTGACCCACATGCTATTAACATCACCAGAGCTCTACACTTTCTAGTCATATGTCTCTCTGTCATTCCATTGCAAAGATTTTTATTTTGTATGTTTGAAAAACAATTGCTCAGATGACCACAAAGACCCTGTATGCAATAAATTATGCTTTATATATTTTCTATATTTAGCACCTACATTCTGCATTCATGTGGAAAACCCTGAGAAGTGGTCTGACTTTATAGTTTCAACTTCTAATTAAAGAAATTTTTCGTGTCCAAAGGAAATGCATGGTCCTGGGAAGATGATAGTGTCATTGTGCACTGGATGTGGCAGATTCCACTGACAGAGAGCTTCCTGCTTGTTACGAATGTCATGGCAACCGCACCATAATGGAGATTGGCAAAACTTGTGCATGAAGGAGCTAAATACATTTCTTGAGGTCACACTTGACTTTCCCTATCATTTTGGTCACCTTTCCCTTGTGCCCTTTTATTTTCGGTTGTGGTACTCTTTCTTGATCACAGAACATGTTTACAAAACAAGGATGTTTGGCGGAGTGTACGGTGCTACGCAGTTCTGTTATGTGCCAGTTCAGAGACATGTCCCGTTAGATTATTACAGACCAGCTCATGCGAAAGAATTATAGAAGACATGTGTGAATTATATTGCTTGAACCAGAACTAACTTGATGAAAAGCTGTATTTATTTCTAGCTAAATGGAGGTCTATTATGGTAAAAGCTAAAATTATTGTGTGGTGGTGTTCTCAAATCAGACACAAGCAGTGTAACTGCCATTGCAAAAGCAGAATATACAAGAAAACAATCTGCATCTAATAAACGCTCAGCAACCCCCTTTCTGTAATTCAAAATAAAGATTCCAGGTTCACCTCTGTAGCTATAGTTAAGAACAAACCCTCGAATTCTTCAGAATTCAGAATATATGGGTTTGTTCCAGCAAATAACTTGACTCGTCACGTTTTCAAGAGACTTTTTTTAGCACAAATAGAAGCACAAAATCTTAGGCTGTCCAATTCTGAAAGGACTTAGAAAGATGAGTCCTGCTCAACCCCTATATACCTGGGTCTGCCTATGCTGTGAAAAATATTACCTTTGTCTTTTAAATGAAAATTTTAAACAAAGATTTTAAAACATTTTTATTGCTTCTAATTGTATAAAGGTATCTGGCAGTTTGGGCATTCATTTTTTGTCTTGTTTATTTTAATATTTTTTTTCCATGCAAGGGGACCCATGTCTGTGGACTTCGAGAGTTGACAAATACGGTATCATATAATATAACAATTTTCCAAAATAGGTATTTCCAATTGTCATTAGGAAGAACACCATGTCTGATATTTTACATACATGTAGATCCAGGGGATCTTAATAAAAAATTATTGATTTTTGACAGCCACACAATGAAGGAGAGCTGCTGGATCTGTAAGGAGTATGAGGTTTAGGATAGGGATTTGAAGGGTGCGTTCCTGAAGCACTGCTTTCCTGACAAATGCAGGTAATAGATTTTGTAACTCAGGAGTTACTCCTAGTGCGATGTTAAGCTTTACAGATTGGAATATTTGAATTAATTCTCTTTTTTTATTTTTTTCTCTTTTTTTTTTTTTTTCAAGGAGAATAATGGCATGAACTCTCACAGAGCTAAATTTCATTCATTTTAGAGCCAATGTATTGGCTCTAAATACCAATGTATTTATACCAATACCAATACCAAATGTCCTCCCCAAGTGGGAGGACACCAATGTATTATGAAAACTTCCTATTCCATTGAAAAAAGGAAACCAGTCTGGAAATAAAGGCTCAGGTCTCTACTCAATAGAGCACTTAGTAGTACTTACATTCTGTATACTACTTAAGATAATGATTTACCTCAAAACAGCACATGCAAATGTTGGTGACCTTTGATTTCTAATGCACCTCTCATTTCCAGCTGGGGCTCACTTGGCTTTCTTCACAAACCCTTTAAATCAAATGTGAAGAGATCTTCTCAGGCATATGGATAAGGAAACACAAGGGTTGACACTTTTCATGAACATAACAAAACACCTGTAATAAATACCAGATTTTTTTTTTACCTGACTTTTCGCTGGGAAAATTGCAAACATCTTTGCTATCTCATACTAGCTTAAGAGAATAAATAATTAATTTGATCAAATTTAGTTTGGTTTTGTTTTCCCTTTTTTTTTCCTAAGAAAACTCTCTAGTAGTAATCTGAAATAATTAATCTTGACCAATAAACTTTGGACTCCGTAAGCTGAAGAAGCATTAAAGGAGAATAACTCTGTGCGTGCATACATACCTGTATGGGGATACATATGGACGAAAACCGACACGCCTAGTCCCAATAGACACACAGAACACTTGCTTGTGTCTAATTTTAAAGATATAATTCATCTAGTAGATTTAACTGGCAAGGTTCATACTGAAAGTAGGTGCATGTATGAGGAAAGCAGTTATCTGACACGTAACTTGTCTGAATGAGCTGGCAGTCGTATGTCCAGGTTGTGAAGGAGTAATGTCAGAATGTATGGGCTCGGCAATCCCTTTAGAATTGCAAAAAGACTTAGGTGAGCCTCTGAAAAACATGTGCCGTATGTGGTAGTACATATGTACAAAATGTCCCAGTGAGCTACTCCATTTTCCTCCCAAAGGAATATTTCATATCAAGTGCTGTACCTGAATTGGTCGAAAGTTGTTACCAGCTATCAGGTGTGCAAATCCAAGGAACTGTTCAGGAGCTTTTAAATCATGCATTTTAAACTCACTTCCCTGATGCAAGCTTAGTTTCATGTTGTGATACCTTAGGGGGAAATATGTAATGCTATCGTTCCTCTTCAGCCTCATTAACAAGGAAGATAAAATGATTCCTACTACCTTCCTTGTGTTTTCAGCTTTTTTCCCCCCCTCCTTACTGCAAAAATAAGCTTTCTAGCAAAGCAAGTAGTTTCCTCCTACAGGATTTAATGTATGGGACCTGCCTGAAAAAGCTTATAGATTTATTTCCTCCACTGTTTTAATCTTGTGACTTCAGGGGAGAACCATCACTGGTACAGATTTTGTCACATGGAAGTTTAAAACCCATAAATTGTTATTTAAAAATATAATTTAATAGAAACTAAGAATGAAATTGTAATATTGACCGTTTGATAAACTTAATGAAATTTCAAGGGGAATTATTTACGTACTTTTCAGTTTTGCTTATGAGAAGAAATCCTTTAATGGAAAATCAGACAACCTCCCATGAAGAAAAAGTTAGAACAGGTATCTTTTGAAGGAAGCTGCCTAGCAGAGCACTCCTAAAGTTACTTAAAAATCATTCTCACTTAGTGAGAGAGAACTGACAATAAGTATGAAAAAATCTTTTCTTTCTTTCACTTTCTGGCTCCAAAACTGAAAACCTTGATATGAAATGCAAAGATATGAGGTGAATTACTAGATTATGGAGTCCTTGTACTCCAAGTGCTCAATACATTTACTCAAATTTTGACAGTAGGAGAATGAGGAAGCATTCAAAAGTGTGGTTTCTGTATGCCAAGATAACTTGAAATCCCTTCCTATTTAATAGAAACTTATCTTGAAGTAGATACATACATAATACAAAAAGACAGCGTAGACTAAAGTGTAGGTGTCCATAAAAAAAGTAAATCAGAAATCTAAGAATGCCAGGTAAAGTATATCTAAATTTTTCTTCAGACAAGTCCCTTGAAATTAGTCCATAAGTTCAAACTCTACTCAAGGGAAGCTATTGGAATTATGTTCTGATTTAAAAACATAACCAAAAAACCCTAATGCTTGAACAGCCGCTGAAATCCTTGTTCTGTTTTAGACAATGGGAAGATATAAAGAACTGTGTGTATGCTTTAATTTACATATATATGAGTATTTTATGATCATTTTTATACACTTTTTATTCCTGCTTTAAAATTTATATAGAGATAAAGTTGAAGGAAAGAATTAATAACTTCCTTTAATGAAAAGCAAACAGTATTTATTTACTTATATCATTCTTCATTGTCTAACATGATGAAATTTAGTGATGATGCACCCGGTTACTCTTGCTTCTCTTGGCTGAAGTCTTCAGGTTTGGTGTTAGGATGTTTCTAGGACTTTGAGCATTTTATAACCTAACTTAATGTATGGTAAAGCTGATAAGTGTTCACCATGTGGCTGGCAGGTTCATTCTGGGTGTGTTTTTAGCTTTCCTTACTGATGACGTGTCAGTAACTGATGAAAAAGAAAACAGTGATGTGCTTGAAGTTCATGTTTAAATCAGCTAGTTAAATAAATTAATATAAAATTAAAAGGAAAATAACAGAATAGAAAATCTTAGAGGTTCCTGCTGGTCACACAGTCAGCAAGTGCCCCACGTACTACCAGCAGTTTGTTCAGTGAGATGGTTGGACCCACAGAGCATTTGTGGCCATGTGGTTTTGAACACCACCGTCTGCCCCATGCTCTGGCTTCCCTCCCCGTCTCTCTCTGTTCCACACCAAGGTCTAGACAAGGGGTGGGGTGGTGCGGGGTGGGAATACATATTTCTGGTGGAACTATAAGGGTATTTCAGCATTTCACAGGTCTAAGACCACTTAGGAAGCACACCATATCTTGGAAGAATACTTTTTTTCTCCACAATCTCTCACCAACGATGTCTACTCCTGTGTTTTGCTCCTGTTTTGTAAAATACTTCAGTCTTTCAGAGAAGAGATTTTTACCTTGCTCTGTCCTCTGGAATATATGCTGTATTTAAATGTATTTGTTTCTCCTGATGGCAACAATTGCTTTTTCTGTTTCATTCTTATGTTCTTTGCCTTCACTCTTTTAAATACAAAAAGTACATTTTTAACCTCCTTATTTAGGACATGTTTAACTCTCATAATCCTTCCACAGTAATTCCCACTCTCTTGTCTCTTTCTGGGCACTTGAAATAACCTGTGACAGCTCTCCATTTTGTCTTCGCCTTATGCTAAGAATGACACAATCTATATGGAGTGGAAATGTTGCATCCTGGCTTTATCTTATGATGGCTCTCTGCAGAAAATTGTGTTGAACTTTTTTGTTTACTTATCACAAGCTCACAGAGCTTTATACTGCCAGCCTACATTGGTCATGGATCATGTCATGGCAGAAATGGAGATATCCGCAAGGCTCTATATGCTGTTAAGGGGGAGGATGATAGAAATACTATTTGACAGTGTTAAATACTACGCCAGTCTGTTTTGGATTTCTTGATGTCAGCTAAGCTATATATCCCATTGTTATTCCCTTTAGTACTGCGGTTTTGACTTTTAGAGCAAATGATTTCTGATTCTTATATGTCCATACATCTTGCCTGAGGTATGTTCCCATTCTGTATTTCTTCCATGGGAATGACTTGTACTATCTTCATCTCTAGAATAAAAGAAAATAACACAGAAAGGCCAAATGCCCTTTTTCCCTTGACCTATCTGTTATAGCTTTGAAGAGCAAGTTTGTTACTTATTAGGAAGGGTAAATGATCAACAGTCATTAAAACAAAGAAATATGTCTTGGTGAATGAATTATGCCCACAGCACAAGACAAGGGCTGCTGTTACCCACAAGAAGTTTGGAAAATCAATTACTGTTGCATTTCTGTCTTACTCCACGATAAATGCATCTGTGGCCTACTAGCTAGTCACATAGGGCCACAGTCAAATGTGAGATTTTGTTGTATTTTGGAGTAGAAACCCTGAAAATCCTCCTCTCAGATGCTGCCCAGCTCTGTCAGTGCCGAGATTTCGAGGCTGTGAGAGCTGTTCTTTAAGTGCCGTCCCCAGTTGCTGTAGTTGGGTAACACTGGAAAGCTCGGCACATGTTTCACATTCAGAATAGCTGGGATTTCAAAAATAGGCATTCTCCAGACAGGGCAGTCCTGTACTTTAAGGCCATGTCTAAAACGTAAGTCTGGGATCTGGACAAAAAGTAATTGCATTGCTCACTATTGCTGACATTGGTGGTAAGAGAAGTCTTTGGGGCAGATATAGACCTTGGTGTCTATCACCTCCTAAGAGGGTGTATGAATCGACAGACTATTAAGGGTATTTTCCTTTTGTTGAAACTGTTTTGTTGCAGCAAAGGTTAGTTGCGCTGCCTAGAAACAGATAACATAACTCTCCATCAAAGTGAACTCTCTTCCCGGAGTTCTGATCCCTGCTTTAAAGTGCATTTCAGCTTTATAAATGAAAAAAAGAAAATCTGATTCATAAAGATCCTCTTTGTTCTTCGTAATTCATAGAATGTTACTATTAACAACTCAGGAAACACCAAATGGACGTGGAAATGTTACTGATTGTGCAAAAGGTAAACCATGATGCAGCTTCTAAACTTTACTATTATTAAGAAGCATAAATTTGTATGCGTCTTTCCTCCTTTAAGCAGAAGGCGAGTTACTACTGAAATAAATTCTGTTCATATGGTTTTTCGGTACAGAAGTTCATTCAACATTTATTATCTAAACATGGACAAGACTTTTGAAAAAACAGGGCCATGCCTTCTACTCACAGAAAGCTGAGCTCCCTTACGGTGGTGAGCATGAATGCTGTGTACATCACCTGTGCCATTAGGTACCTCACTAATGAGTCCAATTTCCTGCATTAAGTGTAGCACCTCTGAAATTAAATTAAAAGAAAAAAACACAGTAATTTTGTTCTTCAGAGCAGTCACCGTATCTTATTTTCGTAGTAAAACATGCACTATCAGTATGGCTGCTAGTGGATTTGTCAGTCCCTGTGTGGTGGCTGAAACTGAATTTTCTTTAGCTGGATTGTGTGAGTTTCCTTCCTACATTTCACATTTTTTCTTTACTAGAAATAGGATTTTAATAGGGATAAGATGGAAATAAGAGGAAGGGTTCTGTTTGTTTTCTTAGTAGTGTTTATTAGGCTCACTACTGAAAGTTTATTTATAAATGACATTCTGTCAGAAATCCTCAGGGAAGAATAGGGTGAGATCAGAGACTGAAAATGACACTGACTGCTTAAGTGGAATGTGATTCAGTCTACTACAGAGCAAGACAAATCGGAAAAGTTCTGCTGTCTTGTTTTGTCTGCTAATAAAGCCAGCTTGATTCTATGGGCTAGGCTGTACTGAAACTGGGTTTCCAGAGAAGTGGCCTGAGACCGTGGTAGAAACCAAAGAATGGGACTGAGTTTATTCAGCAATTCAGTACCGCTGTTTCGGCTTGCATTCCTCTGAACGCACTCGAGAACAAACTGACTACTTCATCTATTAAAAATGACTACTTATTGTAAATGGAAAAAGCTCAAGTACAGAAAGATAGGAAACATCTGCACAAGCACTATTTCAGGGAAAGTATTTTAATCATTATGCATCAGGGAGATGAAGGTGCTTTAATATCACTAAAGGGGCGAAGAGTGGTGATACCACTTTAAGTGTTGTGGCCCAGCACATTTTTTACTCATTTAAAATCATAGTACATACTTTACTTCTTGGTTCAAAACAGGGGGGGGGGGGGNAATTCTTAACCTTTGAAGTCTCAAAAAATAATTTAGTAAATGTACAAAAACAGGTATTCTGGAGACTTAAGTGCCTGGTACTTGCAGAAGAGCAGTACAGTTTGTAACTTTATAAGCAAGCATGTGTCAGAATCCTGGTTATACTATGCACCCTCAAGCCCAGTATTCTCTGGACTGAACAGTGAATTTGCCATTCCTGAATTTGCAGGTACTCTTCCATCAGGTGTGCTTCAAACCCAGTGTGCAAAAAGAACAAACAAACCTTCTTTTTAAGCAGAAAGATAATTTGGTTTCTCTGACTTGGTTATTTCTTGATAACTGTGAGACTGACAGTATCAAGAGTAATTAAGGTTCTAATATATAGCCTTAACCACCAGAGATTTGATGTAGACTAGGGTCACTTTTCATACAGGTTAACAAATAACAATTGACTTGAAGCCATTCTAAATCTTACACAGACCGTGATTTTCTTTGGTGACCTAGTGTAGAGCAGTCCGTATTTCTGAGATCTGAAAGGCAGAAGTGCCAAGGATACTGAGGCTACCAATTTTTCTAGCCTCTTCATTACTAGCTCAAGTGTTATGACAAAGTACAGTGGAATGGGAAGACTACGAGTTTGTAACTTAATGACAACAATAATGACTGGAATAATTGCATTGAAGTCTATGATCACCAGGGAGAGAATGAAGGAAAAAACAGGGGGAATAAAACAGCGAATGGAACAGGCAAGATGAGAAAAGAAAATTACAAACATAAACATTTTTTATGGTTCTGGGGAAGGACAGAAAAAGGCAAAATACTTTCTGGAGATAAAAGAGGTAAAGATAGTGGACAACGAATATTATTTCTCCTTTTTCGTTCTAATTCCAGCTGCTATGTATCTGACTTCTGTATGTTCTGTGACTATTTCACACTGTTTTTTCTACTACCTTTGCCTTTTCACTACTCCATTATTTGTAAGTGGATGAAATGCCCCTTCGTGGATGAACCAGTTTTGCCTATAGCAACATTTGAAAGAAGCGTGCGATGCAGCAAGTTAAAATCAAAACTAACTTAAGCACTGCCTCTGCTCTACTAATTTTCTTTGTTGGCTTTGTGATTACAAAACATCATTCACTCTCCAGATGAAAGACAGGTTTAGAATATTGTGGGCAATATGCAGAATAGCAAATTCTGTTGAAACTTAGGACACCATCTGAAATAATAATGAATACAGTTCTGCAGATAGTATTTTAATGGAAATAGGTGCAGTCAAATTATCCACTGCAGATGAATAGGAATGAATCATCAGAATGTTCTAATTCTGCCACAAGAGTAGAAGGATGAGGTAAATATTTTAAAGATATTAGCTATTTTAAATAATTAGCAGTCATTAAAGGAGTTATCAAATAGTCAAGTTTGTTTTAAAGGTCTTGCCTAAATCTGCAGTTCCTTCAGGGCAAAAATCTTTTGGAAGAAAAAGCTTCAAACTCCTAACTACCTCACAATTTTGCCACGTGCAATTTGTTCTATTAAGAATAGAAGATAGGTAAGATTAAAAAAACCCTGCCAACACATAGGTACAGTTGGGGTTGAAAAACAAAGTTGACTTGCATTGTTTTATCTACGCCTCTGAAAGATAGAAAATACCTGAATAGGTTTCAGCTGCTACAGACAAGGTCCTTCAAAGTGTGCAGAGGCTCACAGAGACTGTCTGGAGCAGGAGGGTGCGAATGCACTATCACTTTGAAAACAAGCACAGTATTTTGTGACATTACCTTAGAATGTTATGCTCACAAAAGAGCTTGTGGACCAGTGTGTATAAATGTTCCCTAGCCACTGCTAGGCAATGTGGGGTGCCTTGATACTGGTGGAGATCAAGAGACCTCACGTAACTGTGTTGTTTGTTCTTCAGTGAGGATGAAAACCTTTTTACGTAAGATTTTCTTCATTAGAAATGTCATAGGATAGATTCTGCAATTATTACTCATGCCAAGCAGTAGATTACCACGTGAACAGGTTCACTGAATTCAATAGCTGCATTGAAATGCGGTTTGTGATGGGAATGCCTTTCAGTAAATGATCCAAAATTAAGTCAAGGCTCTGTGGGATGGGATCCGAAGATGGCTTAAGGGAATTAGGATAATTATCTGCAAGTGTATGGGTGGAAAAAAGTAAATCAACCCTTTGCTGCTATCAACTCTGAAAAATACATAATTCAGAAATCCTCTACTTGTCTAATATGCATGCTAGTACAAATCGGATCAGTGAGGTGTAAAATGTTTGAGATGAAGGTGATGCGGGTCAGCAATGTAGCTTGATCCCACCCACACCCGAAAATGCAGAACTGTCTTATAGCCTCATTCAGCATCACACTTTCCTGCAGTGGGGGAAAAAAAAAATGTATAATTAAAGAAACTCAGAAACAGAACACTTTGAAAAATTAACATTATCATGCCAATGGCTGCTTAAAATGATAAGGCAGGATATTCTTCAAAATGTTTTTTAGCACAATTTGATTTGAAGTCAAACAGTCAGTGAACAAATTAAGGAATGCACTTTGTCAAGAAAATCTTCCATTGTCATAAAACATGAAGCTGCACTACGTTGATGGACCCTCAAATCTGCATAAAATGTGTGGATGAGATTTGAGAATGAGTAGGGATAACACACGCTTTTGCACAAAGACCTTTATTTGACCTCTGTCTTATGAAATTCCACCATTGGTAAAAGATCTTTTCTCTGTACTTGAAGCAGACATCCACTAAAAATGTGTGGAGAGAAGGACTGGTCCAAGTTACATTTTTTAGGGTTTTGCACAGAGCAAAGTTTTTTAACTGGCATCATGTTATCTCAGGTCAGCATAGCACTGATATGGAGCTTAGTAAAGTAAAACACCTATGCTAGGTTCAAATAGGGGTTATTGATTTTTAGTTTCAAAGTAAGACCTGGAATTTAAAATCCAGCAGTGCAAAACCAAAATTCAACGCTAGCATAAAATTTAGCAAAGAGTAAAATTCCAAGTGTGTAACAGCTATTTCTCAGCTCATGTAGACAGTTGGGTCAAGACGTTGTGCAAAAAGTTCCCATCATCCTCCTAGGAAATTAGCAAGAAACATTGTCTGCCACTAATTTTCAAATAAGCTACAAAATGAAAGTTAATCAGTGTCTGCCAATGATGAGCGTAATTTTGAAGAGCAATTACAATCAGTGACTATTTTCTTCAAGATATTAGTTAGTAAGTAGTTGTGGTCTGGCGTGCATTCGGGGTAGTGTTTGTGGCTGCTTGCTGGATGTGGCGAGTTCAGGCCCGTTGCCCGTGAGCTGCAGCGAAGCTCTCCCGTCACTGCAGGGTTTAGCAGCATGACAGGACGTTTCCATAGAGCCCGAGATGCACTTTTACCATCTGAAATGTCTGTGTGGGTGTTTGTCTCGTGGTTCATTGCTTCAGCAGCCACTGTGTCTAATTTCAAATTACTTTTGCTTCTACACGTTCTACCCTCCTTGCCTTTCTATAAACTTGGGGCTGTAAGCAGAAGCTCCGGAAATTACCTAAGCGAAGCCCATGTCCTACGTTAGTGCTGTGTGATCTCTGCCTCTTTGCTGTTACAGTCAGAATAAAGATTTCCAGATGTTTGTCATATTTGGATTTCTTTGATCAACAGTAATATTATATATATGCAATGTACACCACACGAAGCAAGTATTCCCAATTTTATCAAGCAGCAGTTGGAGTTTGCTGGTATGTGACTTCTTTTTTTTTTTCTTGTTGTCTTGAAATTTTACACTTTGTCCTCCAAGACCTTTTTTTTTTCCTGTCTGTCAAGGTGACCCTAGACTGCATCAATATCCAACAGAACCAGGCTTATGCCAGCTGAATTGTGTCAGAATTGTGTGGTGCTGGGGAAGAAAAGAATGTGATAATGGAGGTAAACCTCTAGAAATGTTATATTTATAAATATTCCTTATATTTTAAGGTTTTTTAGGAGAGGAAAAGGTTGTTGTTTTTTTTTTTTAAGTAGGCGGAAAGCGCTGCATAAATGGATATCAACTACAGATCACAGAGTACGAATAAAACTAATATTACTACTTTTAAAAAAACTATACTAATAAAACTATTCACAACCAGTAGTTGTGAATCTGCAAAATAGGGTTGTCTGACTGTTTTAATAACAAATCAACAGTGGAGCTATGGCAGAAGGACTATATTGGTAAGGTGTAAATTGCCTGTGGATAGAGTAGGACTAAAGAAGCTACAACAACGTGGTGGATGTGTTTTGGGGTTTTTGTTGTTTGTTTGTTTGTTTTTTTAACATTTAGTATCTCATCCCAATTCCTGTGAAAACAGATCCAACATTGCGTCGCGGCATTTGGAGCTGGGAAATCATGCAGCAGAAGCAGGCTGAGATTTTACAGCACATGGCATACGACCTGCGCTATTTGACAACAGCAACCTCAACAAAGTGCCCGTTGCCAGCCCCAGCCTTCAAGGAGCTGTGTCTGAAGGCTGCTGGAGCAATGTGTTTACACAGAAATGAATGCAAAATGTGTCACCACGTCAGTGTGACCAGCTGTCTCCCTGCGGTGACTCAGAGAGGCGTTTAGGTTGTGTTCCAGGGTGTTTTTGTTACAAAGCTTTTCAGTCTTTCCCCAGGACTGAGGCGTGATACTGGCGTGTGTGTGCTTACTAGTCTGTTCTTGCAAGGCTGGCTGTACTTTAAGGACTATTTCTCGGTGAGTGGGCATCTAAAGCAATCTGAAACACAAGCCCACAAAGATAAATATCACCCAAATCTGTAGTCAATTTTGGAAAATTGTCAACATGTATTTTGTCAGCCCCCTGAACCCAGAGGCGATAGGTTAAGGGCAGCTTGCACATAGCCTGCATCAGTCTCCAGCTGCTCCTACATATCCATACTCACACGCAAGGGAGAAAGCTATCCAACCTGAGACTTCTGATTATCTGAATAATCTCCGTTCAGACAGTCTGAAAAAAGCCTTTCCTAAGATTGCTAGCTGCCTTTCTAAAGGGTCCCCTGCTGACCACGCTATGTCACGCAGCTGCAAAGGATTTCCAGCTCAGGTGTTGTGTAGTCACACTGCTTTTGGGTCCAGAGCTTGCTCACTGTGAGACAAGTGCCAGCTGTGTCTTGCACAATGCAAACATCTTCTGCTCAGCTGGGCTTTAGCACGGTCATCCAGAAAATTACGCATGCACACTTACACGAAATCCTTTCAAGGTGGTTGGCTGGGGACTCTCTCCTTGTAAAGCGTGCTTTATTTCTCTGTGATGTAGCTCCAAATGCTTGGTAAGGATAACAGTTAGTCTTCACATCACATGGCTGTTGTGAAATATAGCTCTGTGTGTGAATCCCATCATCAGTTGCTCTCAGTGCCATAAAATCCCATTGTGTAAATGACAGAATTTGTATGGTGCGTAGTAAAGGACATATGTTGAATGAGGAATAAAACAATGAATTTCTGATCACATAATAAGTGCCAGTGCTTTTAGGCAGTGCTCATAACAGGAATTTGTGATGTAGTGGAATATGCATGTAGAATAATGAAAAAAGTTATTGGAATTCTTAAAGATTGTGTCATAGTAGCTTCTTACGAGGCAACTGAATTAAATGCATCGTTGGCTTTAATTCTGACATTTAAAAATTCCTAAAATGCTTTTGCATGAATTTTTCTAAAACACCAAAGTAAACAACATTTTTAAACATGTTCTTTTTTCCTTTGCCTGTTATATTTTCTATTTCTACTGAAACATGAACTATTCATTTATATATGTGGACATGTGTGTGAGTGGGAGGAATGTTCAAAATTATCCTGTAGTCTGCCTGATCGCAGCAGTCATTCAATCTCACCAGTGCCTTCATAATTCTCCTGGGTCTCAGGAACATCCAATGCACAGGATCTCTCATGCTTACTTTCCTTTACCTGCCACCTTCATGCCTCTGAAGGCCAAAAAAATTCCATACAGATTCCAGGTCAGGGTGCAGGTGATGTTTCCGTGTTATGGGCTCCAGTCTCATTTTGGAAGCACAGAGTATTCTTACCTTTACAAAAACGGTTGATGTTTATAGTAGCTTTAATTTTACTGAAGGTCGATGTGATTTCTTGTGCAGATTTCAGGGTACTCTCATCTACCCTGTATCCAACAGGAAAAAAAAATTCATAGATCATTTTGCAAAACAAAAGGGCAGGGAAGAGATTCATATTCACCTCTCCTGAACTATACACAATTTTTTCGTAACTTAGCCCCAAGTTTCTACTAAAATCATGCATTTAAAGTGTAACAGATACTCCTGTATACTGTGCTTGGTTTTGTTATGTTTACCTTCTGCTATTTCAGCCATGGGATAATAAATGTCTATGTCTGATACTCTAATATTCATTTCAGACTTCAAACACTGTTGCAAAGGTAAGAAAATGTTGTTATTACACATTGCAAATGAAAAAGCTGGAGTCAAAGATATAAGATGACCTGACAAGAAACCCTGACCAAAAAGAAAAAAATGGAATGGTTTGTAGATCTCTTGTGCAATGCCATGACCCCTCCATTGCATCTGTCCAGAAATCACTGAATAAAGAAAACAATAGGATTAGATGCAATATTCTGTGTTTCTTTGTCTAAAGTGCAGATAAGTGAAAAAAGCAAATGCCTAGACGTTGTCATTTTTTCTAGGCATCCTGGAAGGAAAGATGCATTTTAGAAGGGATGATGAAGAAGATAAACATCTTTGCAGGTGTTTGAAAAGATCAACCTTCCCAGTCATCAAAAGAAGCACAGACACGTTTTTGAAAACATAAGGAAGATGGAGGCTGGTCTCGTGGGATGATCAGGGGTAGGAATGAATCTCATAAGATGGGCAGCCACAAAGGGCCTTGATTATTATTTTTGCACAGAAATAGCTGGATATTTTAACTGTATTTGAATATTCTCTGCTGTCAGTCAAAAAAGAATTAGTTTTCAGAATGAAATTTCAAAAAATCACATCCAGTGGCTTTTGTTAATGGGTCAAGCTGACAGTGAAGGGGACCTGTTAGAGGCTGATTGCTTTGCCCTCTGTCTGTCGGCATTCCAGAAGAGTTGTGTCATTCCCATCATTGCAACATCCTTCTGTCCTTTATAATTAAATTAATTAATTGATACAAAAAGAAATATATAAAAAAATAGATGCAGGTTCTCTGCTTGGAAAGCTTAGGCAGGGAAGAAGTCACAGGCTCACTATAAACTGAGTGCAATAGTCAATATAGTTTCTTGTATAACTTAAATCCAGTCAGATAGTCAAAATCCTTGCGACTGGGTCTTACAACCTAATCACTCTCACCTACATATTCCAGTTTCCAGTGTTTGAAGCTGGGAACAAGGTAAAAAGTTTAAAAAAAAATCTATGCAAGAGGGGTCCAGATACAGCTGATAGAAATAGAAATGTTGATTGGCAAAAAAAAAAAAAAAAANTATCTGGTGCTATTTTATTTTAAAAATTTGTAAATTAGGAACATTTTCATGTTCCTGTATTCCATGTTAGGTCTTCCCAGAACAGGCTTGATCCCTAAAACTTCATTACAACAGAAGCTAATCAAAATATGTTTAATAATCTTAATGACTTTAAAACCAATGAAACCATGAGAAAAAAAGTTTTTATTTTATCTTAGAAAATATCTTTAATATGAAACAGAAGCACTTGATTCCCATATTTTAACACTCATGCGTCTGTGCTGCCAAAGGCAAAGACCAACTTTACCTTCGTTTCTTTTCCCTTATTGAGACTATTTTGTTAAACTAGGGTTTAGCATCATCCTAGATTTTATCCTACCCTTTTCCAAAATAATTTTCTCATTAGCTACAGGTGTATGGTTAACTAAAGTAAGAAGTTACTACAAAAGGATACACTAAAGAAAATTAAATTAATTAAGAAGATGCGACAACTGCTTGCATATGCCTCATGCTTAAGCAGCTTACCATAGCATTAGTATTCTTACGAATTTTAAAAAGGTACTGGTTTCAGATATCAAACCAGTAACATTTCTAACATTTCACAAACAGACCTGGCTTCACAGATTTCCAGGTGGGAGAGCACTGAAATCAAGTAAACTGTGTGTTAAACTATCTTCTTTCTTTTAGGTTTCTGTCACTAATTCTGGACACTCCTCATCTATATTAATCTCTCTTTCACACCAGCCTAATGTCCTAATAGTAAGGATTCAAGTCTTTGTTCTCTTGTCTTTTGTAACTGGAAACTGTCACCTTCAATAATATGCATTTTTTCTTCTTTTTTTTATAATGCAGTCAGATTATTTATATTCTGTAACATTAAGCATACACATACATTTATTTTCCAAACTGTTAGAAACTAAAGTTTAAGCTTTTTGCTTTTTACAGAGCTGAAATAACATCAACAAAGCCAAATAAATAAATAAAATCAATTCTCCACAATTTCTATGCCTGTAAAACTGGATTTTATGGAAATCTGATTGACAAGGATGTACACTCTCTTTATACAGAAAATATTTCTACATTAAAATAAATATCACACCAGTAAATTTCAGAGGAAGACCAAAAAAAAAAAAAAAAAAGACAAGCAGTCTTCTCAGCCTGATTCTGTAGCTGTGACTGTATTAAAAGCCTGTACTAGAATTGAACAGCTCAGAAAATTTTATTTATTTTAATTGCATGAGAAAAGTCTCACGAGTCTCAAAGGAAATGGCATTACTCCCTACCTTCAAAGACTTAATGGATAGAGATTAGCTTTCAGTTTATTATTAAAATGAATCTTTCTGAATGTACAACACATCTTTCAAACCTTTTAAAAAGTGTGGTAAGGGAATTAGTTCCAGAAATATTGTTCCAGTTGTTTTAGGTTAGGATGACAACTATGATGGTAGTAGTAGGAGTGTGTCTTTTTCAAGAATACATCAGAAATGAAACTGAAGTTATGTGCCTTTATAAAAGAGAAAGAAAAAAAAAAAAAAAAAGAGGAAGTTACAGTTGACAAAATGCAATGGCTTTGTGTAATCCTTTGTCTACACTTCTGAAGTTTGACGTAATGTACTTTTGTGGAACATTTATTTTGATAGTAACCATTTTCAAGGTGAACAACATAACATTTATAGGAACATAAAACTAGTACATGTGTTTCATCAAGCCTAAAATTGTGTCTGGAATACTTAAGAAAGAACAAGCATGTGCATAACATTTCTTTTTCCATCTTCTGTCCCCTTCTTGAAGTCTACAGCTTTCAGGGGTTTCCTGGGACTGATATGGTTTGTTAGTAGCTCACTGTATGTCTCTCTTCCAAGTGCATGTTTAGTTTCTCCTTGAGCTCTGCTAAACATATTGCATCCGCAGAACTAAATTCCTAATTTATGGTGTCATAATCTGGTATAATATTGCAAACTAGCTCAGGAGAAACTTCTCCATAAAATTCTCTGCTCGTGTTTCTGTGTTGCTGTCTCTCTCAGAAAAGTGCTCAGCATTCCTGCCATCAAGGGCTTGTGGTAAGAATTCCCTCGGTCTCTATCTTATCTCAGGATGTCAGCTTTCTCCAATTTTCTTTCAAAGATGATGGTACCTTGAAGGGGAAAATGCATCCAAGTATATACATCATTCCAACAGCCTCCTTGTCTCCTAGCACTAATCCAAATTGCAATCCTATTCTTGTCTTCAGCACAGCTGTCTTTCCCCTTTCCCTATGCATGGCTGTGAGAATGGATCTATAATTTACTGAACTGCCATCCTCAGGTTACTCTTGCAAAATGCTTTCCGGTGGATTCATGTCTTTCCTCTCCTACAGCTGTCCTTCTTCAACTTCTATCTCCTATCTCATGCTATTTGCGTCATATCTCAAATTAGCTCATAAAGTAACTGTATGCAATACCACATAAGGATGGAAGCAGGTTCTGTTGATAATTGCTGTAAAATAATGACAGACATGGACTGAGAGAAGAAAATATCTTTGTGATCAGTTACAAGCTCCCTCATCTTGGGTGTGGAATACACAGATAAACTTCGGTGTGGATTTTCCACAATCTAGCTCAGTATGCTTACTCTTTCCTGAACATGTTCTAGCAATAGCAAATAACAAAACTGAGTTCAGAAATAATAAAAACATATTCACAAAAGTCCAATCAAGATATAGCTGAAAATTCATTAAAGCAAGAAAATCTCTTTGTTCTTTAAATTCCTTTTACAGTTTTGGATGTATCTTTAGGATGATAAAAAACAATATAGGATAATTGTGAAAGAGATGCCAATCTCCTTCTTCAAGATTGTTCAAGAACAGAAACTCCTAAAATATGTTTAAAAAAAAGTATGAAGTGTAGTCATGTGCATATGGTAGAAATACATGGACTTGTATAGAACTCTTAAATTTATTTATTGAAAAAAATATTAAAATGTTTATAAATGGCTCTAAAGTTACTTGCTTTATTCATGCTTGGACGATCAGACTAAGATAGTCAAAAATATCTACGTAGACATCAAAGGCTCTTAGAATTTTCTTTGAAATGGAGGCCAAATCTGTGTGTCCAAATTTAATAATGTATGTCTTTGTTTTGATGAAAAACTAAAGAGGACCTGGACATGGTCTCCAAAATCTGGCTTATTATGTTTGGAAAGTCAATTTACTGTTGCTGACAAACAAAAGGATTTTAGGCTCATCATCTTTTGTGTGATATTATAACTATATATATGATCCAAAATAGTCAGATAATGAGCCCACAAAAATAAAGTAATATTTTTATTTCTGGACTAAACCATTCCACACATAAGGTATTCCAATAATGAAAGATAACATTTTTCCAAGGTTGAAAAAACAGAAGCATATGCATCTTTAAAATTACTTGTTTGATTTTCTGATCAACAGAAAAGACATGAAAGTGATATAAACAGATGTTATTTTGCAACAGTTACATTACGATGTGTATGTGTGAAAGAAATATATGGAAAACCAAACTTTGTCATGGAGAAATGAAATAAGATGACAACTGTGATAAGAGTAAATCCTGTTTTTTAACATATTTTTCTTTACATATGTTGACACATCCACCTTGTTTTCTACAAATACATGTACAAGACATACGATAAATGATCCATACGCACTACAGCTATGTATCTTAAATTATCATTTCACTGCTATATTGTATAACATTATTTTCTGACTCAGAGAATAGCCAAACTCTTTGACTAGATCTCTTCTAGGCCCCTGTCAAAAGTACTGACAAATCTTACATATATACTTACATATATATTTACAGATACATCACCCTCAAATTCATTATCATTTTAATCAGAACATATGCTCTGCAGAAATATACAAAATGAATAAAAACATCTAAAAATATACTATAATTTTACAATTGCGGGGTGCGTACAAAGGACATAAGGTACATATAATACTGAGACTCCAGATTTGGAAGACAGTAGGATGCTAACAGCATTTTACAAGAAAAGAATAAATAATTTCCTGGTAGAAAGCAGCAACAGTGCATTTAAGTTTCAAGTGAGAATGAATGACTGAATAATGCAAATCTTAACCTATACATGAAAGTTCAGAACCCTGAGAAAAATATATTCTGAGTCAGTACTTTCTACCTTCTTTTGCCTCCTCCTCTGTCAGAAACGAACCTGGGCTATGGCTGTAAGGAAAAAGTTCAAATCAGAGACATGAAAGAGAATTATTTACATGTTGAGGTCATAAGTGAGTAGTTAAGCTGTCGCTCTTCAGGTTCTTATTAAAACACTTAGAGACTCATATTCAAAATGGTTCATAGTTGCACTTTGGGAGGGCTACGGGGAAACTATCAGCGGTCTTTGACTCAACGCGCACTGAGGGCAAAGTCTTCCCAAGGCTGAAGATGAAATGTTTTCAAAGGTGCCCCTTTACAAGTGATCTGGGGATAGAGGGTGATTTAAAATCATATCTGAGAATTTCAAAGCAGACAAAGCATTGTGTTAACATGTGAATTATGTATGATCCTCCTATGTACTTCAGCCACTCTTAGCTTGTCTTCCCCTCCCTCAGTCCCCCCGTCCCCTAGCCCAGGAAAACCTAGTGTGACTCACGGATTTCAGAAACATACTGAGACAAGTTAGGCTTCTGTCATCTTCTATTTCTGATATCCTATTTGTGAAAAGAAACTAAATTGATCCAATAACCATTTAATGATGGGGATGACAGCAAGGGACTACCATGTGGGTGCAGTTCATGACCACAAAGTGACCCAAGGAGAAGGGTTTGCCTGATCTTGGAAGTTAATTTGGATTAAAAAAGGGTATGTGATTTTTACTGTGAGTGTGAATACAGGCTAGAATGAAACAAATGTACTCATGAGCAGTATCTATTATCACAATTGCTCCAGAACAGCTGTTCTTTACCAAGTTCAACTCAGTATCTGAAAAATAGTACTGCCAACATATGGCTGTTCCTAAAGGTTGAAGGCTGATGGTCATTGAGGGTTAACAGACTGACTTAGTAACTTTTTCACACTCTATGCTAGTGGACTGTTTTTAAATCAATGTGGGTCACTGAAGCTATTCCTAATTTAAACAAGTGCACCAAAAAGTAGTCATACCTTACAATTCTAAATCCTTTCTAAGATGTAAAAGTATAGCTGTAGAAACACATGTAATTTTCAAGTGTATTCACAGAATTTAACTTCTTCAGTAAAGAAGGCAAAATTAAACAATACTTAGAGCTATATACAGGAAGTTAATTTTGATTTTTCAGATTTTGTTATTTTGATGTTTACTTTCAGATCAATCCCTCATTATTTTTAAATAGCCCCTAGAAGGGAATGGAAGCCAGGCTCTGGGCAAATGGCATCAACAGGGTAAAACAGAGACAGACAATCCGGACCATCAAGAAGCTGGACAGATATATTCATAAATCTTACCAGACATCACCATGTCACATGGAACCCAGGAGCTCTGTTTGGTTTCACCTTGTGAGGAGATATACAGAGGACATTGGTGCTCGGAATAGATATGCTGTCAAAAGAGAAATATCATCATAGAATCATAGAAAGGGTTGGATTGGAAGGGACCTTAAAGATCACCTAGTTCCAACCCCCCTCCCATGGGCATGGACACCTTCCCACTAGACCACGTTACTCAAAGCCCCATCCAACCTGGCCTTGAACACCTCCAGGAACAGGGCATCCACAACTGCTCTAGGCAATGTGATCCAGAGTCTCACCACCCTCACAGTAAAGAATTTCTTCCTAATATCTGGTCTAAATCTCCCCTCTTCCAGTTTAAAACTGTTACCCCTCATCCTACAACTACAATCTCTGATAAAGTGACCCTCTCCATCGTTCCTGTAGGCACCCTTCAGGTACTGGAAGGCTCCTATAAGGTCTCTCTAGAGCCTTCGCTTCTCCAGGCTTAAAAAACCCCAAGTCTTGCAGCTTGTCTTCATAGGACTGGTGCTCCAGCCCTCTGATCACCTCCGTGGCCCTCCTCTGGACTCGGTCCAACAGCTCTGTGTCCTTTTTATGTTGGGGACTCCAGAGTTGGATGCAGTACTCCAGGTGGGGTCTCACCAGAGCAGAATAGAGGGGCAGAATAATCTCCCGTGACCTGCTAGACACATTTCTTTTGATGCAGCCCAGGAGACAGTTGGCTTTCTGGGCTGCGAAAGCACATTGCCAGCTTATGTTGAGTTTCTTAACCACCAGCATCCCCAAGTCCTTCTCCTCAGGGCTGCTTTCACTCCATTCTCTTCCCAGCCTGTATTTGGGCTTGGGATTGCCCCGACCCATGTGAGGGACCTTGCACTTGGCCTTTTTGAAATAATAAAATACAAGAGCTGGTTTCATCAGACTTTTTTCTGGATTTCATTTCTGTTTTATTCAGATATGTGAAACTCCATTATGTTTTACAATGAGATCCTATCAATTTTTATGGAGAACTATTTCTAGATTTGAAAGAGCAGTTTACTAAACTCTTGTTGGAGTAGACCACCTGCACACTCTAATATCAAGCATGCTGGTGGTTTTGGTGCTGTAGATACCTATCCACAAGCAAACTTCTAACAGAAATCAGATCTTAATTTTGCAGAAATGGTGGAAAACAGGACTGGGCTTTAGAAAAATAAAGGTCTCTACTGGTGTTGAACATAGAGTGTTTAAGAGATAATAATGAAGTGAAATGCAGGCAAACCAATTTCCAGATAGGCTCTGACCCTTTCTAAGTGGAAATGACATGTGGTATTAATAATGAATCATTATTTCAAATGCCGATCCGCTTGATGGCAATTGTCATTTTATCACTTAGTTGTTCAAAGTGATGCTTGCTTGATTTAATTTCTACTCGACATTGTAAATCAGTTACCTGAGAAACTACTGCTTGTTAGAAATGTCTCAGTTCTTATACCTGCTTTCTTGCTAATTCACTTTGTGAACTTGGACAGGCCACTGATTTTCTCAAGAACTTAAGTCTCTATGGCAATTGACATGGTAGGGCAGAGATACATAGCTTTTTTAGAGTTAGTTCAGCTGTGAAGAAGTGTCTACTCATGGCAGTGCAGAGCTCATCTGTGTGGACTGATTCACCTTGGAAAATGGCTAGTGTGTAGGCATACCCTAGCTTCAATTGTTTCTTGAGCCAGACAAGTTGACTGATAATGCAAACTCAGCTACCTCAGAGGGCCCAGAGACAGTCCTACGCTGTGAAATAGAAGGGGACGGCAGGCATATTTTCTTATTTCTCTTGTCCTTTAGGAGTACTTGGTACTTATCCCACAGATAAGTAAATGTACATCCCATATTTTACATTTGGAGACATTTCCAACTGATTTGGGGGAAGTTTTTTTAATGTACTCAGGTTATACCCTTCTGAATCTATAACTTTTCCTTTGTGTTGTAAACCTCAGTCTCCTGCATCCCTGACAGTATACCGTTGCCTCCAGACATAAGTCAACATATCTGTTCCCTACTAACTTACCTGAGAACACAGTATCTTTTGAGGATGAGACTGTGTTTTCTTTACTACCTCTATAATCAATGGTTTTGCCACTGCTCATTAGCACTTTTCATTTATAGAAAAAATGTTATAATGGAAGAAGCCTCTTAATTTTGATTGTCTGATTTTATACTTCATTGTTCGCATATTGCCTTGAGAGTCAAAGGTATTTCAATATGCAACTTAATATTAAATGATACTAATAACTGTGAGGCTATCTGTTCATCTGTATCCTCTGGAAAATTTCATGTGCTGTGTCTTTTTATACTACTTAGTCAATAAAAAATTCATACACCATAAAAGATACAGGTGTGGGCTATGGGTACAGGATAATCAATGGAGCAAAGCTGGGCTAAGAACTGGGTTGAAAGTTTGCTGGTCAAACAAACAATCTGTAAAATAATATCAGACTTTCTTTAAAAAAAACCCAAAACTATTATTGAGTTAAGGTAAATGTCTTACTGAAGATAAAATCTAAGTGTTTCATATTAAAAATATCAAAACAACACTTTTGGATTGTTTGGATATTTGTTCCTACTCCTTCTGGGGTTTGTTAATTAATTGACCCAAAATAAAGATGAATATACACTTCAGTGCTTGGCTGGACTGGGGTCGTGGTCTCAATATGCTTGTCAATTCATTCAGAAATATATTTGATTGGAGGTTTTTTTGTGGTTTGTTTGTTTTTTTTTCTCAGCTATTTTGTTGTTATTGTTTTTAGAATGCATGTTTGTTTTCAAACAGAAAAGGGCATGTTCAGGATGACTGCAAATTGGAATCCCAGCTGAATTTCAGCTACTTCAGCCAAAGGAGAAGATTAAGAGCACATCTAAACCACCAGCCACTCTGGGTGGTTGGTTTTTTTGTAGGGGAAGATCCCAGAGTGCTCTGAGAGTGGACCTTTTCCTCCATGACTATTGCATATAAGAGACGTACAAAAATACATGTTATAATTTGTTTTTAAATGTATAAACAAACCCCAACAGTACAATCTTTTTCTTTAGCAAATTAAAAATTAATAAGCAGAGTAGGAGCAGAAGTGGAATAATGAGTGGAGGGCCAGGTCAGAGAGTGGGGACAATCTTTGCCGTATGGTTAGAACTTAATTAAATCGATTGGGATTCTGTAAGTTTCTTTCAATAAAAATGTGTGTGAAGTGGTAAAAATCTTACAGAATTGCCCATTTCTCTCTGTGCCTACACTTAAAGAGGAAATTTCCTTTTCTGAGTTTGGGCAAAATTCTGAGAAGAAAAGCTGTCCAGGGCCAAGATTTTTTTGACATTCTTAACTATGTGCTATGTATAAAAACACACCCCATGTGTATATATGTAAAATATATACATACAGACATGTAAAATATGTAGTGAGAAAAGTCAATTTGCCTAAATTATTATGGATAGTAACCTGTATCCCCTTGAGTTTATACAGAGTCCTTCAACTTAGCTATGCAGATTGTGGTGACTTTTTGCTGGGCTGTGGCTTCTTGAGGAAGATCCTTATTTTCTTCAGGGATGTTATGTATATATTTTCAAAACGAGTAACCACCCACACTCTTTGCTTGAGTATCTTTTTGTCTAATAATTGGTAAGTAATTGGTTTTTTTGTTGTTGCTCTAAGCATTTGTTTTAAGCTTAGAAGGGAGATAAGGAAATGTCATGTAAGAGATGCAATTTGTGCAAAGATTGATTAATGGCTGAGTAAGTGGCAAATACTCATTTCATCTAGTTGTTAACATGCTGTGTTGCAATTATTCTGAGAGAGAAGTGGGCATGGTAGGCCCAACCTGAAAGCATGGTAGCAAGCCAGCTCTTCCCAGCGCATCCTGGGGGCAGTTTCTCTAGAGAGACCTTATCAAACAGCATAGGAGGACTTACTGCATAGCAGACCTGGTGGGGTTTGTATTGTTCAGTAGAACACTCTGAATTGCTTGATAAACCTTGCCTGTTTGAATAAAAACCTGTAACACAGCCAAATGAGGAGTTTTACACAATTGAGAAGAAAAAGAGTGGAAAGCATACGAGTGGAGCAGGAAAATCGGTCTCCTGGAAAAGGATGTCTCAGAGAAAATGGTGTAGGGATTCACAGTGGATAGACAACTCAATTACAGCTACCATTGTAATGCTGGGTCAAAAGGCCTAACGCAATCCTTAGATAAATACAGAGAAAAAGAGTGAATAGGAGGAAAGAAGTGATTTTGCTTCTATACTGGAACATCACACAGGATTTTTGTCTAACATTTATAAAAAGGTTGTTGAAAATGTGAAGAGATGCCAGCGAGATGTAAAAATGAGTTGAGGGGTATAGGAAGTCCCTTTCATGAGGGCACTTAGAGCTTAGTCTGTTTAAATTATCAAAAAGAAGTCTGAGAAGTGAGTTGAATGCTGGACAAAAGTACTTTTAAAGGGAAAAAACACTGGAAAGTGAAGGGCGCTCTAATCCAGGAGAGAGAGGAGCAGCAAGGACTCATGGCTGCAGACCAAACCCAGGGCAACTGAAGCTTGAAACAAGCCATGTCTTTTTGAAAAATGAGTATGGTTAGTCACTGGACAAATGGCAAAGGGGACTAGATTTGCCATGCCCTAAGGTCTTCATATCCAGAAGGAGCCTTTCTGTGTAGAGGGAGGAAAACAGCAGATGAACTGCTCCAATTTGAGGTAACCTGAGACCCTGCCAGGAGCAGACCCTGTGTAAGTCAGAAGTCCATAAAGCTGATTTCAGAAAGCAAGAGTGGCAAACATCAGGAGAAACTACAGTCTGCAGCTCTGCTCCGGCAATTTCACCTGTCCTGAGCCCTAAACACCACTCTGGGTTCAGGAAGCACAGCAAGAGCCTGAGGTAGGAAAGGTGAAAGAGGGACGAGCTGGGAGTAGTGCAGGTTTAGGTACCTGCTTTTGCCATAAAGCTGTGGCGCCCTGGGCAGCAAAAGGGGAAAAAATGCCTTGTGAAATACAGAGACAAGAGCCTGACAGGGAGCGTGGGCACCGCCAGCCCTCAGCAGTGCCTGTGCTGGCAGCCCGGTCAGACTCCAGGGCCCTGTTATGTGACAGTTTGTTTCTATGAGTCACTGTCACACGCGTGCTCATATACATGTACATACTCCCCCATTCACTAAAAAAGCCACAAAGCTATTTATTATTCATGGAAAGTCCAATTTCAGAGTAATTCTTCCTGCCTTTAGTCATAGTGTCTCTGAGTTGGTCTTTTTTTTCTAATGGGCTAGTCACAACTTTCATAAAAAATAATTTCTAAGGGGCTATTCTAAATATTTTTGCATGTGCACCCTAAGCTAATTTTCCTTAAATATACATACAGACGCATACACTTCAATTTAACTTGACTATGCAATCTTTTTTTCTTCATTTTTTCCTTGCTGAATGATAACCTGGAAGAATTTCTGCTTAACCAAACATTTTGTGTTGGGATATTCATAATGAAATAAGTGAAAACAAATACCTAAAGCCTCTTATACAGTGGTGGCATCCCCTGCCTTCATTTTGGAAAGCAAAACATGGAAAGAATTAATCTGAGACATCTTGTATTCCAAACAGAATTCTTCTTCTGCAGGGTAATCTTAACTTGGCTCATGTTTCTTTCCTTTTCTCTCAACTGCTTCTCTAGCTCTTAACTGATTTTGAGACTGATAGATGCACATTTCTAGCAAACATAGCTGTTCATGGGAAGGAAGGGGAAAAGCCTCCTGGTTCTAGCTGGAAGGTTTTTCCTCTGAAAATGTCATTAGAAATACAAAAAGATATGACTCAAACTCCAGCATTCAACCTTTAGTTACTGATAATTTTTTGCAACACTTTTTCTAGTTGCTTGTGTGTTTTTTTCCTGTGGGACCTGCATAAAATATATAGAGAGACGGCCTCACACCACCCCCAGTTTTATTTCTTCTTAGAGAAGCTTTCAGTAAGTTATGGAAAACTGCTGTTGATGAGACTGATACATGTCCTACAGGTTAAGAATATGATTAACCTACTCTTCTTTGACATTCGGGTACTACCACCTTAGTTTGGTACTGTTAAATCCTGAAAATACATTCCCTGAATATATCTGCTCTGAAAAAAAAAAGGTTTTACCACACGCAGTTGTATATGTCATCATATAAAAGGTGCTTTCATGGCTTCGTGGACTTGCTGCAGCTTGGAAAATCCTGCTAGGCACTCTGGGTTAACATTTTAGCTGTCTATGTTGCTGAATTTTTGCTGCTATTTTTACTTGTACTACCTAAATGTGAATGTAACTACTTCTGCTTTTAGATTGAAAGCTCATTTCACATGTGTCAATGCACAGCTTTCAGAAGGTAACAACACGTTTTAATTTTTTCTCACTCCATTTAGATTTGAACTGGAAAACTGAAGAAGATATCATGTATTCATGTGCAGTGTAAACACTAATCACCCATGCATTAAGATTTTCTTCATTCTTTTAAAATTCTGTTCCTTTCGATAAGAAAATTATTTGGTCTCAAAATAAAATAAATAAATCCTATAATGAGTGTTATAAAAATATTAGTTTAACATTTATTTCTTCTGTCTCAAGAAAGGAGAACAGCTTCAAAGACCTATAGCAAGTCTTAATCCTTACAATATTATCCACCACTTTTCACTTTGGTACTTGTGCCAAAATCAGGCATAGCTGTAACTTGATGGAGTCAATCCAACAACAAAACGAAAAGCCATTTTCAAAAAAGTATTTTCTCCTCAGTCTTACCGCCCACCTGCTGTTTAATGACAACAGCAAAGTTAGGCAAGAAAGATGCTTTGTAGCCAACAGCATCGGTGTCAGCCAGTGTCAGACGAGTGGGTAAAAGTATGGAGACAGGGCTGGAAACTCCAGGTAAGCAAGCAAGTGGTGGTGCAATGGAGGGGGGATGTTAAAACAGCCATTGGCACGATGAGAGAGTAGAAGGTGTCAGAGAAAGAACTCTGCTTAACAGAGACTCAGGCGCTCAGCCAGAGACGTGTTTCATGTCTGCAAACTATAGAAGTTGAGTTTAGTGCAGGTGACTGCCCAGCAGCTGTGGTTGTCCTCTTGGTGGCACAGGGATGTGACAGGGATGTGAGAAAAAAACCTTTCCTCCCTCCTGGAAACTTATGTTTCAACATGTCATTATGTGCTGCCAATCTGAGAGAGTGAGCAGTGTTTTCTGCCTGCCCACGTCTGCAGCCCTGAAGGACTTTGATGGGAACTAGCACGGATTTCCTGGAGAGTGGCTTCTCTCTCACTTTAGCTCAAGGGACAGAACTGTCAGGGGAAATGGCTGATTTGCTCTTTTCAGAAAACTAAATTTTATAGGCAAATGCAGGCTAACAGTCAGGTGAGAGACACTACCTTATACGGTACTAGAATAGTTTTACAGTACAGTAGTTTTCCTAGAATAACTAGAATAGTTTTACAGTTCCTGAGACTGGGCCAGTTTAAATGAGCCTGAAGGGGGATTAGTAAATTTAAGGAAGAGGGACAGCAATGGCATTTTCAAACTGGCAAAAAATCTCCCCCTAGACTAGAGTTGCAGCTCTAACTAGGCAATTAGGCTCCAAGAAACAGTCAATGACTACCTTGTCTGTTACCTTGGGGATGAAGATTTATGTGCTGATATAGCCAACACCAGGTAGTCACAGCAAGTCTGCAAATGCGTTTTTCCCATTGCAGAGGTAAGGAGAACCCAGCTCTGAGGGTTCACCCAATGAAGAAGAATTTACATCTGTGGCTTTATGACCAGAGCTGCTAATAAAGGATTTGTCTTCATCATGTCCCTGCATCCTTCCCAGGAGAGGAAATACAGGAACAGCTTAATGCTTTCCCTCTCAAAGCATGAGGCAAAGGAACGCATCTCAGAAGGGACCTGCAAGGAGCCTTCACTCAGCCAAAGTGCAGTCAGAGCTGTAGCAGCAGTGTTTGATTCTGAGGGTAAAGGCTGAGCTTGTAAAATCCGTAATTTTAAGGCACTGACAGTTCTTTGCAAGCATCTAGGCATATTAGACCATTCTTTCTTAACATCCTCAGAGGGCATGCCCTGCTTAACCAGGGTGGCTGTTCAGCATATCGATGGCTGAATTTATTCATCAGGGTGACAAATTCTCAAGTGGGGTCATGATATAAGCCTGGTCGCTAACAGAAGCCCCTCCCAGAGAGCTCTGGAGGGATGGGAATTCAGGAAAGACTGTGGATCATTTCTTTGCTTTCTGCAGCAAGAGAAGTGAATAAGAACAACTAGTGGTCAAGCTTCACACATATCCCAGTTTTCTGCATGTATTACCACATTTAGGGGGTAAACCAAACTTTCAGTTTGTGATGGGGAATGATAGAATGTGATGCCAACTCCATTGCCACTGAATCATTCTAAAGTTCTCATTAGTGGTACTTCAGCAAAGACCAGATAGACCTTGAGGGAAGCTGTAGGGGACTTTTCCCTTTTTCTTTTTTTTCTTTCTTTCCCCCTGCCCCGAAGAGGTCATCAGTTTCAGACTGTTAAAATAATTGAACAGAAATCAGCTGATGAACCTGAAGGCTGGCAAGTACCTAGTGATGAGTCTGTATTACCTGCACTTGGTTAAGAGTGGAGACTGAAAATAAAACCTTCACCACCTTTTTTAAACTTCTGATAACATGTTTAGAAATATATTCGTTTACCTCTCTAAGCTAGTCTCTTGACATCTGTCAAAACTGTCAGATTCCTGGCTCCATAATAAAATAAATTACAGTATCCTAATCAAAATGGGAAGATAGCTATATTACAAACCTATAAGTCGTTTCACAGAGTGATTAGTTCCTCCCTACATTAGGTTCAGAATCTGTCATTATTTGCTTAATCTGACGTTAATGTGATCATTTTCATATACTATGATCCTTTGTCCTTTTCTTTGCTTTTCTGCCTGAAAATTGAAACATAAGAAATACTGTCTTTTTGGAGTAATATTCACTGCTTTCACCTGCCCGCAGTCCTTACTGTAGTTGTCTTCAGAGAAGCAATACTTCCTTGCAGTGACAAAGAGGCCATTTCAGAAAAGTGTGGGGCGAGCTGATGAAAGAATTGCAGCAAGCACAGAGTGCTTTACATTCTCTGAAAAGTGGTATGATGTTGTATTTCCACTTATCTTGCTGAGCAAATAATGAAAGTCACCCACTTTTCTCTGCAATACCTTTTAACAAGCTCTCCTAGCTGAGTAGTTACAGCGCAATAGTATCCAGGATAGTAAAGATCTTTTTCAAATGGAAAAGGAGAGTTTGTGTTACAAAATGAAAGTGTTTCTTTTTTCAAGATCTGAAAAAAGCTGCCTTCAGAAAGGTGTATTTTCTATATTAATCTGGTCGTTGTATTGTGATATGTACCAGTGGGTGACGAGTTCTAAATCTGAAAATAATAGATTTAGCTTTCCTGGGAATTAAAGATACTCAGATACATTTTCTATCAAAAAGAAATCTTAAAAAAGAAATTCTCATATCTTCCAGAAAAGCCATTATCAGTCAGGTAAATGTGCATTTATACAAGGTTGACTAGTGTTAATAGGAAAAATGAAAAGAAACTTGACAGTAGATAGACTGGGAACCTAATGCCATGGTAGACGTAAGAACAGAATAACCAAAGGATGGTTAGCTATTTTTGCATAAGCTGTTTTTGAACTAAAGGTCCCTATCTTTTGTGTTTTGTGCTTTATCAAAAATGTCAGTCTTGATGTAATTCAAAGGGAGAGGGTGGAGAGGAAAGCTGAAATCTCAGGCTCTTATGGGAAGGAAAAATAATCTTTAACATTTCCCTAACTGCTCTAATTCACAGACTTCATTCTATAGCAAACCCCTTTTATTCTCACATATTGCATCATCTTGCCATTAGTCAGCAACCTGTCCCATTTAATATAGTTTAACTAACCTACAGGAGTCAGAGGTGCCATCAGCTTGTTGCCTGATATTTATAGACAAGGGAGTAGTAGAAGGTGAACAATTGATTGTGGGTCATTCACACAAATAACGCATTTGATCGTTTGTTGACTGAGTGTCCTGGTTACAGCTGATACAGTTAATTTTCTTCCTAGCAGCTGCTGTGTTTTGGATTTAGTGTGAGAATAATGTTGATAACACATGGTGTTTTAGTTGTTGCTAAGTAATGTTTACAGTAAACTGAGGACTTTTTCTGCTTCCCATAGAAGCTGAGAGGGAGCACAGACAGGACAAGGCCAAAGGAATATTCCATACCATAGACATCATGCTCAGTACATAAACGGGGGCTGGCTGGGGGGCAGGGATCCGTGGTAGCTGCTCAGGGTGGGTTGGGCAACCAATCATTGGGTGGTGAGAGCAATTTTTGTTGCATCACTTTTTTGTGTATATTCTTTACCATTATTATATTTTTTTTCCTCTTTTGTTACTGTTCTTTTAAACTGTCTTTACCTTGACCCAGAAGGGGTTTTTTTGTTTTTCTTTTTCCTTTGCCCACCCCTTGCTTTTTCTCCTTCTTCTCCCTACCCTACTGGGGCAGGGTGTGGGGTGTGTGGAGTGAGTGAAACCCTGCATGGTCCTAGTTGCTGGCTGGGGTTAAACCACAACACTAAGGAAGGCTATGAAGACTGAGAAGGATACCTGTATATGTTCTTCACCTGCCAAGAAGACAAAGGCATGTAAATCCAGGGAAAAGGTGTTTCTACACAGAGCACTTCTAAACTAAAAGACAAAGCCTGTGACTTGTAGAGTGAAGGATGTACTGCAGGGCCTCAGAATAATTTCAGGAGTGTCTGTGGATAAGAAAAAGTTATTTGCAGTTATTATTTGGCATATTAAGCTTTCTGAATTAAAATTTCCAGATTTGACCTTTGAAAGATAACTTAACCATGTGACACTTCTAAAGAGTGTGAAGGCTATGTCACTTTTGCCTGGAACAATAAGATAGGTATTGTAATAACAAAATCTTTGTTGTCTTCCAAACCCAGCTCAGGTAGAGTTGTACAAAGAGCACAGAATGCTCCCTCTTAGACCATCAGAAATGCTCTTACCTATAAAATGGAGACAAAACACTAGCAAAGAGTTTAGTGAAGCAAATCTATTAATTATTACGTCTTTCCTTATTCCATGTATATTCACATTGTTTTAGAGGGAAAAGGCAGTGGAAGAATGGGAGAATAGGAAATATGACAGAATTTTTCCATGCAGGAATACATATAATTATTGGATGACATTGTCTTTGAGACATAAATTATAATTGCAAATTAATCAACAAGATGTGAATTGTCCCTTGAAATTTTATTTCAATTACAAGATTCAATTTGGATCAGAAACAAAATTTCTTGGCATGAGTGTCTAGTAACTACAACGAGAATCTAAATTTCATTTCCTCTGGCAGCCTCCTTTTTGCCAGAAGTGAGCTTGCATTTCCATTTTGTGGTGGCCCATACTGAGAACTGCAAAGTAATTGCCTGGTGCTGTACCTCAGGGATGCAGTACTGGAATTTCATGTGGGCAGATCCAGTCTGAAAACATGACAGGAAGGTCATAGCAACTCTAATTTAAGAAGTTCTTATAAAATGCATGGGTAAGTGTTGCCTCAACTGTTAGAAAGGGAAAAGGTAAATTGATTGCGGTGAGGCGTCCTTTGAAAAATTGTCAGCACTTGGTGTGTCAGTGTTCGGTTACATTGAGGACAACTTCCAAAATAATTTCTGACAGAAATGCTACTAGACATCTCAGCTGGGGCAGGGGCGTGTCATTAACCCCCCTGCCATTGAAATCCAAGTGACCTGTGCTGGTCACTGTGCATGAGAGGAGGTGTGTCAGAGACAGAAAAGCCCATATGCCTGCAGCTGCCTGTCAGAAGGGTAGCTATGTCTAAGGTGGCATTTGAACTGAGGTGTTTGCAGAGTCTCCATCTCTCAGAGCTTTTCTGACACCACATCGAATTAGCTGGAGGGACTAGCTGGGAGGGAAGAGCCAGCACTTATTTATAGCTTAGGAGAAAATTCAGGAAAAGAAATCCTTCCTGGTAGATTTACCCTGGAAATCATTTTAATACAGGTGAATTTATCTGGCAATGTGTAAGGTGGTGTAAAACCTTCTACTTTCAAGCATAGTTTTTGATAAGCAACTGTGGTATTTAAAACATCCTCTTTCATTCTGTTACCAAAGTCTGCAATGCCTTACTCTGCTAGACACAATGAAAACACTGATTATATGAAAATGTGACACTAAATCGTATTATACTGATTATTACACAGAATCACAGAATGGTAGGGGTTGGAAGGGACCTTCAGAGGTCATCTAGTCCAATCCCCCTGCCAAAGCACGTTCACCTAGAGCAGGTTGGACAGGAACACATCCAGGCAGGTTTTGAATATCTCCAGAGAAGGAGACTCCACAACATCTCTTTGTAATTACAGAGAAAATGACAATCATTAACTAAAGTGCATTTTTAATATTTCTACGTGGTAACACTTGTTTCATCATTTCTAAGCATCTGTATCAAATAGGGTAAAATTTACAAGCACCTTCTCTATCTCATTTCTTGCAGAGCAACAAAATACAGTATTCTCATTCTAAAAAGCATCGCTTGCTCTTCAATTCTGTCTATTTGATTCACAGCATAATGAAGCTTCAGACCAGCTATTTAATGGAGTAGATGTGTTGACAAGGACATATTCTCCTAGGGCAGAATTACTTCCAGTGAAACCTGGGACTGTTGCTGGTGGACGTCCTTCCAGGCAACCAGGGGATGCAAACACAGAGGGGAGCAGTGCCTGGCCGCTCTGCCACCGCCTCCCTGGAGGCTTCCAGCTGCACACGACGTCAGGCCCAAAATCTGTTTGACAGCGGTCATCAATAGCGATCTTGTTTCTAAACCCAGAGCAGAAGCCTCAGAGCACAAGGCTGGAAACTGAAACTCTGCCCCTTAAGCAAAGAAACAGAGAAACTTTATTTGAATTGAACAAGTTATTATCTGTCTTGCATCACGGCGCCTGCCAAAATACGAGATTCTTCTTCTGTTGAATTTCTAGGTCATGTTTCATTCTGGCTGTTATTTTATACGAGCTTCTTCAGTTCTTTCTATCAGCTTTGTTTTCTAGGTTTCAAAGCCAAAAAAAAAAAGGTTTATCTGACCCTATAGATAAAGAGACAAAACTATGTGAACTAACTAAGACTGCTGAAGCAAAGAGCACAATAAATTGGTTTAAGAGGAAAGTAAATGTCTATATGGAGAAAGAGTTGATAGGAGGAGATGGTGGGAAAATGGGAAAGCCAATTTGCGAATTTGCGACAAACTAGAACAAATTCAATAGCTTTTCTCAACAACTTCTTGTGCTCTTTTGTTAATCTAATACATAAAAATTAACACAGAAATGCATTCTTTTCTGCTATTTATTTCTTTGTTTTCCAATTCCAATAACATTTTGATTCCTTTTACTGAAATAAAAATTGATAAATACCCTGCAAAGCGTTTCACAGGGACATAATTTAAAGACAGAAAAGCAAATCAATCTTACTTGAAGATGTTCAAAATTGAAATCACGTCTAAATCACTGATGTTCACTACAGAAAGGTACAGAAACAAGATGTTCTCTGGCCTTCAATCTCTGCTGAACAATGACACCAAAACCAACACTCTGTACTATAAATCAAATGTTTTGTGGTTCACAAAAACAAGGAATAAACGAACATTGACCATTCTGATTTTCTGCTGTTTTCAGCAGAACAAGCTGCTTTCTCTCTGTGACGAACTATGGAACAAAATGCTAGCATTATGGCCTTCCAACAAAGCTTGTAAGGATGGAGAAAAAGAAAATCATATACCACAGTGATTGATTGCTACACAGTGATTTTCCTATTAGTAGAAGGAGAGACAATCTTTAGTGCAAGAATAAATTTCATAACTATAATTCCTTCCAAGTGCTATCCTTTACTGACCAAACAAAAAGGGGGCAAAATGTAGTAGTGCTATGAGAATGTTACGGTGGCAAAAGAGGAGATTTGGGCAAAGAAAGCAAAGATTTTAGTTTTCTGAAACACAAAATGATGCTTCAAAAATGTATTCTGGGTAACAGGATCCAATACTCGATCTAAGACTAAAACATATTTGGGAATGTTGAGGAATCTAAGAACAGAAAATGAGAGTGAATGTCTATTCTCTCTAGCTGCATACATGTTTTCCCTCTGCTAAGTAGGTGATTGATTACAACAGCTCCAAACAAGAGGATATTTGAATTTCCACTGTTAGGTGTTTCGGAAATGGAGGAAAAGTATATTCCTAGGGTGCTTGTAAAGCTGCCGTATGGGGAGAGGTTTGGAAATTGTTCGAAAGTCTGGGTCTGATTCTCTAGGGAGGCCATGCTGCGAAATCCCCTTTGCATGATGAGGGTACAGGGGTAGTGTCTGCAACTGGCATCCATTCAGATCAAGGAAAATGTAAGAACACATGGGCCTGATATCATGGGATTCAAAAGAGCAGCTCTGCGGGTATCCAACTGGGGTACACAATAAGTTTGTTATATAAGGTAATTACATGAAAAGAAATCATTAAAAGAACATGATTAAAGTTGCAAACTAAAAATCAGAATTCTTAATTTCTCTATTATTTTGCTATTGGGCTCACAATTGTTCTATGGATGTGGATGCTTCTCTTTTTTACATTATCCTTGTCAACAGAGAAAAGACCTTAAGAACACAGTCTAAAGAACACAGACTAAAGCACCTGTTAAGAGGGAAGAACAGAATAAGTTAGGATGCTGTATAGGTATTCTTTATGTTTCCCCATCAACAGGAATATTCTCTTTGCAAGAGACACTGTAAATGGCACGTGAGAGTTGAAGAGCTCCTGAGTGAAGGCTGCTTACATTTTTGTTGACAGATACAGAAGCCTCAAAGGATTTTCATCCTCCTTGTACTTTCCATGTGGAGGTGCAGACTTTCAGAAATGTCATCTCTATAGATGATTTTTAGACGTGGGGTTTTAGTTATCTTTCTCAAAGCTGTTGCTCTGTGGGAAAAGTAAACAAGAGACAGGACACTTACTAGATGCTTAAGGAGAAGTCCACACGTCTGCACCATTCTGGTAGGGTTCTTCAGAGGATGTGTATAATCTCCAACATAGAGTCAGTACAACCTTTGGAGATACGTACATGAGGTCCCATATGACAAGAAAATAGCCAAGAGTCCTTGAGGCAAAAGGCCTTCTAAGGTATATATACAAAGTGAAGGCCAAGACTCAGTGAATTTAAAGACAATGGAAGGTGAAGGTGTTAGTCTGGAGTTAGTCACCTGTCAAGTGAAAAAATTGGCTTGATTTGTTACTCTTGGTTACACAAATGTGAAACTGATACTGAAAGACATTGAGGTGTTGGAGCGTGTCCAGAGGAGGGCTACAAATCTGGTGAGGGGTCTGGAGGACAAACCTTATGAGGAACGACTGAGGAAGCTGAGGTTGTTCAGCCTGGAGGAGGCTGAGGGGAGACCTTATCACCCTCTACAACTACCTGAAAGGAGGTTGTAGAGAGGTGGGGGCTGACCTCTTCTCCTTGGTGACAGGTGATAGGACGAGAGGAAATGGGTTCAAGTTATGTCAGGGGAGGTTTAGATTGGATATTAGGAAACATTTTTTCACTGAAAGGGTTATTAAACATTGGAATAGGCTGCCCAGGGAGGTGGTGGATTCACCATCCCTGGAGGTGTTTAAAAAAAGGGTAGATGGGGGACTTAGGGACATGGTTTAGAAGTGGCTTTTGTCAGGGTAGGTTAATGGTTGGACTTGATGATCTTAAAAGTCCCTTCCAACCTCAGCAATTCTATGATTCTATGATAACTGACTTATCCTAGGTGCTATTGGGAATTCAGACCCAGGAAGGATTTCAGTCCCTGTCTTGCCCATCCGGGCTCAAAGACAGCTTACTCCCACTTCCGCTGGCTATCTCATTTGAGTCTTTCCTGAATACAAGTCAGTCAACATTGAAGCATTTATATCTAAATTACTATTGTTTATTCACTTTTTTTTCAAGTGTTTTGTCATCATGCTATTTTCTAGCGCTTACCTTTTGGATCTAATCTGTCCAAAACCTATGGTCAGTTCTTTGACTGTAACAAATCACTTACACAAGAATAGGTTTGAGTGAAGAATTCATTGTTTCACAGAGTTGAATTTATACAAACATGTAGACTTTTCCAGGAATGAAACTGGAACTGCACCATAAAGTCACACTGTAACTGATTATTTCTAGCTTTCAGAACAATTTTAAAATCATGCTACTTTTATTAGAATTGGAAATAATGAAATCTCAGAAGAAAGGCCAAATAACCTGGAAGCATTGTCTGAATGTTGAATTTTGAGCATAAGATATGTCAATTATGTTATCGAATTAAAATCATGTGAAACAGGGTGATTTTTTTTTTTTTGTCACAGTTTTTCACAGACTTTTTCATTATTTTCCTGTTTTTCGTCACAGATTTATTCCATTCAGAAATTAAAAGCAAAACTCAAGGAGTTAAATCCTGGCTTGCTTGAAGACAGTGAGACTTGTATTCCTGAAACGAATACAGCGGTGAACCAACCCTTCCTCCCTAATTAATTGCATTAACATTTGAAAAAAAAATGGAAGTTTTGCCTCTGTCCAGCCAAGGAAACCATAAAGTTGCATGTTTAAATATGTTTTTTCCTGTGAAGTACTGAAAAACTATTTTGGAAACTTTCCCATCAAAGCAGATGTGTCCTTTTAACTTGAATCTGACTAAGGACCCTGTTTTTCATTCCCAGTTCAAGAACTGCTGAATATAAAGCCAACAAAAGGAGCTTTCAAGATATCTTGGGCAGGCTTAACATTTTTAAAATGTTAAGGCATTAGCTTTCTGATAAAAATACCTCATTTAAAAATGAAATTCATCTATAAAATACTTTGATAGTCAATGATAAAATTCTTTTCAGCTCTTTAGTCTCAATAAATACCTCTTAATAATTCCTGTGTATTCTTCTATCACTGTTTTATTTTCTGTTTTGCTTTGTCATTTGTTTTAAAGAGAGTTACATAAAATATTATATCAAAATGAGGTACATATATCTTCTTGTTCTGAGAAAGGCAAAAATATTACATAGTACTGAAAAGTCACTAGCAAGACTTTACAAGGAAATTGTTGTTTTATAAAACCAGCAAAAATCTAGCGAAACATGTGGGGCATCAGTAGAATTTTTGAAGCATCTTGGGTTTTTGTCATCAAATATGAAGTATGGATCTCTTGAGTCACCAAGAAGAAATTCTGCATCCTGGTAATTCTAGTTCATATATGAACTTCAGTGTTAATTCTAGCTAGAACACTGATGGGTCATTTACTCAAAGTGGGTGATTGTATGAATCAAAACACAAGTTACTGGACTCAGTAGAACTGCAGGGTTAAATACCAGGACCAAGGTTAAGATAAGAAGTCAGGCTGAGTGATCATATAAGGCCTTGCTATGACTAACTGTCAATAAACCAACATTTTTTTTATGAACTGCTTTCAAGACTGAAAGTCAAGTAAGCAGTGCTGTGAGAACATGCAGCTGTCGCACCAATAAAGTAGCTTAGCCTTCAGTGACATTTAAGAATTTGGTGTTCCAGCAGGAATACCTAGATGCAAAAATTCCCATATCCTTTACTCATTGTCCTATTCAAATGAAATAAAGTAGCCTTAGCGGCTAAAAAGAGACAGAACAGAACAGAAAAATGCTATTCTCTTCAGTGATGGAAAAAATACAATACAATACTGGTAATATGGAAATGACAAAAAGAATATCCCATTGAGGTACTATCGACTATGAAGCTCTTGTTCCAGAGGACTTACACCAGGAAATTAGAAAAATAGTCAAAATGCTATTGGTCCCTATTTCATTACTTTGCTTCATACATATCAATTATAAATGTTAGCCCTTTGGTAGGGCTGACTCACTTGAAAAACAGTGGCTTCCTCACATCTGATTTCTCAGCACCTGAAAACCTACCATCCACAATGTTATAAATACTGAAAAATACGTATGTGAGTTCATTGCTTTTTAATGACAAAGGCAGAACATAAAAAATAGTTTAAAAAATAAATTATTAGGAATACTGTTTTTCTGCTGGAAATCTATTTCAATAAGTATATTTATTGTTGCAGTAGTAAAGGGTGAACTTTAAGGCAACAAAAGAGTATGTGTTTGTCAGAGGAAAATATTTCTCAAATTTAATTGTGCTGCAATAGACATTCAAGAAGAATTATTAAGTGTTTTGCATTTATATTTTACAAAACCCTCTTTTTGCATTTCTGTTCGACTTTTTATGGTTTTCTTTCTCAGAAACCAAGAAGATGTATGCAAAATTAATTCCAAAGAATAGTTATTTTGCTTTTTTATGAGTCTGTAATTTTGTCATAATGAATATCTGGGTCACTATTTCATGTTTAAAGTAGCTCTATCATGATTTTCCTTTATTGCTCTGTAATGTGCATGTCAGCAGTTTTCACATGTGGTTGCCTTATATCTCCTGATGCAAAGACTAATTTCTATCTTGTTTCTCATCTAGATAACTACACAATGAGAAAATGGAAAAATCAACTGTTATTTTCAGAGAAGCTCTGTGCAAGATTAGTCAATGTTATTTCTAATGCTGTTTTTGGAAAATTAGCCACTGTAACTGTTAGAATATTTTCTACTTGAAGCACTCTGTCTTAAACAGATTTTTTCATGGGGAGGGATCACTCCAGCTACATCAAATAGGTGGATTAGGCCATTTAAAAAAAAAAAAAAAAAAAAAAAAGGTGGATTAGGCCATTAGAATTAAATGTTTTATTCAAATATTCAACCTCTTCTCCAGGAGATCATATGTCTCTTGCAGACCTTACATTAATTATACTTGTTATCTGAACAAACCTCCTATTTACCTCAGTTATCGTCAATATCTGGCACCAGAAAACTGCCTCAATGGATACTGTTTGTTTGGGGGGGCTGCTATTTTTATTAATAAACTCTTATGGACTTCATGTTTTAATTTTTCCACTGAAATTTCTCAAAATCAATGTAGTAAACCAGGAAAAAGTACAGATATGAGTAACAAGATTGCTACAGTCTTATGGCTTGGGAATGCTTCTATATTAAGGATAATTTACTTGAAAGTTCTGTTTGGAAGAATATGTCAGCTGAAGGGAGAGCTATGAAGTTATACAGTTGTGAATGGTATGGAAAATGTAGATAAAACATATTTATTTCTTGTTTTTCTTAAACTGAGTGTATAATTGGGCTCCGGACTGAAAACAAAAGGAAAGCATTTTTTTTTTCCCATAAGAGAGGCTATTTTTACAGGAAGTTTTTAGACACTACAAGTGTAAGTAGGATCAAAAGAAGAAGCCGACATGGCACCACTAAAGGCAAATCGTGTCTGACAAATTTAGCAGCCTTCTACAATGGGGTTTCAGTGATGGTGGATAATGGAAGAGGAACTGACATAATCTACCTGGACTTGTGCAAAGCATTTGACACTGTCCTGTGTGACATCCTTGTCTCTAAATTGGAGGGACATGGATTTGATGGATGAACCACTCAGTGGATAAAGAATTGGATGTATGGTCAGGCTCAAAGAGTTGTGCTCAATGGCTCAATGTCCGAGTGGACATCAGTGAAGAGTGGTGTTCCTCAGAGGTCAGTATTGGGACTGGTGCTGTTTAACATCTTTTTTGGCGACATGGACAGTGGGATTGAGCGCACCCGCAGCAAGTTTGCCGATGACACCAAGCTGTGTGGCGTGGTCAACATGTTGGAGGGAAGGGATGCCATCCAGAGGGACCTGGACAGGCTTGAGAGGTGGGACCAGTTCATGAAGTTCAATCAAGCTAAGTGCAAAGTCCTGCATGTGGGTCAGGGCAATCCCAGGCACCAATACAGGCTTGGTAGAGAATGGCTTGAGAGCAGCCCCGAGGAGAAGGTCTTGGGGGTCCTGGTGGACACGAAACTCAACATGAGCTGGCAATGTCTGCTCACAGCCCAGAAGCCAATTGCATCCTGGACCGGATCAAAAGAAGCATGGCCAGAAGGTCAAGGGAGATAATTCTACCCCGCTGCTCTTCTCTTGTGAGACCCCACCTGGAGTACTGTGTCCAGCTTTAGAATCCGCAGCACAGGAAGGACATGGACCTGTTGGAGTGAGTGCAGATGAGGGCCACAAAGATGATGAGAGGGCTGGAGCACCTCTCCTATAAAGACAGGCTGAGATAGTTGGGGCTTTGTAAGCCTGGAGAAGGGAAGGCTCCAGGGAAACCTTACAGCAGCCTTCCAGTACCTAAAGGGGGCCTACGGGAAAGATGGGGAAGGGACCCTTTATCAGGGAATGTAGTGATAGGATGAGGGGTAACAGTGTTAAACTGGAAGAAGGGAGATTTAGGTCAGATATTAGGAAGAAATTCTTTACTGTGAGGGTAGTGAGCCTCTGGATCATGTTGCCCAGAGCAGTTGTGAATGCCTTGTCCCTGGAGGTATTCAAGGCCAGGTTGGATGGGGCTTTGAGTAACAATGTCTAGGTGGAAGGTGTCCCTGCCCATGGGAGGGGCGTTGAAACAAGATGATCTTTAAGGTCTCTTCCAGCCCAAACCATTCTATGAGTCTATCATTCTATGAATGACTTAAATTCTCTAAGATTCAGCTGTGGCTATTATCTATGATGATTAGAATTCAAATTCTAGGCCAGGAAATTTCTAGATCTCTGACTGCCAGGAAGATAAAACAATCCAAAGAACTTTGTATTATTTTTTTTTATACATCTTTGTATTATTTTTTCTTATATTCTAATCTTACATTACTAGGCAATTGCAGACAGATGGCTTCCTACACCTATGATTTGACCTAGTTTCCTTGGTGGAGTGACCTGTAAACCGGGAAGTGTGCTACGAGGTAAATTATGATCCTTATGGAAAATGGGGTATTGGTGGTGGAGGTGACATTAATTGGGTAGGTTGGATATGTAAACAAGTCTCCTTCACTTGCCATGTGTACTCTACCTGATAGCGTGTTATGGCTGGTGAGTACGCATGACACAATTCTCCATATATTTTCTTTCAAATCTATATGGCAAATTTACCTACTGAGTGTAAACCACTGCGAAGGCCTACTCTATTGCAATAGCATCATGACATGTGTTATTGTTTCTATTAGGAGTTATTCTATATTATGCCTCCTTATGTATGTATTCCACTTGTGTCAGATCATTGTTTGAAGTGATAAATATATCTCACCTCAAAATTGAGCATGGACTCATCTTCTTGAACATTGCTTTGCCTCTTACTTTCTGTACCATAGCTGAGGTTGTAAATGATCTGGCTCATTTCCATTGCCTAACAGACTGAAACTGGAGTGGCAATGCCACTGGCCACTAACCATAAGCAAGACTGAAAGCAGTGACAATATACAGCAAAACAGATGAAAATCAGTAACAAATATTTTCAGGGTATGTTCTGCATCAATTTCTAGCTATTCCCATTGAAAGTTAAATTTCAAAGAACAAGTTCTGATAGGAATGTTGAAGAAAACTAGTGAAAAAAATTGCATAGATACAGATTCTCTCCACTGTTATTTCTATATTTGAGGGGTTTGGTTTTCCAGTCAACTATTTCTGTGAACATACTTACAGAGAGCTGTCAAGTGTTCTTCCCTGACACACAGATACGAGGAACCCTAGCCAATGACTCCAAGTGATTAATATTCAGGGGACTATTTTGTAAGCAAATGCAAATTATGATTTATTTTGCTGGCTTACCACATTTGATTTCTTCAATGTTGTCTTATCTTAGCCTTCTGTCTTTGTAGAAGAAAAGTCTGTTCTTTGAAGAAAGCTGACTCGAAATGCTGTAAATTCAGGTCTTCTTAGCTGTGCTATACTGGCAATTATGATTAGCCTTATTTTTCATAAAGCCATTTGATAAGTAGCCTTACTGCTCTTATCCATTGATTTACGCATTATAAAGATCAATTACTTACAGTGCAAATGTTATAAAATTACATAGCTTGCTTTATTTTTTAAAACTTTCCATTCTATTTTTGCTATATTTATAAAACAGTCTTGAGATTTAAATATTTGGACCCAGATTGAGTAAGAGGTTAAAGTGAAATGTTAAACTCCTTACAGTAAACTGACAAAAATTCCCATTAATTTCCAAGGGAGAGTATTGACCTGAAATGTTTATATAATTTGGGCAGGATTCATTAAGGGTTTACGAGTCAGGCAAGATAGGCCAAATGAGTGATCTCATCTATGCTTCCTGCATGAACAACAGGGGAGAGCAACTCTTCATGTGATTGATTTGACACTGAGAGTTTCCATGATGGGGACGAGGACGCCAGTCCAGAAATGCCTCCCTCTCTCCTCTGAAGATGCAGGGTTTCTAGACAACAACTCCAAACTAGATGCCTCTCTTTAGATGTCTAAATTGAGAAGAAATGAATTTAGGAGAAATAAATACCACTCAATGTTAAATATTTCATATCTTTAAATCTAAGCAAAATTAGTCCTCCTCAATGTCAGAGTTCTCATGGAATCAAATCTTTCTTTACCTCCCGAATTTTAGGCTGAAGGGGGAGGATAGTTGGCTTTTTTTTTTTTTCTTACCTTCCAAGGATATCAATAGACAGATTTGTTCACTCATTAAAGGACCAACAATTATACCATCCAGCAAACGCTAGTTACTAACTGACTTGAAGGAAAACTGCTATGAGAATCTGTGTTACAGCTATAAGGCACCTTCACACAAAAAAGCACCACTTGTGTCACTGAAAGCTTGCAGGTATGTAAGCCAAAAAGGAAAGAAGCCAAGACTGAAGACAATAAAAGATGACAGAACAGAGGGCATGGATGAGGGAAGTCACAGCAAAGAAAGCCTGAGTGTTAATTTACAGCACACCTGTTATTTCAAAAGAATAGGCCAGAGGATTTCACATTCCCACCTTATGAAAATGCAGGTAGGCTTCTCCTCACAGCAAGGGGCAAACTGCCTTGCATTTACCAGATCTAGAGAACATGTGCAGAAACATAAATTCCTGCTATCGTAGAGGTCTGTGGTTGTTTATGCGCTAAAATGCTCCCACTTGTTTTTCCTTATAACACAGGAAAAAAGAAGAAACCTAAAAATCATTTCTTTGGAGCTGAAGTTGCTCAAACTAGCTCAAAAAAGAACACAATGCCAGTAACAATATGTCATTGAAAAAGTAGTTTAAAGTGTTTCCTCTTGGATTTGTAACAGCGGGGTGTCTTCTGGGGCACATTTTCCTTCCAGCAAAGTGATGGGCAGCAGGCGATCAATAGGTTGGAAGCTGAGTCTAAGGAAGCACCAAAAAAAGAGGTAAGAACTGACTAAGCGAAAGGAAAAGCAAACAGCAGAGCTCCTGCCCCGAGCTCAGCGTGGCTCAGCGAGCCTCCCCATGCTGCAGTAATTACTGACCTTGCTCCTGACTGCGTGGTTGCCTCTGGTGAAGATCAATAAAACAGAGGAGCCAAAGCCAGGGAGGTGCTCTCACTTAAGTAAGGTGAAGGGCGCTGGACATAGGGCCCACAGCAGAGACCCTGCGGCTCCTCTCAGAGCCTCTCTCTGTCACCAGCATGTGGCCCGATGCTTGGGTGATGGCTGTTTTAAGACACGCAGACAGTGAGATTTCTCCAATGCTGCTCCAAAGGCAGTGGTTAAAACCTCAGCAACAAACAGAAGATGACTGCTTTCGTGATTATGGTAATATGAAACTTGAAACATAAAAGGTTCAATTTGCTAAGGTGGATTTAAATCACTTGTTACCACACTGGATGGACTGCAAACACCTTAAGAAGAGACGGAGATTATTTTCCATATAAATCTTATAAATCTTAGGAAGCAGTATAGACTCCACATTAAAAAGCAAACCCAAAATTAACCTCTAACATTAAGAAAAAAAAAATGAAAGGTCTGTATAATTTGCAGAATGGGATTCTACATATTTATTAGAAATATATTTTTCAAGTCCCTTTTCCTATACACTACCTAGGTGCTATCGAAAATCCTAAGGTAGATGTTTTTTTTCTCAATACCTTTTTTTCTGCGTAGTGAATAGAGGTTACAGTGGTTTTATGCAGATTTCAATTAGTTTTATGAAGACCCATTGTTCTGTTGATATTAAAAAGGAAAAATAAGCTGTCTAATCTCATCCCGTGTAAGGAAATGACTTTTATTTTACTAAATTGCGTGCATGTACAATGTGTTTAATTCAGAAAAAGAGACCTCTTAATAATATAATACATATTCCATTTGGATTAGATGCAGCCAGCTGCCAGAGGAGTAGCAATGATTGAGAGACTAACAGAATAGAGAGGATAATACTCTTTAATGCCTTTCTTATGGATTCCACAAATCCTCTTGATAGCTTTATGTGAGAAGAAATGTACGTGATGCTCCAGGCTCTAGCAGAAATTGCTGTACAAACTGAGTGTTGGCCTGTGCCTGACTTCTGAACTACAGAAAGGCTGTAGGTTCATTTCCCTACTTGAAAAATGTTTATCGTGTTTATAATCTTAGACAGGTTGGAAAGACTTGGTCACCCTTAATAAACAGCAAGTTTCAGTTCTACCCCTAATGTTTTATTCACAGAAATTAATGTAAATAAGATGTCCCCCCAAATCTGATAAAGACAGATACATTTTGCTTTTGATGTTCTATGATACTCTAAGATCATAGTAGAAATTATATAGAATTCTATTCATCTCTTCTTATCTGTATTTCGGCAGAATCATTGTAAGAGACACGTGCTCTGTCTTAGTCTTTATCCACCACTTCGGAACATCCACAACCAAGCTAGTCTGTGTTTCTTTAAACATGATGACGCCATCATCGCAGAATCGCAGAATGCTTAAGGTTGGATGGGATCCCTGAAGCTTATCTTTTCCAACATCCCTGCTGAAGCATGGTCACCTAGAGCTGGTTGCTCACAACCATGTCCAGACAACTTTTTAAGGATGGAGACTCCAAAACTTCTACAGGCAACCTGTGCCAGTGCTCAGTCACCCTCACAGTAAAAAAGCATGACCATCAGGAATGATGGTCAGACAGAGCATTCCGTCTTTCAGTTTGTGCCCATTGTCTTTTTTCCTGTCACTGGGAAGAGCCTGGTACTATCCTCTTTACGCCCTCCTTTCAGGTATTTATATACTTGGATGAGATCCCCCTGAGCCTTCTCTTCACAAGGCTGCAAAGTCCCAGCTCTCTCACCCTTTCCTCATAGGAGGGATGCTCCAGTCCCCTAATTATCCTCATGGCCCTCCATTGGATTCTCTCCAGTAGCTCCATATCTCTCGTGCTGAGGACCCCAGACCTGGGCACAGTACTCCAGGTGCGGCCTCAACAGTGCTAAGTAGAGGGGAAGGATCACCTCCTGTGAGCTGGTGGCAATACTCCTCTTAATGCAGCCCAGAAGACCATTAGCCGCCTTTGCCAGTTAACACAAAGCTAATCAAGCTTTGTGTTAAGTATTACTTATAGCTTTTTGATCAGCCTTTGATAAATGCTTGGATTTTGCTGCTTTTACTTTTATTCTTTTATTCATATTTCAAGGAAAAGGAAGTTATGGCATTGCAAACGACTTAAAGTGGGGATTTAAATGGTTTTAAGATTCCTTGGATGAGAATGGACATAAGTGAAGTTTTCCTGTCCCCTTTGTGTTTCTTTCTAGTATTTCACCTCAGGAGTAAAGCACTACATAGGCAAAGAACGGCTTTTATAAAATCTTCAGTTACTGTTTGCTGCTGGATACAGGTAGATAAATGAAATGCAAAGCAGATAAAGGACATGCACAAACTCTGTCACTCTTCTGCAGATCTGGGAATTGCAATGGTGTCTCAACAGTTCAGTCACTGTCATGGTGTTTGTAGAAGTTAAAAACCACTGCTAAGTCACATGGTAGAAGACTGTAGCTTGTATAGGAATGAAATGTTAATTGGTAGTCAAGATTCATTAGAAGTGTTGGTAACTACATGTTTTTTACATACCTCCGGTTCATTTTCAATGATGAAAGCACGCTATCTGCTTATTCTGTTAATGCAATAAAATTATAAGTAATTTGTACTGACAAATCACATGTAGGTTTTAATAAGGTAATTTTTTAAGGAATATTTTAAGAAATATTAGAACTCTAAGGTGCAACAGAACAATGAGAAACAAAGCTTTTGGCTTTTTCTCAAGCAAGGCTGTTATGCTTTGTTACAAAGGAATTGCCATCAAATGATGTACTATGTGTTCATTCTGCTGCTCACTATAATTATGATCACAATTAAACCTCAAAAATTGTTACTGTCAGTTTAGGATGTATGAAGCTGAAAAGACAGTTTGCACTGCAATGAATTTTATTGTTATTAAAGACTGGGTAATCATAGCCAGCTGCAGTTGATCAATCTGGAAATCTCACACTTTAAGAAACACATCACTGAACTGATTCTCTTAACTTTGGGGGATTTTTTTGTAATTAAATTCTAGCTATCTCTGTGGAAAAAGAAATCTTAAATGTCTTTCCTCCTTCATTGCCCTTTTCCAAACTATCATGAGCAGATTAAGTCCTTTCTCAAGCACTTTTTAATGCAACTGGGAATTCTTTGTAATCAGATACGGACTCCTGTATTGTTATCATTAAAAAGACACTTATATGGATGTGGAAGTAAGTTACAACATGTTATCAAAATATATAGACTATATTCTAGCTACAAATCTTTATAAAATAATAGATTAAATTTTGCTTTTTGGTTGGTTGGTCCAACTGGAATTTTGAACTGAGTGCTTGAATTACCGGAGATTCATGCTTAGGTGAAAGAGCACTGACCTAAGTATTTAAAACAATCTTCATATGTTTCTGTGTTATTGGATTTGTTTTTAACTTCAGTAAGTGCATAAATTTGCATGCCACAATTATTTCTGATTGTGGTAGTATTTCGTTTGCCGTGTTTGACCTGCCCTATAGATTTCAGACTGGTTAGTAGGTAGAGAACTCAAGCCCTTGACATGTACTGAGAACTACTAATGCTTCTTTCTCTATTAGGCTTAATTCTGAAAGTTTTGAGTTTATAACATACTGCTTTTTTTATAATAAAAGCTCTGTAATGTCTTCCAACCTTCAGTTACTCGTTCTTCAATGTGTAACTCAAAAAGTTTTTTGTGTCTGGGAGAAAAGTATAGGTTATAACTATGAGAAATCATGAGAAATATTATCTCAAAAAGTAATTATTTTAGAAAATATCTCATGAAAAATTAGTTGTTTTAAGGTATGAAAGGGGAGTACAGATTTTGAATTGATTTCTATTATTTGAAAGATTATTTAGACCATTGCAATAAACATAATGTCACTGGTATTGTGATATGCATTTTTAAATGTAAAAGAAATTATTATCATCTTTTCACATCCACCTTATACACAAAATCAGTGACTTTAGAAAATAGCATCCATTTGCCAACTACAGAACTTCATTTGAGTTTCCTGTGTTATACTCAATATGCACTATGTCAGGGTCCAAAATGCATGAAAATAAGAGATAGAGAAAGGAATTAGAGTCAGGGTAGTGCTCGGAAACAAGGCGCTTGGAGAGAGTCCGTATGTCCATGAGTATTTAAGCTGGAAAAACTGATCCTGATGAGCCTGCATGGGAATATGAATAGTCCTTCAAAGCAGTCTGTTGTCACGAAATTTAGACTTAGGGACAAAACTTAGGTTTTTACCTCTGTCCCTGAGCAATACCTTCAGGCTGTTATTAAAAAAGAAATATATTATTTGTGAAATTCTAATTGTGTTATAAAAATGGAATTTCTTAGGTGACTTTGCCTGGTAAATCACAGTATCAAAGTACTCCAGTATTCAGCAATATTCAGAATCTTGAAGTTTTATGTCACTCTGTATCTGTGTTTAACAGCTAGACTCAACAATTTCACCTGAAGTGATAATTAAATCAGGAGTTTTTCCTTTCTCACAAAGCTCATTGCCAAAGTCTCCAGTGGTAGACTTGTGCCTGAAGACATGTAAGAGATCTTGGACTGATTTCATTTTAATAGTGGGCTTTCTTTTTGCATTTGACTTTTTATTCTCTTCTCTTTCAATTCACTTCAAATTGACAGTTGTACCTGCTTATAGCTATGGCAACAGCCACCAGCTCGCTTTCTTGGTTTTCTTTTTCAGTGTATACATCAAATATAGTGCCAGTTTTAGTAACACGGCAGACATTCATAAAGATTTTATTTTCAGTGGGCTTCCTTTGGTGGTAAGCTTTTCCACTTCTGTTGAAATAAATTCACCCGATAGTTTTGAAGTTCAGAGCATTATTAGTTGTTGTTCAACATTTTACATAGAAGCCTAAGCTTGTATGTTAACAGAAGAAAATATCCTCAGCCCTGAAGTCTGAAGTGATGTGCAGTTAGTATCAAAGGGATGGAGAACTCCATGTCCCACTCCCTTAGAAAGAAAAAGAGCTAGAGTTCTATGTCAATAAGAATGTTAATTTCAAAATGTATTCATAAGTCATTTTTATCTCCTATCTATTTATCAGTTTTCATGAGAATGTGCTGTATTATTCGATGCAAAATACAATAGCAAAAATATCCTCACCCCAAAGCATCAAGCCCAGAAATGTACAAATTCATTCAGAATTTGAATCTAAGACATAACCAAAGTTTTTAAATAGGAGTATTCTGTATTCTACATGGCATGGTCATTACACTTCATCCCACCTCATGCAACAAGCCAAATAACGTCTCTGACTAAAATGCAAGTTGTGCTACTGATGGCTGTGTACATGCTCCTTATCCAAGTGCAATTTTGTGGTCAAACATCACACTTCAAACCTGGCATTAAATATCTTTGTGTGTAATTCCTGTAGGTGACAGTAGTTCAAATACTGTCTTCCTGAAGAATTAGAGAAGAGAGTATGAAAAGCATGCATGAGGACAAACAGTGATAGGAATGAAAAGAAAATCCACTAGTCTTTGTTCCTCAGTGGTCTTCAGATCTAATCATTGTTTTCATACTCAGATATTAGAGAATAAAACTTTTTAAAATGCCACTTAGAGGCACCTGACCCCTTTTTAACTTTGCATAATGATGTTATCAGACCTAGCTCTAAAGTTCACGGCTTTCAATTTCATATCAATATGTTTACTCTGTTCACTAATAAATGAATTAGGAATGCCTATGAATTCATTATTGCAGATGATACTTGGATTTTCAGGCACACCTGAGCTGTGTCCCTAACAGCAAATATCAGAATCCAACTATAAGAATTGTTATTAAACCTGCTTTTATTTGTATCTTTCGTAATTTCACAAGCTATAAAGACATCTGTTTTACAGTAAAAAAGAATAGCCCTAGGAATTATCAAAGTTTTATTGTATCTCAAGGATCTGCAGTTATAACAGAAATCACTGGAAAAACCATTGAAAATACATTTATCATTTTTTCTAATCCATTTCTAATCCAAGATATCTGATTTACCACATTACAGAAAATAAAAGTTAACTAAATAATCTTTTTTGTTCCTGATAAGATAGCCACAATAAAAATTGGAAACGATTTTCCCTTGCTGATCTCTGAGCATATCCAAACGTATACAATTATTGAAGTCTTTTTTCACAGTTATCAGTATGCAATTTGTAGCAATACAGGACACTCAGTTTCGTTCTGCAGTGCTGGTTGATAGGCATCTATAAAAAATACTTGGACACCGCTAAAAGAAGCTATAAATTTACTTATCTTTGTTGTTACAAAAGCAGGATCCAAATTATACATCCCTTTTTCTAATCCAGCAGAACTAAAAGCAGAGGGATAAAGGCTATTGACATGTTCTTGTTAAGATTCTTGGGCCTGTGGGCCAGCTAAAGAGTTTGAGCTTTTTGAACAAGCTCTAACTAATTTTTGAGGGGCTCAGCATTTTAGGAGCTGCTCTGGTCCTGCAAATGTGCAGGGCTGGAGCATTCCTCAGATCCTGGGCAGACAGCAGCAAGCACTGCCGGAGGTGGGTAAGGAGGATTCCATTCCCAGCCTTCTCTGCTTTTAAACCGAAACCTGATTGTTGTAATGCTAACCCACTTGCTGGAAAAAAAAGTGAAAAAAAATAACTTATGGATATTTTCTCTCTTCTTTTATTCTGCACGTTGCTAGCCCAGAAGAATACATCACGGGTACTACCAGTAGCCATTGCTTGCAGATAACAGCCTTTGGGGAAGCCCCGTGTCCATGCTGGCCACCCAGGCTGCAGCCACAGGAGCAGGAGGGAGATGTTTGATGCCAGATGTCCCCAGCATGACCCCACGGCAGCTCCTTCTCCTGCAGAAGAGCAACATTTCCTGACCAGCAATAGCAAATGACACTCTTGCTGGGGGTGAGGTTTCCAGTTCATTCCTGCTGATCACATTATTGCACGCTCTTGTCTTGTTACTGCTGTTTGAGCGGGGATATATTGCACTTGCAAGTTCCTGTTACCCTTGCTGATGCTGTAAGCTGGTATCCGCTGATGCACACAAAAGTCAGGAAGGCAGTTTTGTAGGATTAGTAGCAGGTAAGATGGTGTCAAAGACTGATGAATCAAATTACTCTATATAAGCTTTCTGCCGCTTACAAACATATTTTAGTGTACCTTTTTAATATACAATTACAAACATAACATCCTGTAGCTTTTTATAATTTTCTTGTTCCCTATTTGCATATTCAAAGTGTTTTTAACTCTCAAACTCTTCCCAGTGCAATTAATTTTCCTCATGGATGAGTGCTTTAAAAATAACCTATTTGGAATAAAACATATAACATTTCCTCCGTTACTACAGTGAGTGATTTTGATACTATAGAAATAGCGACAGTAACAAAAATACTGAGGTTGTCTCACAGAATTGTTCATACCTAATTTACATGTTTTAGAGAGAAAACAAGAAGGCTGTATGCAAACCACACCCTTTACTTAATGGATCTCCAGTCCACACTTTCTCTCACACAGACAATCATACTTGAAATTATGGGATCTATACGCATTGATAGAAGTTGTTATTTCTCAGAGCACTGTCACTTTTAAAAGCAATTAGAGATTTTCCATGGAGCTGACTGAACAAATGAAGCCATCTGTCTGCATGTACCACCGTCAAACCAAGGCAGAGCCCCGCTGTTAATAGCTGGTAGACATCGGTAGGGCTCCGCAAGCAGAACGAAAGCAGACTGCTGCTTCCGCTGGTGTCTAAATTCACCCTCTGCTCCATTTCTGGGCATAAACTGAAGGTGGGTGGCCCTCCTTCCCCATGCAGGCTTGCTCCTCATGGGCATCCAAGCACGTCTTTCTACTGCCCCACCAGGATGGGACAAGGCACTTCCTGCTCCGCTTGCAGAAGTCCTGTAAGTCACACAATGCCAGAAGACTGTAAGTGACATGATGGCAGTTATTCACTATGATTTTTTTGATATTTTTGATAGCTTTAGACCAAAGGCAGAACTTGCATCCATCTTAAAGATGCGCATTTATAGTGGGTGAAGCAGGAAGCTCAGAGTGGGAGACAGCCAAGAAGCCCAACTAGTACGGTGTATGTATTGGCTTGGCTGAGAGGCAAGTTTTGTGCTCCCGTTGTAGGAGAAATTATTTTCCATCTCCATCACAGACTTTAATTTCAACTTTTGCTCTGTTGTTGAGCATATAATGAGCTTGAAACATTTGTTTTCTCTGGAGAATAATCGGAGTTGTTCAAGTGTGAGAATACCATGAGAAATAACTGGACTCTTACTGTTACTGTATGCATCTCTCACTTCAGGGGAAAATTTTATAAATAACCCATAATATCAGTGGAAACAACTAATTACCACATCGATACGTAAATAATCCCATTTCGTTTCGAATAACAGAAAAGCTAAGCCTACTACTACTAAAGAAACATTACTATGACAGCAAGATCATAAATAGATTATGAACGAGTACATTTGAAAATTCACTTTCTCTAGTTTGGATGATTATTACCCTTTCTGGCACATGCCTTGATAACAGAAAAATCAGAAAATTAAACTACAAATGGTAAAAAGAAGTTTTAATCTTCTACTTTATACCTAATTGAAAATAATCCAATTGATTACAAAAGCAAACAATCAATCAAAACCCCATACATCTGAGGTTTTATCTTTATAACTCCTGTATTAAACATTATTGTGAGGAACTTCAGTTTGCATGATGTATACTTGCAGCTTGATACTACCAACACTGAATCTTTCAGATTTTCAGAAAATTTTTTATGTAATTGCCAGGAAATAATAGTTTAATCACAAGGTGACATTTGGAGTAAGGAGAATTCTTCAGTAGACTTTATATTGAGCTGATACTGAGGTACAAGAGATCATTATATGCTTTGTTTTGTTATACAGATGATATGATGATAAACTTTTTCTTTCTTTAAAAGGGTCATTTTCAATAAAGGATAAATCTGGAGCCAAATGATCTGGGGGACGTAATTAAAGATTAAAATTTTTAATTGAGTTGTTTCAGAATGTTTTAATAGGCAACCAAGATGTCACACTGATGAAATAAAATAATAAACCAAGATTAAATTGGAAGCAAAACCAGTTATAATAAAATTTTGAAAATAAATACAAACAAAAAGAAGAAGTTTATAGCAATAAAGATAAATTAATGCTAGGAACTCAGAAAATTGATAAACTTTCTAGAAAACTGTAAGGACATCTATAGACAGATTTAAGGATAAAGAATGTTTCAAAGAGCATGAAGGAAAAAACCGAAACAAGTGAGTTGTACTGATCACAGTTTTGCTTGATTAGGGAGTTCATCTTTTGACTGATAAATCAAATCTAACGGATCAATGAGACTTGACAAGCTCTACCTTTTCATTTCAAATACGTGACAGGTGAAAGCATTCAGAAATAGCTATTGTGATAGAAGATGTCAGATGACTACTTCATTCATACCATATGATGAACTATTTTCTATTGTATCACTAACATGGGGAGGGTTTAACAACAGTCGCAGGAGCTAGACATTTTAAAATGAGGATTTTCAGATAGCTTGAAAACTTGCACTTAAATAGTTCAGGAAAAGTCCCTCATTAACAGTAGTTAATATTGATGTTCAATAATCCATAGAACAGTCAATATTTTGAAAATACATTTAACATGATCAGACTAATTATATCTGTCAGTCTGTTAAAAAGCCTGAAGAGTGAACAAAATGATAAAAGACTTTATTAATAAAAATTTAAATGAAAGTAATGTAATTCATGCCAATTGGCATGAGTTTATGGAAAACAGATCTTGTTGGACTGGCTTTATACCTTCCTATGTACTTTAGTATCGATGAAAATAAATCCAATTATGGGGAAAAGGACAAGAAACAAGCTGTGGATAAAGGGCTAAGGCTGAGGCCTCAAATTGGTTCTAGGAAGCTGTTACCCTGGTGGGCACAGGATGCCTACCTGAACAGGAGATCCCGCTGGAGTCGTCAGGCCAAAGGAGCAACTCTTAAGATATTAGGGCCATAAGGGATCTCAAAGTGATATATCCATTTTGTCTCTATTATTTCCCTCAACCTTCCCAGGTCAGGAAGGAGGCCAGGACTATTCTCAGTAGGTTTCTTGGAATGGTCACTTTTTGGGGGGTAAAGTGGTCATTGATAAGAAGTTTTAATAGTATGAATGCAGGCTGTTCTTTGCCAGATGGACTCAGCACCAGGAAATAATCCTGGCATGTATAAGTTTTGGGGTAGTGAGAGTGCCTGTTGCCATCTCACACAGAAATTCTCTGTATAGCCCAGACATCACCGCTTAAGGAGGTTGCTGACAGACTGAGAAAATGTCATGAAAAAGCCATGAGAACAGCTGTCAGACTGGAAAGGTGCTTTAGAGTCCAAGAAGTCATCTACTGTGTCTGAAAGCTTAGCAAAGATTAAGATGTGACATGATAACCTCTTGTGCCTACAGAGGAAATAGGACTTTGATAGTGGAGAATAGATGTCCCATGATTATAAATTGATGTTAAATAGTTCAAACTAAAGGAAAAAAAAGACATCGTTTTTCAACTACAAGAGTTATAATTGCAACCACTTAGAAAGGACTACACTGTTTTTTCCATTACTTGCTTTAAAGAACGATTATATATTTTCCTTCAAGATACATTTCATGCAAAAGGGAATTAAGCGAATATAACTATACAGAAAGTCAGAACAGATGTGTTAGAGCTGCTGATTGTGATTCAGCTCACAGGTGTGATATAGAGTTATATAGATGTTACTATCACCACAGGTTATAGGCCACAAACAGGTGTACGAATATGGCCAAGAACAATCTATTATTTTGAGAGACCATCAGCTGTCCAGACTTTCGGACCTACTCGCCAGCTGGGAGGCATAGCAACCTGCTTGGGGATAAATTTCAGAGCATTCTATTGCTAATTTCAAAGTTGGAATTTCATTAAGAGACAACAACCTGGGAGCAAGTAGAAGGATACAATTGCACTACTCCGTCAGGTGTCTAACTGAGGGATTGTACCATGGCAGGCACTGACTATACATTGTGCTACTGTCACCTAGCTGAGGGGAATAACTGACAGAGCTACCTTCATTATTCCACTGACAGTCCAGGAAGCAGAGACTTCTAAGTTCACATAGTCTGACCTGTACCAAATGTAGGTGTTCACAGTGGGCAGCATGAATATCTTCCATTGTGGGCAGCTGTTTTCACTAAGTGAAAAAGAAAAGGAGAAAAGAGGTGTATCATCACAGCTTGTCCAAGGAACACACATAAGCAAAGTGCCTAACTCACACTGGAAGGTAATAATGCGTAGATATCTAAAAGCGCACAAGGTGCTAAGCTCTTAAACACCTTTGACTTACAGAGGGAGTCAAGTGAGCACGCATGGTCTGACCTGTTGGAATTCTGCCCTCCAAGCACCTCACTTCCCTGCAAATCCCGAATCTGGGACTAGGACTACTGTGCAGGCCACAGAAGTAGCTGCATTTCTGGACACAACTGTTTTGTGCCCTACATACGGACACATCGTTCAGACCTGTTAGTGTTTCTCAGGAGAGCTGAGCTATGCTAACATATGTATAGCGGGCACTGAGTGCACCCTCAGTAAGGTTGCAGATGCCACCAAACTAGGTGGGAGGGTTGATCTACTTGAGGGTAGGAAGGCTCTACAGAGGGACCTGGACAGGCTGGATCGATGGGCCAAGGCCAACTGTATGAGGTTTAATAAGGCCAAGTGCCGGGTCCTGCATTTCGGTCACAACAACCCCAAGCAACGCTACAGGCTTGGGGAAGAGTGGCTGGAAAGCTGTCTGGCAGAAAAAGACCTGGGGGTGCTGGTGGACGGCCAGCTGAACACGGGCCAGCAGTGTGCCCAGGTGGCCAAGAAGGCCAACAGCACCCTGGCTTGTATCAGGAATAGTGTGGCCAGCAGGATCGTGCCTCTGTACTCGGCACTGGTGAGGCCTCACCTCGAGTACTGTGTTCAGTTCTGGGCCCCGCTGTACAAGAGGGACATTGAAGTGCTGGAGCGTGTCCAGAGGAGAGCTACCAGGCTGGTGAGGG